>CM070876.1:4601741-5039241 GCA_036365515.1 Torymus aiolomorphi
TCGTATTTCTGGCTTTCAATCTTCTGCCTTCTCTGTTACTTCTGGAGTACCTAAGGGCTCTCACCTAGGTCCTATTTTATTCGTTCTTTTTATCAACGATATTCATCTTTTCATTAAGCACGCCCAATTCCTTCCGTATACTGATGATTTGAAACTTCTCATGCCTATTATTTCTCCACTTGACGCTTCCAATCTCCGAAAGATATTGACTCGGTCTGTCTTTGGTGTGCGCTCAATGGTATGCACTTTAATATAAACAAATGCCGCTCTATCCGGATTACGGATTTAGCTCAAACTTTGCGATATGTTTTTGGATATAAAAATACAAAGGAAGCTGCAATATTAGACCCTAACACTCAAAAAAACTGAAGTTCTGCGCCTTTTTAACTTTATTTTGAAAAAAGGCTTGAAAAAAATCTCTTCTTGAAACGGTAACCATTTAACTCCGGGGAGTCTTAAATATAATTTCAAAAATAGAAAATAAAACTAGAGAAAATGAGCTTTCATTTGCTTTTTTAAGAATTCAAAAATGTTAATTCCTTCCAAAGTTATAAAAGGTTAAAATAGAGCATCGAAAATGCACTGTTTAATCCCTAAAATTAAACTGTTCAACTGCCGGCATATTTTGATGCAATTTCGATGCTCAATTTTAAACTTACATAACTTTTGAAAGAATCAACATTTTTTAATTCTTAAAAAAGCAAATGAAAGCTCATTTTCTCTAGTTTTATTTTCTATTTTTGAAATTATATTTAAGACTCCCCGGAGTTAAATGGTTACCGTTTCAAGAAGAGGTTTTTTTTAAGCCTTTTTTCAAAATAAAGCTAAAAAGGCGCAGAACTTCAGTTTTTTTGAGTGTTAGGGTCTAATATTGCAGCTTTCTTTATATTTCTACATCCAAAAACATATCGCAAAGTTTGAGCCGAATCCGTGATCCGGAGTTCGTGGCTTCTCCTAGTAAGTTTAATATCTTCAATTTTCAGTATAAAATAAATGACTCCGTAATTCAATCATCAACGTTGATTAAGGACTTGGGTGTTCTCATTGATAATCGACTAACATTCGAGCAACACATAGATTATATTTCAGCATCTACTAGTAAATCTCTCGGGTTCATTATAGGTCTTGTAGAGATTTTAGAAACCCTCAGTCACTAATTACCCTTTTTCAAACCCTAGTTCTACCTATTTTGATCTATACATCCTCAGTTTGGAGGCATAATGCAACCCTCATGGATAGACTTGAAGCTATTCAAAGAAAATTTCTTAGAAATTTATCGTTTAAATCTGGTTCTGCTATGAGTTTTTTAATTCACAATTACACCTCCATCTCTGAAAGAATTTATATTCCTACAATAAATTCACTTTTTGACATCATTGATATTTCGCTAACTTTTAAAATTTAGAATGCTAAAATCTCTCAGTTAATAGAACTCTTCCTCTTCCGACATTTTTCTTATCCTCTCAGGAAGCCACGCATACTCGATGAACACTCGGTTAAAAAAATCAATTTTAACTGCCCGATTTCTAGATTCTCAAGAACGTGGAACTTGTTACCCTCAGACATCAGGTCTATCATGAGTTACGTTCCAAGTAAAGCTAAAATAAATCTACACTGTTTTAAATACTATTAAATTACAATCCAGCGATATAACTCTTCTTTGTACATTTTGTTATGCATTTCTTGTTATATTTTTTTTACACCACGATTGTGAACCTCACTTCATAATGTATATTATATATTTCTTTAAATAAAATACATAAAATAAAATCACCAACTGCTACTTCGGATGCGGCGCGCTGCGCAACAGTCTCTCTCTCTCTCTCTCTTGCTCTCTCCCAAGACCCCCGCAGACCGCGAAAAGCCTGCAGCCGATAAGAAAAAAGATCGCACGTAGAGATGGGTGCACGAAAAAAGGCCGCGAAACGAGCCTGCCGAGTTTATCATCTCGCTCTCTCCGCGCAGAAGCGCGCGCTGCGCTCTCTCAGGCCTCCCAGGACACGCGCGCGGCCCCTTGTAACTCCGCCATTATCATATTTGCATACACACATATCTTAATATTATGCCAGCTGAGTAGGCACACGTATCCTTTCTCCCCCTCGCGCATATATATACGTGTGGAGAGCAAGAGCGACTGAGAGGGAGAGAGTTGATAAGGGAAAGAGCCCCCTACTCTTTCTCCTCGCAAACTCATTTCTTTACGATCGCGGCATAAATACCACCTGCGACGATGTTTGGCCTTATGAGTCTGATAAGTTACATGCGCGACTCGTCAGGGCCTTTATACACGGTCGGTCGGGCGCTTTCTTTTTATTGCTCGAGCTCCCTCGCGATGTGTGTTTCTCCGACTCTCTGGCGGATGTCTTTCTCCTTTTTTCTCTCCCTGTGTACGCGTGTATGTATGTATCCAGGAGGGGGAACGAAATGCCCGATGACGCGCACGAAGAACGCGCACTCGTGTATACATACTTGCGAGTGGACTTTTCGGCTGTCCCGACGTTTTATTGAGTCGCCGCCAGACAGGATTCCTCCCTCGTTCCGTCTCTCTTTCTCTCTTCGTTATAGTCCATTTCATGAATTTCATTTTTCATTTGTATATCGTCGCAAACGCGTGCGCTTGAACTTGCGCATTCCGGGCGTTTGCTATTGACGTGAAAAAATGTTGATTCGTATAGGCCGCCGCGAGCTCAACGTAATAATGGACGAATAACGTATTTATCGCGCGACGTGCGTGCGTGTACGCTACATCGTTTCGCTCAAAAAGCCGCATGCCGCGCGATTATTGTTGATCAGCGCATTATAAATGCAACGAGTGGCTGTGGAAATTAATATCCGTCCTTTTGTGGGTGAGAGCGATCGATGCCGTGTGTATTGATTTTCATTGATAAAACAGGCGGAGAGAATCGAGAAGCAATAATAACGCGGTAAACGAAAAGCCGACCGCGCCGCACGTACAAAGAGATTATTCATCGAGACTTTTATGATTTTCTTCGTTGTTCTTGGTTGCGCGTATATAAATTGCATTCCGCAAATCCAGTGTGCGCACCTCTCTGTTTTGCCGTGGTCCACAGGTTTCTTTGTCGATGAAATATATTATTGATATTTTTCTTCAGTAAATATTAGTATTCAGATGAGGGGAAGCTAATTGTTTTTTTATTTGTAACTTTGTTTTCTTAATAAACTTTTTTATTGGTATTATATATATATATATTGTTCAGTTAAAGTAACTAGATTAGGAGAAAGCTAAAATTACTCAAAAGAATAAGTAAAATTAACTTCATTTGACAGAAATAACATTATATTTGAAATGTAGTTTCCGCTACGTTTAAGAAGTTGAAATTATATTAAAAAAATTTATAATTTCCTTTTTAAAAAGAAGATCATTTACTTTTGTTTAAACTGAACTGACTGTAGATTAAAAAATTCAGCTATCCTATTTTTTTTTTAAATTCATCTGGAAACATTACGCAATGAACTGCGTTTAATCTGCAGAAATATTAACGTAATTATAAAATAATGCACAATGCAATGATTTCTATGAAATATTTTTATTCACATATACAACAACATTTTTCTATTAGTATTAGTTTAAAACTATAATTGCTACGTTGTCATAATGAAGGTAAATAGAGTTACCCACACATTAGCGTAACATAATGCTGTAGACTTTTCTTCGCACATGCATGCATAAGTGATGAAAAAAACGCACAGCATCGCGCGTTAAAAGATTATATAAGCGCTTCCTACTTCAAGCTACTTAAAAAAATATGTCACATTAACTTAATTAGTAGCAATGTTAGTACTACATTTTCTAAAAAATAAAAACTCCTTTTAGAACAAGTGAAAATTCTGTTTAATGCTATTTTTAACATATCAGAATATAATGCCAATCCCTCCTGAACAACCAGAAGATCCTCTTTTTTAATGACCTTTTCATCGACATCGTTCTATTTCCAACTTCCAGCAATTGTGTGAAAAGTAAAATTAGCTATTCAGCCTTCCCGTGTACTCAATTTTAATATAGAACTTTATGCGATCAACCAAAAGCTGCTTCAACATTTTAGCTACAAATATAAATTTTTTCCTCGGTGATTCATTTGAAATTCACATGTTGAAATCTATTTTCAATAATCAATCAAATCTATTATCTCTCATCCG
Source organism: Torymus aiolomorphi (assembly GCA_036365515.1). Classification (NCBI taxonomy): domain Eukaryota; kingdom Metazoa; phylum Arthropoda; class Insecta; order Hymenoptera; family Torymidae; genus Torymus; species Torymus aiolomorphi. The sequence goes on from CM070876.1 coordinate 4,605,900, forward strand.
AGCATCTTTAAACAATAAAATATCGTCCATCGATTCATCCCTTCCCATTCCCACCGCAGATAAACTCGATTTCCACTCAGGCGCAAAAACCTTCACTCCCTTCCTCTATATCCCCTCTGCAAAAAGGGTCTCCCCTTGATGGTCCTCCCGATTTCCCGGAGCGATGGGCGCGCGCGCCTCCGATCTCTCGCGTTTTGCCATGTAAATTCGTATGTATAGAATAATTGCGCGCGCGAGACGCACACGTGTACCCGCTCGTGTACGACACACGACGGCGCAAGTGCACAGGTATATACAGGTGGGCATATACGCCGCGCGCGGGGAACGTTCGATGATATCTGCGGAGGCTGCTGAGGTAGTGCGCGCGCTATGGGGTTCCGCGGAGAAGGCAAGGGGTGGGGGGAGGCAGAGATGCTGCAAGTGTGCGATTATTTCGTGTACGCATCGCGCGGCGGGCAGGTATATATAATACACATACGCCGATGCTCGAGAGTTGTGGAATGGCGGTTTGGTGCGGCTGAGTATTATTGTGGTGGGAGATGGCTGGGGTATTGTACATTGCGGGGGAGAGGTAAGAGATGCGAATTGCGGTCGGCTGGAGTCAGGATGTTCGTTTCACAATACTGTTTGTAGGAACGGATCAGTGAGTGACGTTTCATTGGAAATGTTTCGATGAAATGCATTATCGAAAAACGAATAATCGTTCGATCCTATGAATAAGTAACTAGAACGTTTTTCAGTCTTTTTTTCTTATCGAAAGCCTTTATGATGAGATTAACGATTTCGTCGCGCGGTACGAAAAAAGCCAACTTCTAAGTTCTCATACGAAGAAAAGCCAAAGTTGGCTGTTTTTTATGAAGTTTCGCGCGATGAAAAGCCAAAAAGCGCCCAGCTTTGGCTTTTCTTCGCGCGAGAACTTACGTTGGCTTTTTCTCATACCGCGCGACGATTTACGTTCTGTGAGCAATAAAAGCCAAAAACAATTCTAAAACACCTGGCCCGGGCCACCAGCTGTAGCACTCCTGTCACCTCATCAACAAAAATTAAGACATACGATTACCATCAGTCGTCGTCCCGCTGTCACAAAAAGCGCCATATATAAACCCGTTCGCCAGCTTCGAATAACCCCACAACAATATCCCCCATCGGGCGCTGGCAAACACCACCAGCAGCAGCCAGGTGCACCACCTTTGCCACGACATCACACGAAATCGGCCTCGCGACTCCATAATGCCCCTCTCTCGCGGCCAGTGTGTATTGCGCGCTCTCGCTCCATTGTGTGCCCTATGCTATCTCGCGCACTTTGTCACCCGCTGACTGCACAGCCTTCCCTTTTCGAAGAAGAGGTTAAGCCCTCTGCTCTCTGCGCGATTCCACCGCGAGATTCCGCGCGGTAGGTGGGCCCGAAACCACTCTCGTACTTACTCCCTTCTCTCTCACTGCTGAAAAGACGTGTTCCGAGGATTCGGAGATCGGCGAGAGACGCTGGCTCGGCGGCACGCGCGGCTCTTATCGTCTAGCCGCATCGTCGCGCGGGCGCTGCACGACTTCCTTGTAAAACGCGAAAAAGCTCGGAATATGTGTGTATGTGTGTGTGTGTGTGCGAGTGGACGAACGGGGCAGGTGGGGCACGATGGGATTAGGTGTAGAGCGGGGAGGCGGGTTGTAACGTGGCTGTATACGAACTACGACTGGTGTCCACAGCGTTAATGGCGCGCGCACGTGCGCCAGCGTCTTTGGAGCTAATGCTGTGCGGTTCGCCAGGGCACACATATATGTATATGTGTGTAGGTAGTGTCCGTTTTGAGCTGAGTGGACGTCTGTCGAGCTTTGTCACTCTCTTTAAGCCGAGAAATTAGATCAGAGTAGCGACACGTACCGGCGATCGTGACGAGGATAAGACACGTGCTTATTGAGAGGAAGTGGACGACAGAAGGCCGGCTGAAGTGATTAGGAAGGGGAGCTGGGAAATGGGTATCTAGATTTTTCGTTGAATTATTTTCGTTACTGGAGAGGTGCTCATTATTTTACTTTAAAAACTTTTTAGTTACAAGGTCATAAGTCAATATATTTAATTAAAAAAAAAAGAATCGAATGGCATCGAACTCATAAAATGAATTGCGATCTTTGACCGGTTCAAAACATGAATCGTTCAATTCCACCGGTTTACGAAATGAATAAGATTAAGATGAATTTCGGATGAAAAAACCTTTTTTAGTTCATTAATTATTTCGGCTGCAAGAATGTACTTTAGAAAACGGTGCTTGAGGCATTTTTAAATTTATGGATAACTGTACATGCGATTTAAGAAATAATTTATAATTAATGTGAATCGATATTTAACATCCAAAATTCAGAAACTAAATTGTGATTCCTTTTTACGAATTATAATATAAATTGAGATTAAATTTTCATAATGAAATTATTGAATCGAGAAATGAATCAAATTTATTTTTATAATTCAATAAATCGAATCTGAACCGCATTCTGATTATTCGCAGTTTGGTACACCCATTACGTAAATGTAATCTTTTTTACAAAATTGTTTCAGAATTTAATAAAGTTTTACTGTGAAGAAGAGAAAGACTACTTATATAGAAGTAATTACTCAGCTTGAAAAAAGTTGATTCTGGAAGTAAGTAGAATAATCCACTTGAGCAACACCTGTTTCCATTAAAACAAAATCTGCTAATAGCTAGTATATCATCGAGACTTCCTGCAAAATTATCGACTTCTCCATTCGAGTAGAATTTTCTGTTTCTTCAATATTAGTTACATTTGAAAAAAAAAATAATTATACCTGCAACGAGGAGAAATCTACTAATTACAAATAAATGTCATCTCGTTCAAAATTTTCTTTGCCATCACATGATGTTTTTTGTTTTAAGCTTATCCAAAAATTATCCAAAAATGATCCAAATCTTATCCAGGAAACATTTACCAAATAATATCCAAAAATTATCCATCTAAAAGTTATACATCCAAAATTATGGAAATTTAAAGGGTAGGTTAAACGGTGGGTTAGAAAGGAAAAAATGTGAGGAAAACTCACTTTAATATAATAGAGGAGATTTCAAAGGAACACGTACAATCTACGGAAATCTGGGTATCCATTAAATTTTTTTAAATATAAAGCCCAACATTCTCTTCTATTGATTAAGTCCTTTGCAAAAAATTTTCACGAAATGTGTGTATATCAGAAAAAATGCTTGTATTACATTCTTAAAACTGATTACGATTCTTCTTGTTTATTTACAACGCGAATTTCGAAAATTCTTCGAAATTTGAATGGTATGCGAGGGAGCTCATGTATAATTACTTGTAGAATTCATCAGTATGCGCCAGTTCGTTCAAGTGCGAAGATTGATACTAGAAAAAATGAGGCTCCGAAGCATTGAAGAATTTGTTCACTTTTCGTGTTTCGACAATAGGGTTACGACGGCTTTGACAGGTAAGTTTCATTTTTTGTAATTTTACTCTCTAAACAACTGTCAACTGATGAGAATTTTTCCATCATTCTTACAGTCTTATAAATTAAATTAAAATAATTAATATTTATGGCAGTCAGATTGCCCTTGTTTATAATCACCCCCGCAGAATCTGAAATAAAAACTTAATTAAAACCTGGAAAAAAAAACTTTATTAGCAAAGGACTATCTGACTGCCCCCACCACCAAATTGCCCAATTGCCCAACGTTTCGAGCCCGCTCCGGCTCCTCCTCAGGAACCCTATTTTTTTAAATAAATTTTTTAATAAAAACTAACATTATTTTTAATTTAATTTATAAGACTGTGTAAGACCGATGGAAAAATTCTCATCAGTTGATAGTAATTTGCAGTTGACATAAGCAATATTTTTAATAATTTACTCTCTAAAAATGAATATATGAAAATTTCTGGTACGAATAAGTGAAAAAATTGACTAATTCTTTAGTGAATATTCACTTATTAAGCAGTAAAAATTTTATTCCACTACTTCAATAAGTGAATAGGGTAAGTGAAGGTGTTACTGCAATTTTTTGAGAAAGATGTACTGTAACTGAAGAATAAAATAACTTTAATACGATTAAACCAACATCTTTCTTTTTGAAATCGTTTAAAATGTATTAAAGATCTAATTAACAAATTTGCGAGTCTTGAAAACATGTGCATATAAATTAAATTTAATATAAAAAAATAAACGGGTGTGATGATTGCTGATATTTATTGCGAATTGAAGTTATTGCTGCGCAGCTATTACTGCGATTAAAGGTATTACTGCAAAGGTATTATTACGGGTCGAAATGAATAAATAATTTTCAAATAGAAAGCAGCTGTTGGCTAAATAACAAAAATATACATACAATTAATTAGATTTATTCATATAATCATTTAATACAAATCTCGGTTCGAGAAAACGTGCATGAACCGCTGGTTTGGAGGTTAGGTATTTCTCCTAGTCTATAACAGTAATTCCAACATTCGCATAAAATAATGCAAGTAATGCTGTGTCATTAAAAATGTACTTAAAATATTATAATAAAGTAATTTCATGCTGGTTTTTGAAAAATGAATGTAATTTTACGTATAAAAATTATTTATAGTATTTTTTTTGTTTTAATTGTGTCAAGAAATAGACATTTTTGTTTTAAGTATATACGAAGATTTCCCATATTTTTTCGCAACAAATCGAGGTCTCGAAATTCAAATTCATATAAATAAACAAATAAGCAAATATTCATAATTATACGCTAATAATAATAAAAATAAGATGTTAAATGTACATTCCGAATTCTTTGGATCAAATTCGTACTTAAGTTTATTAAGTTTTTACAGAAATTAAAATATCGCAATAATACCTGCACCGCAGGACGTGTTCTTGTTTATGCACATACTGATTGTGCACATATTAATTGTGCACACTTTAACATTGGTATATATCTATATATATATATAGATCTGTACCAATGCTATCTGTGCACAATAAATATGTGCACAATCCTTATGTGCACAAACAAGAACATGCCCACCGCAGTAGTACCTTCATTTACCCTATTCACTAAATAATTAGTCAATTTTTTCACTTATTTGAACAACTTTTCACATATTTATTTTTAGAGAGTAACTTTTCTGCTTTTATTATTAGTTCCATTTTTTATGGTATTTTATAAAAGACAAGTTATCTTATAACGAGATTTATTTTAAAATTAATTTTAAACAATTGTATTTATATTTTCAGATGCAGATATTGATATTGATATCTTATTTTGTATGACAGTTGATGATTTCAAAAAATCCAAAATGAATTTAAGGTCTGCTGCAATTTAACGAATTATGAAATCAATGAAAAATTTTGAAAATCAAAACGGAATAGAATAGAATAGAATAGAATAGAATAGAAGATCATTTATTTTTGTGCAATACAAAAAATAAGTAGAGTACATATATATAATACAGCATTTAATATATAATCGCTTATTTCGCTAAACATATTATTATCACATATCACTTATCATTATCACATATTTTTGCACAGATGCCTCGTCAATAATTCTCTCGTAGAATTTCGTATATGAGCAAATCCCAGAAACTTTTAAAATTTTATGTAACTCAAAACTTTTAGATTTAAAAGACTATAACTTAAGTTCTTTACAAAGCACATGAATGAACCAAAAAAGAAAATGTTCATTTTTCAATAGAGAAATAAAAAAAATGTCTAACTTAATGGTAGAGGCAAACTTTTTTACAAAAAATTATAAACAGAGCGAAAATCGTGGACATTTTCAGTTTTTCTCGATTTAGAAAAAAAAGTCACTTACTATCATTATCAAATATTTAAGAGCTTTTTCTATATAACAAAAGCTTCAATTTAAGCTCTAGTATATCGATGTGCCATGAAAAAAGCCCAGATTCCCTGGTAGAAAATTAATCATAAGTTGGCCAGAATATGGCTAAGCCATATGCAAGAGATTTTAACTTTTTACTTTATAAATAACGGAAAATAAAAACTCTTTTACCTGGGCTGTTTTGATGGTACGTTGATCTACCAGGGCTTAAATAGAAGCTTTTGTTATAAAGAAAAAGCTCTTAAACATTTGACGATGATAGTAAGTGACTTTTTGTCTAAATCGAAAAAAACTCAAAATGTCCACGATTTTCGCTCTTTTTGTAATTTTTCGTAAAAAAGTTTTCCTCTACCATTAAGTTAGACTTCTTTTTTATTTCTCTATTGAAAAATGAACATTTTCTTTTTTGATTAATTTATGTGCTTTGTAAACAACTTGAGTTATAGCCTTTAAATCTAAAATTTTGAGTTACATCAAAGTTTAAAAGTTTCTGGGATTTGCTCATATATATCAACAAACAAATTTTTATATTTACATTTTATTCTAAATTATACATTATCATCACAGAGTTTAATTTTGATCGTGTTAAATCACGATAAAAGTAAATAGAGGTAAAGTGAAATATACATATTTTAAAATTATGAATTGATTTTTAATTAGTCTGTTTTTTTCAGGATGCCGAATTTTCTGAAATAGAAATTGCTCAAATCATTATTAAATATAATAGATATAATAGATTTCTTCTTATACTGAAAATGTTAATTTTTATATTAAGTAATATGATTACTAGATGAAATTTAGTTAGAAACTAGATTACTAAATGAAATTTATTTATTCTTGTATTAAGAATATAAATATTTCAATCAATAACAATGATTATTAAATATTATAGATTTCTTCTTGTATTAAGAATATAAGTATTTTAATTAAGTAAAGTGATTATTAAATATAATGGACTTCCTCTTGTACTAAGAATATTCATTTTTTAATAATTCAAAATAACCTTACGTTTTTTAATACACTGATACTTGAATTAAGTAGCAATCCGCTTGTGGCAAGTAGACGGACTCGAAGGAGATTTTATACTTGATCCAATCATATCGCTACTAGTGTCATAAACCAAAATTGTTTTCCTCTTGGATCAAGTGGATTCTACTTGATGCTAAGATATTTTTTTCAATGAGTAATTGTTAAGAAATGTGGAATTTCTAAACATACGTTTTAAATGATCACTTATATTAACGGTGTAATAAGCTAATCGGTGATTTATCATAAATTATGTTAAATTATTTACTGCAAAGGGTTACTAACTTTCGGATAAAAAAAAAGTTATGTATATTATATATAATTATATATATTTTATATGTAATCATATATGGTCATATATAACTTATGTCTCTGAATGACTATTAACAAATATTATGTAGAATTACACGTAACTATATACGACCATATACAGTCATATATTATACATAATGACATTATGATTCGTTCTCACATTAGTATATATGACTATATATAAATAAGAATAATTATCCTGGTAGAAATTCATCTATATATGAAATGGCCAAGAAGTTAGAAAATAGCTAGTAAAACTGGCTAATTAATAGTTATGATGAAACGATTTTTCGACCATTATTTATCTATTTCTTAGATTGACGTAACAGCAAAATATTCGTATTTGATTTACTTACTAATTTTATCTTTGATGAAAGAGCATTAAAGTGCATTGGATGGTTTAACAAAATATAAATAAATAACATTAACTAATAAATCATTTGTTGTACTCATTCTATGAATAATTCAGTAAAACTTTTATTTCTCTGCCTGATTCTGTCTCTCTCACTCCTTGTCATAACAGCAAGCCTTCTACTAGCCATTTCCATACTAAAGAAACTGATCAGTTTTAATACCTTTAAAATACTCAAGAACAAGCTTGTACTTGTCATCGAAAAATTCATTCTATTTTTCAATCTATTAAATGGCCAAATACTAGGAGAAAAAGCGTTTCATTGGGAGCTAGAAGCTGGACAAAAAAATTCCTATTTTATAGCAAGTTTCTAATATAAATGGTCAATTATTAGATATAAAATGTTTTGGATTTCCACCAGGGTATATATGACCGCATAAGATCATATACAATTATGAATTGACATTAATAATTATAAGTTGTGCGATACTAGCATATACAGTTACATAGTTGAAGTAGAATATAGACAAATCATGTTATATTATATATTATAATTACGTATATCTATTTGTATTAGTGTTCATAACTTTATATAATTATACATGGTTATACATAAAACATATATAATTATGTATTATTATTATATATAACTGCTTTTTACACGGGCTTGGTAGATAAATAATAATTTATTTAATAATTTACCTTGGTAAAATATAGTTAATTTCTCTGTGATAATGTATTAAATAAAGGACTTTAATAAAATTGCAGAATATGCAGCAACGTAAAATAGTTCATTTTCTTTCTTCGTAACAGCCATAGATATTTTAAGGCTTCTTTCGCTCTAATTAATTATAGAATGCAGCTGCAAAGCAGGTCATCTTTGTTAGGTGGAAGTTTTTGAAATAATTAAGCGCTTGAGAGGATTATGATTCGTAAGACGAATTCAAGAATGCCAGGCGAATACTTGAGATAGTTCCGTGAAAATTGGAATTTTTGGATTAGCTATGGTGGAAATCGTGAAAGCAAAGGGAAAGGAAATTAGGATTCAATTATTATTTCAATTCCAAGTTTCGCAAATGAAAATAGTTGCTTCGACATCCTTTTCTTTATAATTTCTTAATAACACTCTTGTTGAGGAAAGTAATAATTTAATAATTATATTCACTGGATTTCAAAGAAGAGAATGAGTTTATATTCTGAAAAATTAGTATAAGGTTTTATATTGTCACGGAGGTTTCCGTCGGTGTTGGACACAACGTGGAAGACGAGAAACAATACAGTCAGCATAAACATAACTATAGCTCACGATGCACTCGTCGTAGCATCGCGACGTTAGCTCAGTGGTAGAGCGCCAGACTAGAAACTTCGGGTCCGTCGGTTCCCACTCGTCGCATATTTTTTCACTTCACTTCATTTATTTTTCACATACGTAACAATATCTATAATAAAGAAGCGTTATCAAGCAGATAAAATAATTATACTTTTTCATGATTTTTTGTTATTTTACATCATCGTTGCTCCGATACGTGAAATGGTTCCGACTTCACTTTAATCAAACCGTTATTCGTTCGAGAAAATGAACTTTCATATTCTGCCTCTCACGTATCATTCCGAGCTTAAATTTCGGTTTCGTGTGCAAAGGAGCCGCGAAATAACCACGTGGCACAACATTGACAAAGCTTATTTTATTTAATATGATTGAATTGAAAATACCACATTTACAATATTTTACATGCGAGAAGACAAACGGTCACAATTTTTGATTATGCAATTAGATACAAGTATCACGTTTTTCTAACATTACGGTATTATTCTAATATATTTTGTTTCATTGCCTCAGCGCTCTGAAGTATCCTTTATTTATTAATTTTGATTCATTACTATATAGGTGGAAAGATAATAAACCAGCGTGAATTTTAAATCATCTGAACACAATTAACAAAAAAAAAATATCTTTTACCATAAACAGTCAAATATCATAAAAGTTTTCTCGTTATATCGATTACATTCTGAATAAAGAACCAAAGATTTATCATCGCAAGTAATCTTATTCTCGCATCTATACTTGGTAATACAATGCAGTAAACCTGCGCCAGCTTTTTTCACACGCATACACGTAAATCAGAGCCTCGCCGAAAATATCACATAAATTACACATGTACAAGCTCTCGATAAGCGAAGCCTCGAATCCCCAAATCCAAAGCGCGCACAACACTCTTGCATCGCCGCAGGCTCTCGAACTTTTATCCGTGGTAAGCTTGGCGCAAAGCTCGCGCGCAAACTCTTATACGTTCTCCCCCCATATACGCACCCCGATACATACCCACTATACATATAAATCGTTGCGCTCCTCGTCGGACTTTGCCTTGGGAGGCGCGGGTGCGCGACACCTCGGCAGAACCAACGTCACCCCCTTGCAGGCGGCATTACCGAAGTAATTGCACTGATTGAAATAAATCACGTTTGCGCGAAGGGAAGGTTGAACCCGACGTATCTCCCGCTGGCCTTTTTTTCTTCCTTTGTCGCGCGCACGCGCAAGCAAGCGAGCAAACAATCCCGGTCGCGGAATTGGAAGAATAAATATCATTGGGATCCGATAGACGACGAGCGAGCGCCGATAAATGAAAGACTCTTACTGCGGGGCATTTGTCTGAATCTGCTGTGTGCTCCCGCGGTGGCGGCGGCAGCGAAAAAGAAGCGCTTATATATATTTTACTATAGAGAAACACACCGCCACGCTCGTGTGTCCCTTGTCTAGTAATGGTTATGACGATATATATACGCGAGGGGCGCGTATATAGAGGAGATAAGGGGGCCGGGGTATACGTCATGCAGGATTATAGAGATATTAGTTCGCCATAAAAATTCGTAGCCAGCCGCCACCGCCGCGCGAACGAATTTATCGCGCTCTCGTGACTCATAGTTATCCCTCGCTCGCGTTCTCACTCTCTCGTTCCCCTTGAAAACTCTCCCCGTATACCCGAAGCCGCCGCCGCTCTTTTTTCTTTCTCCCCGCAGCGCTCGCGCGTGGAGAGCACGTTTTCTCGGCGAATTTCGATGTCGCGGGATCCCGCAGAAACGGATCTCGCCGACGTGATATACGCTGACGCCCCGGCGCGCCGCGAAAATCGCTCGGAATACCCATACGTATATGAGTATGTGTGTCTATATATGTAATGTCCTGTGTGGGTGTGGAAGGCCACGCGAAAAATGCGATTCGTTTTCCAAAAGGCTACGGGATCACAAACGTTATTTTAGTCTGGTAATTCTTTGGATGTGAATTTATGTTGACTTAATTTCTTTTTCGAATTTCGTACTTTTAAGTACGACTTGGAGTTAGAGGTGTAGGTAGTAAAGTAAAATTAAAAGTTTTGGAAATATTTATAAAAGTATTTAGAGTGACTTCACCAGTGGTTGAACAGATACCAGTGAATGAACATTTTTTAATAAAAATCGTTGATAAAATATATTTTTAATGTTTCTGGTCTCATAAAGCATCTTCCCCCAATTTCAAACTTTAAAAAAAGCCATTTATTAGCGGTTTAATATCATAAAAGCATTTTATTTAAGTGATTAAAAATATCACCTGACCCTTTCATTCACTGAACTGAACGTTCATTTACTGTGGTAAAGTCACCCTATTAAACTTTTGTAATATTCTTTCCTTTATTATATTAAAATGTTACTGTCCGCCGTTGGCCGCCAACTTTGATAGGTTCATTCTCACCCTCTAACAGGTTACCGACTCATAGAGGAGCAAGAATGCTTTATTATATTACAATATTAATGATATACTAATTTGCAGTTTACTTTTTATTCTATATAAAAGGATCATGTAATTAAAGTTTTAAACCGATTTTTACTTTCACTTAGAGGAAACTTTGTAATAGTAAAAATTTTAGTTTTGTTAATGTTCAGGCCGATCGTTTTATTATACATTTTCGCGCTTTCTAAATGTATATGCGATACTGCGTGTATGTGAATATGAGTATATGTCTCTCCCACCCCTCTAATTGTCGTGGTTTGTATGTTTCCACTATATTTATATTTCAGTCTCGCGTCGTAACTCGCGCTGATAACAAGCTGTACACTTATAGACAATAAAGTGCCCTTATTTTAACATAAGTGTTGGTGTATTTCCCGTATTTCTGCCTACAGTTAATCCGTAATCTGTTCTACAAGTTGATTGCACAATCTGAATAAATTAATAAAACAGCGGCAACAGTTAATAACATATTAGACAAATATTTTGATTCGTTTGGAGTTGAAATGCATTTTTTTGAAATATTGATCTACATGGATGTATGGGGTGTGTACTGAATCGATTTTAAGGAAACAAAGCTCATTCTTTTTGTTTTATTTTATCTCAATTTCGGTCACAAGCCAATTTTTGATTTTATTCGTGCGTTTTTGTTTTTCGTTCGTAATTCAGAGTTGGTACTTCAATTTATTGCTTTTTTTCCAGTGATATGATCAATTACATTAGTTCGAATGTATTGGAAAAAGCTTACATTTACTTATTTTTTCCATTTTGAAATTTTGAATTAGCTATTTTTGATTTTTTGCTATCTAAATATAAAGTGTACTTTTTTGAAAAAAATCATAACATTTTCACATATACAAAATTATATATTATACTCAAAAATATAAAATTATTCATTGCACTTTACAAATGAATTATTATGTACACATTTTCGAAACGTATTCATTTACATTGTAATATAAATATATACTTTCTAAAATAGTATCAGTTAAATAATGCCTAGGAAATTTTTTCAACTCAAAATCCAATATAACATTACCTTCTTACACACTTTCTAAACAAATAACTTAAAAATCTCTCCCTTGCTCCCACATCACTTTACTATTTCTCACAAAACATTGACTTCAGAACCATTAACGCACCCCTCCGCGAGATCACACGCACGAGAAAGTTATTATACGATCGCGAGAGCGTAAACCCAGTGCATTATACCCTCCGCCAATCCGCGGCCGAACAATGCCACACCTCTCCCGTGCCATTCCTCGCGTCGAAATCCCCGCGCCGACGACGTTCTCCGCGCCCTTTCGATAAATCACAGGGCGAGAGGGCGCCGACAAAAAATCGCGGATTCTTCGTAAATTTGAGGGGGGCGGCCGTGAAATTTCCCTCTCGAAGCACTCGCGTCGTCGCGAAGAGAAATGCATCACGGTCGTGATCTTTCACGCTCGGCGCGCGCGGGCCTGCGACAGCTTGGGAGTATAGTCGAAAATCTAGTCCCTCTCGTCGCGTTCCCATGGCTTACGGCTGTCGCTCCTGCGCCCCGCGGGATGAAATCGCGTAAGCCTCTCGGAAAGCTCTCTCGCTCTCTCCCGCGCGCGTCGTATCTCGGACCGTCATCGGACGATGCACGCCGCGTGCACCTGGGGAGAGGGAACACCGCCGCGCTATATTATATATAGGGAAAGGGTTGCCGAATCGGTGCGTTCCTTTGTCATAGATTTATCAGCGCGAGCTCACGCCGAGATTCGAGATATATATTTAGGGTTTTCTTCCACTTTTTTTAACCAGCGAGCAGCGCGGGTCTTCCCTTTGTGACACACACACGCACGCGCACGCGGCCGCGTAAATGGGACGGATAAAGGGCTAATGAAAAAAGAAATATGGGATTTGCCGGATATACTCGGGGCATTGTGCGTGAAGTAGTTTCTTGTGCCCGTCTCGGCGGCATCGTCTTGAAGGCCGCAGCAAGCGAATGCTAACGATTTTAGATAGTTTTCATGCTTCGATTGAATCGGGATTACGAGGACAACGTATGCTTTCTGTGTGTGCGTGCTCTCTTGCCCGGTGAATTTAGAGCTGCGCGAAAGGGATGAAAGGGCGCTGATTGTAGGTCTATAGGCTCGAGAACCGCCATAAATCCCAGCCTTTTTTCGACGGCGCTGCGTCGCGGCCTCGGAAATGGTAAATTATGGGGACAGGATCTTTTCGGTAAAAAGACGAAAAGTTTGCTCGGCTCTTGTCACTGCATTGAGGTGAAGGGTTTTTATTTCACCGAGAGTACATTACAGTTTGTTACGTTTTGCATTGTGCTGTGGCGATAACGAAAGAGAAATGTAGTGTACGTTTTCTCTGAATAAATATTACATAAATTTTAATAAAATCTCAAGTAGCTAATGGAAAACTGGGCATAATGGTGCGCCAACGCTAAATAAGACATAGTTCTCTATTGTCAAAGCAACATTGTTTGTAAAAAAAGGAACCATTATTTGAATTACAATTTGTCGATTTTAGTCTACCAGTATTGCACACAAATATTTAAAAACGCAAATGATTACATTAAGGGGGTCATATACCTTCGGATTTGGATATTTAATATTCACGAGAAAAAAGAGAGATTTAATTGCCTATATTTTAAAGCAATAACATATATTATATGAAGACATTATTTCTGAGAAAATAAGCCAAGGTAGAAGTTCCCAAACCCATTTTATGCAGAGATCGATACAGTATTTTCAATATTATAACTTTGTTGTAACTTTTCTTTTAAAAATTATTTTTGAATGCCAAAGAAATTAAAGTAAATAATTTTTTAATGCCAAAAATAAAAAAGAAAATTTTTAAATCTTTAAATTAAGTAGTTCTATATGATTTTCAAATTTGAAAATTACTTACTGAAATAATTTTTATATTTACAACTCTTTGGCCCATAACTGCACAAAATACAAAGAATTATAGCGCTGATCCATTAAAATCCATCAAGCAGTTCCAAAGAAATGTTACCAACAAAGTTAAAATATTGAAAATGCTTGTATCTGTGCCATAAAATGGGTTTCAGAACTTTCACCTTGGCTTCTTTTCTCAGAAATAATGTCTTCTTATGATATATATAAATTGCTTTCAATAATAGGTAATTAAATCTCTTTTTTCGTAAAATTCAGATATCAAAATCCAAAGGTATATGACCCCTTGAGTAACTCTGTTTTACCAAACACAGCTGTAAATAATACGTTCCAGTACATAAATACTCTTTCACTTACGCGAGCAATGATAATCCTGTAGAGTAGACTTGACCCACAGCTGCCCCCCCCCCCCCCCCCGACAACAGACGCTAAAAATAAAGGGACCATCGCGATCTACGTCAGCTCCGAAGTAGCCAACCAGTCGTGCGCGCAGTCAGTATATGTAGTGTAGGGCAGCGGAAGGCCTGAGAGCCAGACGTGCGGCTCGCGAATCTAAGTGGATTAGCGCGACGTTTCAAATAGTGCGCGCTGCAGCTCGCGTCTACCCTCCGTCGGCTTTACCCCGTCCAGTACACACACATACACAGACACACGCAGCGGGCGCTCTTGAATATTTATCAGGAACAATAGCGACAGAGAGCGGAGGAGAGATGGAGAGATACGATGATTCATGTTGCTCGACGCGCCGGGTAAACGAGCGCGAGATCACCCCTCCGTTACCGTACCGTGTATATATAGTGTATAAACACACGCGCATGCACGTAACCAGTGTGTATGTTCGTATGTACGTATATACACGCAGAGAAAGAGCGAGAGAGAGAGAGAGAGAGAGAGAGAGAGAGAGAGAGAGAGATGCGTCTATCTTTTCGGAGCGCGAGCCATGGCAAATTAAATGACAAACGTCTGCCTACCCGCACCCTCGAAAATTTAGCGTGCGTAATGGCCGGACCCCCCTCCTCAACGTCGATTTACATTTTCACTCCACGGCCAAGAACTTTGTCTTTCATTTTTTCCATCATATATGTATATATACAACGTATATACATATATATATACACTATGTATATAGGGAAAAGTGTGGATGGCGCGGTGCCAAGGTTTATAATATAGGTGAGTCCGGGCTATCTGGAGAACACCCAAATACAGGGACGTTAATGCCCTCCTCCCCTTCCCCGCCTGTGCGCGCATTAGTCCTTTTAGCCGGAGAGCAGCAGCACCAGCCGAGCGCGAGCACTACGCACCTCTTTTAGCCGCGGTTGACGCTGGACCCTAATTATTACGTATGAAATATGATCCTATTGCGCGTGAATTTTCGGGGATTTCGCGGGTCAGCAAAAGAGAGAGAGAGAGAGAGAGAGAGAGGGCAGGCGGCCGAGAGTGCGCGAATTCTTCTGCCGCGGAGGCTCTTTATACCTCTATAGGGCTCTCTCTCGCGCGCGCGCCGGTAGAGGATATTATCGGATAGTAAAAGTAATGACTTTCGCGGTATTAAGTTTAATGGTCGTCTGAAATTAAGGTCTATTAATGGCGCGAATTTGTCAGGGATTTTTTTTTGTTCTGAATAATTTTGTTTTGTGGTAGTCAAGCTGTCCGGTAGTTTAACTATGTCTGGAGTGATTTTTTATTTAAACGTGGCACAGTTGCGTGTTTTATTTCCGGTTTTGTCAATGAAGTGGCTTTGGAATGAATATTTTATTTGACAGGATATTGTTTTAGTTAGAATGATGAAGCGAATGACAGCTGAATATGTATCTGTGGCTTCCAGGAATAACGACCTAACCCACTTGGGGGTCAAAATTGAGTTAGCACCGGAATTTATACCTTCTAACTACCTTTTTTCATGTGACTTGGACCGGAAATCTGAAACGGGTTCAAAGAGCAAATATCAGCTAAGTGCATAACCACTTAACTGCACCTGTGCCCGGAAGTACGACTTAACTGAATATTTATATTTAATTACAAGCACCGTTTTGAAGTTAATACTATCCAATAAACAGATTATGACATACCTATTTTTATAGCAACAAAAATCAAAGGCAATAGATAATAGAAGGTAACACAACAGCTTTGATTGTCGGGCGATGGAGCGTGTGTGCATAAACAGTAACCAAGTAACGTTCGGTATTCGGTTTACCGAATTCCGTTGATTTGACGCATATTCCGTTGGGAGGCGCATGCGTGGGAATGAATATCTAAAAAAGAATTCGTATTCTATGTTTTAAGTGTAGAAATAACTATGGTATTTATCTTATTTGAAAAATTTCCCTAAACCGCTTAACTGCACAGTTACCGGAATAACGACTTAACTGCATTGTTTCGTTTGTTTATACAAAGAATAAAAATGTATTCTAGCAGCTGATAGTGGGGTTCGAAAGATACTCTATATCTTTGTAAAAGTCTACATTGTTATGACTCATCTCGCGCAATTCGATCTTACATATGAAGTGTCATGACAGAAATTTTAAAACGTCGATTTCTCGAAAACACGTACAAGTGGGTTATGTCGTTATTCCGGG
Source organism: Torymus aiolomorphi (assembly GCA_036365515.1). Classification (NCBI taxonomy): domain Eukaryota; kingdom Metazoa; phylum Arthropoda; class Insecta; order Hymenoptera; family Torymidae; genus Torymus; species Torymus aiolomorphi. The sequence goes on from CM070876.1 coordinate 4,622,654, forward strand.
AAGCCACAGATATATTAAGGATGTAGAGGAAAATGGTCCTGCTGTCTAATAAATAAACAACGATATTTTAACTAACAAGTAGGGGCCAAGGAGTGCGGATCCTGGATTTTTATGAAACTTGGTGAGGGGACTTCTTTTATCATAAAAAGGCTGTGTAAAGGCTTTTAGATCAATGGGCTTCCTATCAAAAGATACAGCTATGGAAAGTTTCAAATTTTAGATGTTATTGCTTATTTTGTGATTTTACAGCTATGATAGCATTCAAGCATATGCCCATCACTTTATATCTACCTATCCACTCTCTTGTCACCTTAAATATGATAAATACATGTTGTTTTATCAAGTAGAACCATTTTCTAAATTACTTTTTATTTATTAACAGGAATTTAACATTCAGATCCAGTTAAAAATAGAAATATATGGATAATTTATCACAACCGCCTACTTTTCCCAAATAATCTTTAGCTAACATAAGAATCATCTTTTTTTATGTAATTCTATCTCTTCATAATTACATATATGCCCTGATAATATTAATGATTTGATTTAGGAATAAATAATTCATTTTTCATATAAAGTACAGAAAATTGAAACTATTCATTAAAATTAGCATTAAGAAAGTTGTATATACATTTTTACAATTGAAATAATAAATTAGTAATTACTTGACATTTATTTTACCTACATTATTTGAATCACATTCATCTTTTGGGAATAAAATATATCTGACTTTTCGCAGATTCATAATTCATATTGTATATTTTTATAATATATTTTAATTACGTTATTTCTATCACATTTATATTTCTCATGATTGAACATTACTTTAAATCTGTAAACCAATATTGATGGAGTACTCAATAAATTACATTATTCCTTTTCAAGACTCATCTGAAAGAAAATGATCATAGACAAAGCTTAATTCTTAATTTTTTAAATGCAATTACTTATGAGTTATTCCATTCAAATTCAGACAGGCTGTCACAGATCGAATTTGTTTTTTTCGCCTCAAAACTATAAGACTGCATTCTAAATCATATTTAAGAAGACACGTGTCTCGGGATTTTGCTTAAATTTTTTTTTTCTCTACAGCCAAATCAATATTAGACGCAAAAATAGAGATTACAAAATTTAAAAAGTTCTTTAATTTTCAACCTTTTGAGACGTTTCTTTTTTCATAATATAAGGAATTTTATCTAGTTTTAAGAAAATTTTTACTTTGATAATGAAGATTCATCTTACAGAGGTATTAATGAACAACTGAAAAATGACGATTTTTATAAAATGTAAATATCTCAAAAACTATAATTTTTTTTCTCTGAAATTTTGGTATGTTTTTATATATTAAAAAACTAACTTTTCCAGTAGGTGAGAATATGCTATTTTCTGACTTTTTTTAACGAATTTTCAAAGTTTTAATCGATATTTTCGATTTATATAAGCTCTCAACTCGTGCCGTTTTTAAAAAATTATTACATTTTTTTATCTATTTACTATCCCATTTACTAATATATTAATAAATAAAGAAGAAACTTTAAAATAAGTCACCAGGATGGTATCTTGATCAATTATACGTGAATTTGTAGCGATTTGAAGATTAAGAAAGTATTGAAAGCTTAAACAAAAATGTACGTTCATCTTGATTTACTATTCTCATTTCACACTCTCGAAAGGCTTACTGAGATGAATATTTATAATCTTTCAATTGTTGTACAACTTCTCAGTCTCGTTAAGTTATTTATTTTTATAAGAAAAAACCTTTAAAAAACCTTTTGGTAAAAAAATATACACCATATGCGAGCTACCTGTAAACATGCTTATGTTATAGTGTTGCTATTATGGTCGGCTGTCAGCGAAATTTGCATTTTTCATTTTTAGAGCTTTAAGCTACTTCTTCAATGGTTGAACTATGTTTTAAAGATAATAGAAAAATAAAAGTTTGAATTATATTTTCATGCAGCTATAAGCAATAAATTAAAATTTTTGTATTTTATAAAAAAAGATGATTCCTATATTGGTTAAAGATTATTTGGGAAAAGTAGGCGCGATTGTGATGAATTATGCATATATTTCTATTTTTAACTTGATCTGAATATGAAATTCCTGTTAATAAATAAAAATCAAATTTAGAAAATGGTTGTACTTGATAAAACGACATGTATTTATCATATTTAATGTGGTGAGAGACTGGATAGGTACATATAAAGTGATGGGCATATGCTTGAATGTAAAATCACACAATAAGCAAAAACAGCTAAAATTTGAAACTTCCCATAGCTGTATCTTTTGACAGAAAGCCCATTGGTATAAAACCCTTTACACAGCCTATTTTTATGATAAAATAAGCCATCTGGCCAAGTTTCATGAAAATCCAGGATCCACACTCCTTGGTCCCTCCTTGTAAGTCGACGTTTCGAGTCGTTTATTCGACTTCTACTTTTCAAGGAAAAAAGGTGGTTAGCTTGTAAAGATATGTCTGGCGATGGATAGAAATCATCGCCCACCTTTTTTTTTCTTGGCAAGGAGTTGAATAAACGACTCGAAACGTTGATTTAGTTGAAATATCGTTGTTTATTTATTGGACAGCAGGGCCATTTCCTTCCGCATCCTTATCATATTGTTTTAATATACTTAATGGTATACGTATATTGAAACGCCACGAGTGTCGATAAATTTCCTTTCCTCGTAGTAGAATTATCTATAATTTAATTGATACAATACCGCTCAAGTAAATATTGACTTGATTCAGTAATTTTTGTCAAGCATACAAAACAAAAGCACTAAGTTTACCCACAACGTGTTTCACTGTGTACCTTATCCAAACCACTTAGCCCTATATTCGATTCAACGCTACAGCACACGCAACGTATTTATCAAAATTACGCATGAAAAATTATTCAAACAACAATATTCCGCTAAATAAGGCATTTATCAAGCTGACTCCGCGCGTGCAAGTCATTTGTCGGGCCACACAATACCCGCAGAGGCGCGTGCGCGCGCGCGCCGACGGCGACGGGAGAGTGAGGACCCACACACATTGTCAGAGCAGGGCCATTAAACGTCAAATATCAGGTTTCTATATAGATACCCATCAGTCAGGAAATGGGTAACCGAGCTATTGCGTCTCTCTCCGGTCCTCAAAGGGTTCTCCGCCCTCCCCTGCCGCAACCCTCGATATCTCGTGACTTTTCCGTAATTCGTATATATACATATAGATATATATTATGTTCTATAGTAATAGAGAAAGAGAGAGAGAGAGCCGTGCCAGTCGCCGGTGTGTATCGTGTTACTCAAAGTTCAATGCACTTTCTCCGCAGACGTGATCAGCTTCCTCGCTCGAAAGAGAATCGGCCTATTTTGTATCAGTGGCACTTTTGTTCGATTACTTCCGTTCGTGGGTATATATATACACACATACGGGCTGAATGAACGCCGAGTACCTTAGCCGGATTTAAATCCGAATATTTCGTATATTATCTTGTGCGCTCATTGTTGTATATTATATATGGTTAAACTAGTATAAGTAAATGCCTTTGTTGTAAACAATGCGGCATCGTTAAGACATCACTATTAATTTCGCATTTCCATGAAATTAAACATACCACAAAATGAATTACACGGACTAGGCAATCGAACAATTCTATACATACATTTTAAATAGTTATTTATTATTAAATAGCCTTTCATTTGCTTATCGAAGAAATAATCATATGAACACACAGGCGTTCGACAAAAGTTTGACCTATCAATTTATTTTCGCTTATCGCGTGTTTTTCGATTTGAGATAGGTATTCAACGAGATTAAATATAACACACAGACACACACATACCCACACACACCCACACACACACACACACACACGCACACACACACACACAGACACACACACACACACACACACTAACAGATATATGTGCTACAAGCAATAAAATGCGCGCTATTTTGCTCATAATTCGGTGCTATATACACCACGTCAATTTTATGCCGCTGGCCCGGCGCCAGCGGATTCGCGGGCATGTGGTGTTTATGCGAGTAAAAATTAATTTGCAGGATGAAATTTGTTTCCTTGTGCAAACCCACAGAGACCATTTAAATTATCTATCGAGTGCGAAATATGTATTGGAAAAACGCTCACGAGCATCATGACGATTATTTAACATTCGTTTTCTTAGAAATTATTTGCAAGCAAATAGTATGAAGGAATGTATAGGATACCCATATAATTTTTTCAGCTTCAAGAGTAAAGAAAAAACTCTGTTCCATATCCCCTTCAATTCTATCATCATTTCTTATTAGGTAGTATTTAAATTATAACACAATTACGCATCTCTATACTCTGGTAGAAATTCATCTATATGAAATGGCCAAGAAGTTAGAAAATAGCTAGTAAAACTGGCTAATTACTCGCTGTAATGAAACGATTTTTCGACCATTATTTGCCTATTTCTTAGATTGACGTAACAACAAAATATTCGTATTTGATTTACTTACTAATTTTATCTTTGATGAAAGAGCATTAAAGTGCATTGGATGGCTTACCAAAAAAAATAAATAAATAACATTACCCTGGTAGAAAATTAACCATAAGTTGGCCAGAATATGGTTTAAAATACTTAAGAACAAGCTTGTGCTTGTCTTCGAAAAACTCATTCTATTTTTCAATCTATTAAGTGGCCAAATAATAGGAGAAAAAGCGTTTCATCGGGAGCTAGAAACTGGACAAGAGAAATTCCTATTTTATAGTAAGTTTCTAATATAAATGGTCAGTTATTAGTTATAAAATGTTTTGGATTTCCACAAGGAATAGTTCAAATCCAATCTAATTATAAACGTATTTTTTACTCATTACGTATAGAAATGTTTCAGTTATACTTTACTTACCATTCTCAAGTCCACTAAGGAATGCTTATATCTATATATTTTTATACTTTCATTCATTTCAATACCAATCTTCAAGTTGAAAAATCACCTCAATTTACCAACGAAACGAGCGTATACCTCTGTTACTCCTTCAGCAGGGCCCATCAAACCCCGTCATCCCGCTTCTATTTCCAACCACTCGACGTCACTAAAAAAAAAGTCAAGGTACCCCGCGAGCAGTAAGCGCTGTAGTCAGCACTCCTCTCGTGCACACACACACACACACATACGCGCGCGCAAGTAAATCAGCCCGCTCGCTCGCTCGAGAGACTCGCACAAGCGCCCATTGTCCGCTCATTTCGTTAATCTTCTCTCGCTGACGCAGCAGCAGCAGCAGCCGCAGCAGCCCGCGAGCCTCTCATAATGCCCAATTACAATAGAACATACTTTCTTATTCAATAAGTCAAGAGGAGCAGCCAAGGACTGCTGCCTGCCGTCCCGCATAAACTAATTATTATTATCGTTAATTAGCCCCCAGCCCTCGAGATGGAGAGAGGGAGAGGGAGAGAGAGAAACCGCGCACAACACGGTACACGGCTAATTATTACCTTCCGTCGCCGGTGCGCGCGCGCGGATAAATGACTCTCGCGAGGACAAAGCTGCTTTCGGAGACGGACAAAGAATCTACTCTCGGCCTACGCGTATATATGCTGCGTTTGCCGCCGCGAGGTGAGCCTTACGGAGAGGTAAGTATGCCCCGGTAGCTTGTGCGCGCGCACACGCCGATGCTATTATTCAGCCCCGGGAGCTCCATGGAGCATAGCACAGCGTAGGAGGAGGCGGAGGACGACGCGTTTGTTTGCGCTCTCGTTAGCGGCGTTTAGCGCGGCGGCGGCGGCGGCGGCAAGCGGCTTAGGCATTTATCGCTTTAAGGTGCGTGGGAGTTTTCTCGAGAGAGAGAGAGAGAGAGAGAGAAAGAGAGAGGCAGAGAGCGAGTGAGTAAGGAGGGAGCTAAGGTGGATTTGTTTAAGGGATATTTATGTATATCGGAGGGGGAGTCGCGAGCAAGAGGCTGGATTTTCGGGATCGAGACACGTGGATTTGCGCCGGAGCGAAGGGAGTACCTCTAGTGCGGGTTGATTGGAATTGATGGTACGAGAGAGAGAGAGAGAGAAAGAGAGAGAGAGAGAGAGCTTGGGATCGGCCATTCGGCTGGAAATTGCTGTCCCCTGCTGTTTGGCAGATCGACGTGAAAGCGCGCGAAGCTATCAGTTTTTATACTTGGACTGTGATTTTCTTTATTTTTAAGGACTAGTGTCACCGGGTAAGAGAAATAAATGCGGCTATTTAAATGAGATGGGATAAAGGTGACCTGCGAACGTGTCTTGTCAAGCACAGCTGATTAAGATTTCTTGCGTTAAAATAACGTTGAACTGCGATAATAGTAACAATTTAATATAAAAGAAAATATTGTTTATTTAAAGATTATGACTAATATACTTTATTATGTCCTATTGACTGACTATATGTTAGTCAATATTAATATATTTAACTACATTTTCAGCGAAAATTTGATCGCCTTGAGTATTAATCATACCAATAATAAAACCCATCAATAAACGATCCCAGAATATATCCCCTATATATATATATATATATATATAAGCCAACCGAAATTCCATCAGCGCTCAGCCGTCACTTTAGACAATTTAAAACCGCACCGGCGGACAAATTCCACATCGCAACCTCCCTCTGCCTCGTCGCTCTCCCCTCGTCGACGGCTTGGCAACATCCTCCCGATCCTCGCTCGTCGAACGCGCGGCGTCGGTGGCGGCTGCAAACTTATATACGTGCCTCTCCTCGCAGTCACACGCGCGCTCGGCGATGCTCGCGCGATGATAAGTAAAGCCCGCGCGGAGCGCAAGAGGGAGAGCGAAAGAGAGACAGTTCGCTCGAAACTAGACAGAAATCCCCGTTCGTACACACACACTTGCAAAGAAGAGTCAGATAGGGATAGATTTATTTTATATAAAAGAAGAGAGCGCGAGAGGAGATGCCGCGAGCGAGCGAGCGCGGGGGATTCAAAAGAGAGGAGTGCTCTCGCACTGTAGGAGAGAGAGAAAGAAAGATAAGTGCACAATGGGAGAAGAAGGAGCTTCCAGCTCGCGCGGGCGAGCGGTCCTATGCCTTCCTCCCTCCGTCCCTCGAGTTTGATAAGATCGGGCTGGTCATTACGAGTGTCTCGCAGCGGGAGACACACTGCCTGGACATGTCGGCTTTCGATTCTCATCCTGGCGCGAGAGAGAAAGAGGAGCTCTGAGCTCCTTTTATTCCCCGGTCTTACTGCATCATCGTCGCGCTCCGTCTCCCTCTTTTTCTCCTCTCGTATCTTTCTCCCGCCGCGAAAACCCTTTCACAGATACGTATACGTACGTTATACCTACATGTATACGCGCATATAAGAGAAGCTGCTGCTGCCGCTACGCTCCTGCTATTGGAGGTAGCAGCGTCTCTTATACGACGGAGGATTGTAGTTGTCGTCCGGTGTAATAGTACATTGACAAGGGAGGGGGGCGCAAAGGGTGCGCGCGCGGGGGGATCTTTCCGGCGGCGGAGTAAGAGACGTGTTCATTGTTAACTTGTAAGCGCTCCGGTTAGATATTTTTACGCTGCCGGCGTTTTATTGTCGCCGGCGTTCCGTACGCGCTCGTTTTTTTGTCGGGGAGGTGCAGTGTATAGTGCGAGGAGAAAGGAGGGAAGACGAGAGCTGCCGGAAAATTTTCTCCCTGGGCGGCTTTCAGAAATGTCCCTCAAAGGATGTAATGTGCTTTGGAATTATGGTATTACTCGGTTGAGGACTTTTAATCGTATCTAGTAATTTGATAAAGAGATTTGATGTAAATGTATTTAAAAGTTTAAATACGTGACGAATTATATTGGCTATACTTGAGAATTTATTTAAAAATAACAAATATGCAAATATTTAGCATGATTTTGCCGAATTTTATTGTCAACCCTTTTATTTTTCAGAAAACTCCTTCTCTTCGACCAGACAAAATCGTCGGACTTCTTTTCCTTTTTCAAAATCGATTATCTTAAAAATTTCATGCTCAGTACACGCGGTGAAGAATCGATGAAAGCGCTTTCCGGTCTTTAAGCAGAAAAAAGTCTCGCCTAAATCTAGCGCGCACGCAGCTGCTGTGCCTAGAAGATGAAAGAAAAAACCCTCTTCAATTGTTCGTCGCCGAAACGCGCATGCAAACACATGCAAATAACTCTACAAACGAGCTTTCCGAAAATAGGGAGTCCCGCGTGAGAGCATAAGGGAAAAGAAGAAGAGGAGGACGCGAGCAGCGATGCACGAAAGAGAGAGAGAGAATTGAGCGCGAAAAGAAATGTATCCTGTGCAGCTTGTTATCTCGACTGCCTACCCCCGTTGCCGCGTGTGCATCTGCATTCGCACTCGCGTCCGTCTGAGCGAGGACACACCGGCTCCTTTGCCCATGAGTGCACACCCAAACACGCACACGTGCACTCGCTCGCGGAGGCAATAATAGGCTCCTGTGTATTATACTTATACTACTACTACTACTACCTGTAGAAAGCCGTTCTCTCTCTGTCTTCCTCTTCCGCGGATGCGTCGCACTGTCTTTTCCCCTTTGGCGACTAACGAGAGGGAAAAAAGTATATAGAGGGCGGCCGACGGCGACATACAATGCCCGAAGCATGCTTGCTTGCGCGCAAGCATGAGCGAGAGGGTTGAAATTTCGAAAGGACTAGAAGAAGGGAGGATCTAGACCTGTCGCCGCCGCCGCCTCGTTTAAGCCGCTCGCGCCGCGTCGAGCATAATCCGGCATTAGATCTTCCCTCTGCAGCAGTCTCCGACGAGAAGAAAGAGATTACATCTGCGCAGTTCAGTCGCATTTCGTAAAAGATGCAGGAGCTCTGCACCCTTCCTTTTTCTCATTTCGCCCCGCGCTCTCACTTCCTCTCTCTCTCTCTCTCTCTCTCGTGAGGTAGAGAGAGAGAATGTCGCGCGCAAGAGCTATATACAAGCCTTTGATGCGATGAACTCGTTCGTTTCCTCTCTTTATGTTCGGTAATCTCGCGCGCGCGTGCGCCTGGCGCTTTGCGAAAATTTCTTCCTCTTTTTTTCTCCCGCTGCGTTCGTTCCTAATTGAATATCCTAGAGAGAGAGGGAGATTTTACCGGAGGCGCAGGTTAACCGAGCGACAAATGCGCACGAGCACGGGAGCGATGAATATTAAAAGCCGGAAGCGATCCGTCAGGATATTTAAATGGCTCGTGTGTGCGGAGATGGCGAAGGGGAAAAGAGAAAGAGAGAGTGAGCTTCCTCCTTTTTTTCTGCGCTTCGGATGCTTGCTGAAATAATGGAGCGCGGTCGATGGTGGATGATGTTATCGCGGAGGTGAAAATGTCAAACTTTAAGGGAAAATTGAAAAATGATGTCTCTGTTTTTAATATATAAGGGAATTATAAAAGGTATAGTTGCTAAACTACATATAATATGTTAGAAAATGTAACACAGCGAATTTTTCTAGGTTTAATTTTAAGGAGAAAAATTGTTCTCCTCGGAGGTAACAGAACGTAATATTTTATCGCAGAGGTCTCCGAGTGGGAGAAAAATACTTTTACAGCAAAAAATTTTTAATATTTTCTGAATATGCGGTGACATACTTTTTCATAATCGCAGGATAATAGCCTTTTCCGAGAGAAAGTCGTCGTGAAGCAATTCTAAAAGGGTAGAATTCTTTCGTTATTTTGTGTACGCGCGCAGTGTATTTGATTTTCTCTAAAACTATACTGTAAAACAGAATGACGGCGGGTAAAAATAAAAGAAACGAAGCGAATAAACCGTTTTGTTACGCGAATTGAAATGCTCAATAAATGGAAAATTATTATGTTTCACGGAATAATAGAGAATGATTGTAAAAAAGTATCGTTAACATAACCTACTTAAACAGACTTGTATTAAACATCGCTGAAAAGTTGTTCTCCACTACATGTACCTACGCTGCGAAATACAAAACTCTGAACCAATGAATTTGTTCAACGAGACGCAGTCTTCCTTTCTATACGACACGTCCAAAGTGACACTTCTATTACGTTGAACGGCCTACATACGCCTTCAGCAACAAAGATCTTCCCAGTATCCGCGTCTTCTCTCCGCCACCTCCATTATACCGACGCCGAGTAATTCTCACCCTCTCTAAACTGCATCAATTAGACCCATCGCTCATGCCGCGACAATAGACGCGAGCTATCACCTATATAATCCGCGATTCGATGCGAGCCGGAAACCCAGACGACGGCGTACACGTATTTCCTTCGTCGTCGTCGCCCATCGCCTATATACATGTGCCACCCTCGCAGGCGACACCCGCATCCTCCTCCGGGGCTATATTTTACCCGCGTTTCCCAAGCAGCTTATACACGCCGGGGGAAAAAGGGGGCGAGAGCGGCGACAGCGGCGGCGGCGGCATCGTTGTCGTGTAATTTTCGATCCCTAAACACCCACCTGTAATGCTCATTGTGCCGGCGCGCGCAGATAATAGAGAGCGAGAGGAGGCCGATGCGCCGTGTAGGTGTCCGCGGAGTCAATGCGCCCGCGTGCGAGAGAAGCGCGGAGGGGAGAGAGAGAGAGTCGTAGGTGGCAGGGGAGCGGCGTCGGGATTCTCACGCTGGTGGCGGCGCAAGGGTATATAATAACCGCGTTTGATCGATCGCCGATGAGAGAGAGCACCTATATAGACGCGGAGAGATCCGTATCGAGACTCTTGACCGACTAGATACACACGGAGGAAGGTCACACGGATTACCGGATTATCCATTTTTTTTCTTCTAATTTTTTTTCCCACAATATACGTTTTGGGAAGCAGTGGTGATGCGAGCGTATGTGCGCGAAGGGATGCGAAGGATTTGATTCGCGTTGGGTGGTTAAGAGAGAAGGAGAGAGAGAAGCCATTGCGCGGCGCAGCTCGCACAGGTTCGTGCGGTATGTTTGCCTTCGTGGGATCTTAGCTGCGCACGAGTGACAAATGTGTAGTTGCTCGCTGACTGTTTGTTTTGCGATCGCGGGAGAAGGGGACACGCGAGCGTAGAGCGGAGTGTACGCGTTTATTAGATTGTGATTTGCGAGGGTGAGCGGGCGCAGAAGTGCGGTGAGGCTGTGTTGGTTTTCGAGGCGAACTAATCGGATGATCTTCTATGATGGTTGGTATTTTATAGACTAATTTATTAGCTATTCCGGGATTAGGGGGTGTATGTAAACAGATATGTATCGTACAAACATAAATATAGAATTATTATTATGCTGTAACTGTAACACAAACACAGCGATAAGTTGCGCAGTATGCACCCGTAGTAGAAATTTCTCTTTCAAAAGTTGCCAACAAATTAGTAAATGGTTCAAAAAGGTTTAGCTAATTTTTCGATTGTGTCGACTGTAAGGATGTTCCCCGGCTTTAATGATTGTACAAAATGATTTCTAATTTTTATGCTAATTTCCAGTTTAACAAGCTTTTTTTATGCTAAAAAATGTTTAACGTTGCCACCAGAGAAGAAAATTGAAGAAACAGCAGGTATGTGCAAAACGAGTATAACGCGTTAGCCTTCAAATTATAGAGAAAATATATGGTCCTAGGGTCAACATATCATCGATGAACTCGTAAATGGTTAGTAAATCTATTAGTATTTCCTGTTAAATCTCTGACCGAACCTCATTCAACTGTTTTAATAAAATCAACCTATATTTATCCACGCAACTCCTTGAAATTTCATTTGTAAAAGTACTTCACCGTCGGATCTATCGTCTTACAGTGTAAGCACGCACAACAAATTGAACATTGACAATGCCCGCTTCGCAGCAGCAGCAGCTCCTCTCTCATTCTCTCCTCCGCGATTCACTCGCGAAATCCCATTTCTCGAATTTTCATTCACCCTCCCTCGCTCTCGCGAGCTGCTCGCGGAGCAAATCCGATTCGGATTCGCGTTCTCCTGCGCTCGCCGAATTACAGCCCCTCGAGGGATCTTTTAACAATGGACTTGGCTTGCTGCTCACTCGCTCGCTCCTCCCTCGATATTAACAAATTTAGAATTGTTCTCTCTCGTCGAGTGTTTCCACTCCCCCCTTTCATTGTATAACGACGTCGTCGTATATAATATAGTCGAAATACGTGCAGCACTCTCCCGCCCTCTCGCTGGCTCTGCGTAAACGCTCCTCGATGCAGCGCGCACAATACGCGGACGCACAAAAGGATGGGCAGCAGCAGAGCAGCAGTCGCGTCTGCCTTATAGAATTTCCGCGAGAGGAGAGGCCTTCCTTCCCGTAAAAGGCGCGCGATACTTAAAATGCGAGCGAGCGCGCGCGCGCGCTCGTTTTCTTTTCTATATCTCGCGTGCGTAAGACGCTTACACACGCGCCTGTCTCCGTTCTATGGAGAGAGGAAGAGATATACGACGGCGACGACGGCTATGGGAGGAAAAAAGGTATATATAAGAGTCGCCGGCGACCGCGACGACAGCTTCCCAGAGAGAGAGAGGTAGTTGGACGATGCGGAAGTGAGCTATCCTCTTGCTCGCTGCGTATATGTATATACCGGGGACGGAAAAATCGACGACGGAGCGAAGAGCCGTGGAAAAACAGAGCCGAGTCTTCGGCCAGGATATATACACGCACATAGACAGAGGCGAGCGCGACGTTTCGGGAGAATATAAGACGCGTAATCTCGGGGAATAAGTGGATTTATGGCGTGCGAAAGAAGTCGGGAGCCGCGTGCAGGCCGGCGCGGCCGAGGGAGCGAGAGGGGCGCGTGAAAAAAAGAGAGAAGACGACTCAGGTGTGTGCTAGGCGGGGGGAGAGGAGGGGGCGCTCCATTGTGAAGGTCGGCCCTGCAAGTCATTGTGACACGCGCGGCTTGACGTGTCCCTCCCTTTCCCCCTCTCACTTCCCTCTTTACGCTCCTTATTTCTTCCTTCCTTGGCGCGTGTATATACCAGCCACCTCATTCCCAGCGAGAGAAAAACAAACGGCGCGAAAAGTAGACAGCGCCTGCGTAGAGAGGCACGTTGATTTTCTATAATCGTAATTGGCCGCCGCCGTCGTCGTCCTCGCGTGGACCCGTTAAGGGGAGCAGCTGCCGCGTTGGAGTGTATACGCGCAGGCTTATAGGTGGCGGGAGGCTCTCTCGATTGTTTCGAGGAATTTTGCTCGTTTTTTGGAGGGAGGAGGATGTGCGCGCGCGTGTGGCTGTGATTATGTCACCGTAAAGTGGCAGCCAGCGGCGGAAATTGTTGTTTTTCCTTTCGAGATTCAATTTGGGATGACGGCTCTTGAGAGGATTGTTAACGGCTAAAGCTCGCCGCGCGAGTCATCGTTTCTGCAGATGTTTATTTTATGAGGGTTTTCTTTTCTGTGCTCTTTTGCTATAGGAGAAATTGGTGTCGTTTAATTATGATTGTAGATTTTTTTTTTCGACACGACGTGTAATATAATATTTTTAAAGGGAATTTTCATGCGGTGTAAAAAAATTCTGTATGAAGCATGCCTTTGATATACCTGCTCACAATTTAAATTTTACTTTATATACCAGAGTCGGATCAAGTCCTCTGGATATGACTATAAATTTTCCTCTCAGTGAAAAATTCCAACAACTTGAAAGCTTTAGTAAAAAATCCGCTTTAAATATAAAATTGTTTATATATATGTGGAAAATCTTTTAAAAAATTCGTATATTATAATCAGTTAACATTGGCTTGTCAAACATTGTCATTTGAAATGCGCAATTGAATCCGAAACCGACTCGTGAAAATGAAAACCGTTTTTCAACAAAGAAACTGATTGTTTTACTAGGAAAAGAGTGAAAAATGTATTTATTTTTTCACCATTATATATATAATTATGTATAACTTTATGTGATTTCGTATTGTATTATTGTTCATATAATTATATATTAATGTATAAAATTGTATACCATAATACATAAACATGTATCACCATGCATAATCATGAATTAATTATGACCTAAGATTATATGTAGTTGCTTAGACCCATGCAAAATTATATTCAGTCGTATATGTCCATTTATGGTTATGCATGGTATTGGAGAAAATTGTATGTACCTATATATATATAAATACATATAAAATAAGTAAAACCTTACCCAGCTAGAAATTCATCTATATGAAATGGCCAAGAATTTAGAAAATAGCTAGTAAAACTGGCTAATTAATCGCTATGATGAAACGATTTTTCGCCTATTATTTGCCTATTTCTTAGATTGATGTAACAACAAAATATTTGTATTTGATTTACGTACTAATTTTATCTTTGATGAAAGAGCATTAAAGTGCATTGAATGACTTACCAAAATATTAATAAATAACATTAACTAGTAAATCAGTTGGTGTGCTCTTTCTATGAATAATTCAGCAAAACTTTTATTTCTCCATCTGATTCTGTCTCTCTCACTCCTTATCATAACAACAAGCCTTCTGGTAGCCATTTCCAGACTAAAGAAACCGATCAGTTTTAATACCTTTAAAATACTCAAGAATAAGGTTGTGCTTGTCTTAAAAAAACGCAATCTATTTTTCAATCTATTCAATGGCCAAATAATGGTAAAAAAGCGTTTCATTGGGAGCTAGAAACTGAACAAGAGAAATTCCCATTTTATAGCAAGTTTCTAATATATAAATGGACAGTTATTAGTCATAAAATGTTTTGGATTTTCACCAGGGTACTTATTTATACATAGTTTATACATAAAGACATAATTTATATATATATATATATATATATATATATATATATATATATATATATATATATATATATATATATATATATATATATATATATATATATATTTATATATAGTTCTATATAATGATATATAAACATGTATAAGTATATATAAGTATGTATATACGAATAATTTTTGCGCAGGTTAGCCATCCAGACTCAATTTTTATGAAAACCCAAATGTTTATTTGTACTACACAAAAATTTGTATTTTTCCGTGGGCATTTTCTACCATCTATCATACTACGTTCGTCAAACTTAAGGTATATATGTGCAAATCCGCGGATTACCTTTTCTAAAAATAGTGTTCGATTCTGCATGTGTTGAATAATATTACTATCATGCTTTCACAAAAAAATTCATTATCACAAAGCTTCCTCTGTGAGGAAGCAAAAGTATTTATCGATTTTAATATTAATTGATGGGAGCCGAACGAACTGTTAAATAACTCGTAGTCGCTCAATACGCTGAAAAAAGAACCGTGGCTTCTCTACCAACAACAATAGACACCCCCCATTACCCAAATCGATTAATATTTTCCCGCAACAACGACGGTAGCGGTGGCGGCGGTGGATAATAATTGACTCTCCGCGCTCGCGCAACTTATTCCGCTCTCTTTATATTCTCCGCGCAGGCACTTTGCCTCATTCCCGGCGCATAAGGACGGATATATACCTACTCTCTCCTCTGCGCGATATACTTATATAGATATATATACGCGCGCTGAGCCCGCGCGAGAGAATCACTAATTTGTTTAATGGCGTTCTCGCGAGCTCGAGGTACCGTATTACGGGGTCGTTAAGAAAAATGACGGATGCGCCCGGGGCGATGTACCGACAATCCAAATCGTTGATTATGGAATTGGGCGATTTAATTTAATCGGCTGCGCGTCGATTGAAACGTCGATGGAATGGTAATTGGGAGGAAAATCACACGTTACGCGTTGGGCGTCGTAACGAAGTGCCAGTATAGTACGAGTTGTTTTTTGTCGTCGCGCGCGTAAATTAGTATCTAGGATTCCATTTTAATAAACATATTCGGCTGCGTATTAATAAGAAGTACGTATATATAAATCTGAGGGAGTATTATATATACAGCGGCAGCCGAGAGTAGCGAAAATATTATATCCTGGGGCTTCTTAATGCTTAATTTGCCGTAAATAAAAACTGGCCTGAAAAGCTTTTAAATTTGAAATTTTAATGTCCCCCACCCCCATATCTTGTCGCATAATTGCGCGTTAAAAGTCCTGAATTTATATTATACGCTCACTCTCGCGCCGCGGCGAACGGGCGCAAAGGACGGTTAAGAAGCGCGCGCCTATTTAGGCATTCAACTTTAATGTCTGTATCGCGCCTATCTGTTATTGCCCGAAATGCAAATTGCCGCTCGGGGGGAATTTGATAAATAAGAGAGTCCAACTGCGCGACGGATGAGTTGCGGGCGCCGCTGCCGCTAATACGCCCACATCAAACTCTCTCGGCAGCTTTCTCGCGCGCTACTATATATCTCTTCTCCGCTCGTATAAAAATTAACGTCTCCGACTGCAATTAGACGACGGGGGGGGGGGGGTAAGAGGGCGAGGCGTAAAACTGGTTTGCAAAAATCAGGCTGCGAAAGGATACACGCCGCGCGCGCGTATTTTAGTTGCCGTGAGGTGAAGAGAGAGAAAGAGAGAGAGAGGGACTACTCGAGTAATTATGCAAAAGCGCACGCGTGTGTGCTTTGGGCCTCATTAACGCTCGCCGTAAACACGTTATGCCATTTATCTAAATTGCGTCTCTCGTGATCGTCGAAACGATAGAGCGGAGGCAGAGAGAGCAGTCGTGAGAAAGGCTGAAACAATGTTCACACTCGATGAAATTTATCGGTTTTTTTTTTATTCCACTCTCTCGGTGTACTGCAGTACGCGCGCGCTGATGTAGGTTCAAGAAGAGGGATTCCTTGGATAGTTTGCCGTTGCAATTCAAATACAAACTATTTCAAAACAGTTGCTGCCTTTTTTGTAATTTGAAAGTTGCGATTGGATTATTCGAATTGTTCCGCAGCAAATTTGAATGTAAATGGAATTGTTGAAGCTGTTTGGATGGGTAAATAGTGTGATTTTTAAAAATTATGTTGCGAAATGCTTATTGTTCGCGATATCAAAAATATAATTAATGAGCACGCAGCAATGAGCTCTTCAAAATTTCAAAGCAATACTAACGTTATTTGAGTTGAGGAATATGTATTTTTATTACCGCATATAACGCAAAAACTCATGGGAAACATATCGCCATGTAATAACGAACTAACTCCGACCGTATTTTACACGGTACACAAAGAAACTGAAATTTACGCACTAGAAATTACAGCGCACAGTTCCGTGCAAAAAGTGCGAAATTCGTAAATTCTCGCAGCTACGCGTATAACCCGGCCCTATTCTTTTTTCGCGGTCGCGCGAAACACCCGCAGTATTACCGCTATATTTCAATAATAAAAAACATTCTCCCGGCATTACTCTCCGCACTAATTTACATGTACAGCAATTGCAATATTTTTTCCCTTTTGTCGAGCCGAAGCGTTTACAAACGCGTAAGAATGCGCGCTAAAAACCATGCCTCTCGGCGTTGCATTTCCGCCCACTCCGAGTGTGAATCTCCACCTTTGGTTTTCTCCCCCCCTCTCTCTCTCTCTCTCTCTTCCAGTATTAGCATACAAACGGCAAAAAGCATCGCAGCCGCGAGAAAAGCGCTCTTGCGCGATTGCGAAATCGCAGCTCTAGTCTCTAATAACCCTTAATTCATCGACGCGCCTAAAAACATCCTTAAGTCTACTTTTTCGAGGCGCCTGATCCTAAAAAACTGTATAGCTGTCTTCATATTTTTCTATCTAGAAATCCGCGATAGAAATGCTAACATAAATTATCTATTTGTCAGCTAAATGCATGGCTAAGAACAATATTCTGCTTTTCTTTCATCACTAATATACCAATATATATACCAATTTGAAGTAAATTTTGGCACTTACATTAGACAATATCGATATTAGTATAATATACTTTTAGGTAGATTGTATTATTGTTACATATTCATTGTTGCTGGAAATGCTTCCATTTAATTAACGCATAGTATAAAATATCGATGATTTTCTACCAGCAATATATTCGAACCGAATCCGTGATCCGGATCACGTAACCTGACTGTTATACCTATACGCGCGAGTGCAGCATGAGAAATTGGAGTGTGTGCAAGAAGCGGGGCTTTCTTGTCACTCTGCTACCCAGACTGGTCCAGCAGAAGAGAAGGATGAAAGTGAGGAACGACGAGCGAGAGGGAAAGAGGGGGGCAGACTCTCTCTCTCTCTCTCTCTCTCTCTCTCTCTCGCGTGCGTGGAAGATCATCAGCTTCTCTTTGCCCACCTGTTAAATTGTGTAGCTATTAGCCCGCGACTTTGAATATAAATCGAGCCATTACATCGTGCCGTGCGCTTGCGCGCGCGCCTTCTTCTTCCTTCTTCGCAAGGAGCCGCAGTGTACACGATGTATATGTATATATACACACAAGTAGGCAACGTCCAGGCCCGAGGCTCGAGAGCGAGTGTAACTGTCTCGCGCTATATTATACGCGCGGATATAGCTGCATGCGGCGTGTGTATGTGTGTGACGTACGGCAGTTGAGGCTCGAAGTATATGAGGAAGTAAAATAGGACAGCGGACATTTTTCATTGCACCGTTGATGAATGAATTTTAGATTAAAAAGAGTCATTATGATGGGAGAAGGTGTCGGGGTTGGATTGAAGTATTGGAACATCATTTGGTTCTAAGAACGGCGGTTGATATTTAAGAATTGCTTTTAAATTAAAATAAAGCTTGTAGTCAGTGGTGTACTAGGATAAGTGTTGGAGAATAAAAAAGAAAATAAAATGATAACAAAAATCACGTAAAAAAAAGTAATTTCGGGAAAAGTTTTGTTTGGCTAAAGTTTGGGAAAATTTATGCAGCGAGACAATGCCAAACTTCCTAATTGATAATAAAACTTTTAAAAAATTTTTCGGCAAATCTTTCGAAAAATTAATTTATAGAAACTTTTATAAAGTTTGGCCAATCTTTGTCAATCTTTTTTCAGTATGGTAATAGTGTCTGAATTCATCTTCTATTTGATTGAATTGAAACTAAAAATTAGTATTTTTTTTTAATTTTTAAAATTAGTATTTTTTTCTAATTTTTAAAAAAATTAAATCATAAATTGTACATTATTAGATTATTCTTGCTCGAGTTGGGGTTGATGCCCTAATAGCGAAGCAAGGGGAAAAGACGAGTTCGAGAATTAATAATTATAATATTTTTCCTAAGAAGATATGCAAAGTTTGAGTTTTTACACTGACTTGCATATGCTAGTCGAACTTTGCACCAGCGGTTAGAGAAATACTTTTTTTAGTGATTTTATTTTAGGCAGACGATGAAAATGGAATTCTAGATTTCTTCTTTCTAGTAGTAATTTTTTTCTGTGCAAAAAAAATTTTTAAAGTAAATAGGCAGCCATAGATCCCTTTGGGGCTGAAAAAAGTAAAGACGATTATGCCTTTGTGGACATATAAATAAACCGAAAATAAACGAACCAACCGAATTTTCAACTGAGGGCTTTGAAGTTGCGCGTACTATCCGTGAGGGATTAGTTTTGCAGTAACAGAGACATACACTGTACGCGCGGTTTAGTCAGTCTTTTTGCTCTATCACGTTCTCTCTACTCGTGCTTTGTGGATTTTAATAAACGCGATGTATAGCGGGCCAGCCATAAAGCCCCATACTGCACTTCATGTACGCGTCATGGCCAGACAACACTGAGGCTAAAATAAGAAAAGTTTCGTTTTCAATTTCGGTCAATCTGATATTAATTTTCAGAAAATTGGTTTTATAAATAATTTTGAGTGTTTTGGAGAGTTTGTGGGTCTAGCTAAATGTACTCATGTAAACTGAAAGGTTCATTATAAAGCTGCCTAAAGTTACGTCTCATTGTTCCCTCGATTCTGTGAATAAAAATTCACTGGGAATTTTCAATTATATTTTTTATTCCAAAAATTGGCAAGGTCGATAAAGTTTTAGTTTAATTAAAGTTTTAATTAAAACTAGCTACTTTTAGCGCGCTTCGCGCGTATCATTTATCTCTTTGTTTTTTTGTTTTTGAGGTTATGAACATGATCAAGTTTCATTTTAAAAGTTTGTTTTAAATAGTTTAAATTATACGATAATAACGTAAGTCTCATAAATAAAATCATGAAATTTTTCTTATACTATTCAGTTTTAAATATTCAAAGTCAAGAATCCAATCTTCAAAATTCAAACATACTCGATTTTGGCGCTTATTCTATGTAGACCAATCATATGAGCCAGCAACAACCAATCAAAACAGTCTTATTGTGATGACAGATTTCCTCCATCACTTTTTTAAGAAAGGATTGAAGTACATGCCCTACTCCAGAAAAGAGCAATGGAATATTAAAAAATGACTTTTCATTATAGTTGAACGAGCATTATAAAATTAGAATGTACGCAACACTCCCTATCTACCTTTGACATGTACTTAAAAAATTAAAAAGTCTGCAATCCCAAACAACATTAAATCAAATTACAATCCTCTTTCTCTCTCTGGCGCCTACAAATAAACAGCAATAAACTGAACAACCTAAACCAAGATCGAAAAAACAAAGTGTGCAGCAACTCCAGTGAGCATTCGTACATCTGCTCATCCTTTATCGACTCGCAGATCTATAAATGCACAATACTCCTCGTCCCTCTCGCATACATATATACCCATTTAATTCGTTGCCTTCCACACGTTACACACCCATCATGCGAGAGTTCTCGTGAAACATCCTCTCTCTCCCTCTCCCTCTTATCAGATCAGCTCATCCCTCCGGCCAAAACCACAGGTCGGACAAGAAAATAAAAGTGAATTTCGGGTGGGCACCTCTCGTATTATACACGCGGACGCTCGGACAGGAATCTGTCGTGTCATACGTCAGATTAGCTCGTAGAGTCGCGGTCTCTTCCGCGGCCGTAGTCGTGGCGTCGTCGAGATGATCTATACGGGACGACGGAGTTGGCGGGGGTCATTAGGGCCGCAGGAATTTCGGTGTGAGGGAGAGAGAGTGACCGACCCGCATGCACGCCGCCGGACGCGCGTCGTCTTGATGCAGTCGTGCAGCGCGCGGTGTGGTGATGATGATGAATATTATGATGCTGGTGCCGCGTATCAGAGCTGCAGAGCGACGAGGAGGAAAATTGCTGCGCGCTTTCGTCTCGGTGGTATGACGAGATTCCTCGGTTATGGCTGTAAGGAAATAATTTGTCGACTTTTGGGATATCCGAAATTTTAGAAACAAATTGTTTTGCACAGTTTGTGTAAGTCTACTTTCTTGTCCGTTTTTCTTTTAGTTCATTTTGTTTTACTTGACGATCTCGTATAAGTTTCCCTTATACGCAATCGTTTTATTGATTTATGGACGACTATCTCGGAAGTGTCCCCCCGCATCAACTAAACTAATTGTACCGCATTATTACGTTATATAATGTATTTGAGATTTAACTATCACTATTCATTCTTATCTCATTATCCAATATAGCCCATCACTTTTCCCACTCTTCCAGACTAATCCACACGCACAACGAAATCAAATAAACATTTCCCATCCCCGATACGCATTCCACTACACTCCCCTGCACCAGTCACATAATTGCTAATCTCGGAAAATGACTGAGACAACGGCCGCCCCGCTCATCGTCAATTAGGAAAAATCGAGCGACTCCAATCAATTTTAATTCTACCGCGTCGTACACTAATCGCCACGTACGCTCTATTTCTCTCTCACAGAAACACGTCGCCTCTTATATTTCTCCCCCTCGGCGGCGTCACCTTTCCCAGCGCGCATTTTCGCCTTCTCCCGGTACATTTGGCCGCGATTACGGGCGAACGAAATTGTTACAAGCTAACGGCCATCGTCACTATATATATACACAAACGAGTACATGTGTTAGGGGTTAGTAAGTGCAGTCGTGCCGCGGCGGCTGGCCCTTTACCACCGCGGCTATACAAATTGTTCTACATGTCTTTTTCTGCTCACGTGCGCGACGGTTAGCGACTGGCGGTGCTCAATCACCCCGAGCCCCAACGAGTTCCCCCGTCCGCCCTGTATGTATAGGTATACAGCAGTAGCTTATCTTGCCGGCGCCTTCCGGGTGCAAAAACGTCTAAGAGGCGAGTGAGTTTCGGCGAATTCTTAACCGCGCGCCGGCCGCCCGCAACGGCACGTGTGTTTGATAACGCGCGCGTCATGGGAATCGCGATTCGTCTGCCCACGCTTGAACAATGAGCGATTTTATTGTTTACCTCTTCTTTCTCGCTTTTTCTCTCGTCGTTATCTCCCCTGGCGGCTTTTTTTTCTTGTTATCTGCTGCGTGTTTTTTTGCTTCGCTTCCTTTTCTCTCTCTCTCTCTCTCTCTCTCTCTCTCTCTCTCTCTCTTTCTCTTGTGGCTGTTCCTTCTTTTTTTTCAAGTCAGAAGGGGAGAAGAGGAAGCTTCGCGTGGCGGAAGAAGTGTAAGAGCAGAAGTTTCGGGAGAGAGGGAGAGAGAAAGAAAGATAACGCATTCGAATCGCTTTTTGTTCGCGCTTCTCGCGCTCGCTTGTCGGCAGTTGTGGAAAACGCGTTAGGAGGCAAATTTCGCTGTTGCTGGTACTCCGAATTTGCTACCCAACACCTTGGCGGCGTAGATAAGCCGCGGCTTTTCTTTGTTTTTGCCGCGAGCGCTCTGAAAAGGATGTACTTAGCGCGGTTGCAAATTTTTTCGCTACCTGATCCAGGCAATGTTTCAAGTTTATTTACGGAATAGAGGTGTTTCGTTTACTTCTAACAATTATTCTAGTTTTGTACACGTGGAACAATAAAATATTATTTAAATAGAAAAAGTAAATTTTAATGAAATGTTCTCTAACCGAAAAGTCAATTTTCTTATAAATACGATTTCAAAACAAACTTTTAAAATTACGTGCAAAAGCAAAATGGTAGACAAGCAAGTCGAAAATTCAATAAACCAAAAGCATATAAGTAACTCTTCTGTTGAAAAAAAAAGTATACAGAGCGTACTAGACTTCGTGAAAAACTTTCTCGCTCTCACTTCAATAACGCAATTTCCCGAAAAAAAAAGACTAATATCATCCTCTCCCCGCGTTACGCCATTCAGCCGAGATTAAGACGCATTCAGAGGAAATTGAAAACTCCCTTCTCTTTCTCCCTATCGTCAAAAGAACCTGCACTGGGGCCCCTCTCCCTCCTTTCTCTCTCACTCTCGGCCGCATGAAAAAGCCTTGAAATAAAAAGTCAAGATCGCGCGCGCGCCTCCTTGACATCCTCTCCGCCCCCGCCCCCTTCCACCTCTTCCGCCATAATAATTGCGACACGGTCTCGCCCTCTCGCGAGAATTCGCACTTCTCCGCGGGAATAAGTCAACCGTCTCTCGCGCGTATATTCATTCCTCGCGACGCTGAAATTGAATACCCGCAGCCCGCCGAGCGTCGCGCTCGCAAGGGTAGCGATGAAATATGAAGTAAAACGCGCGAGCGCGCGTGCAAACGCTTTATATAACTAGGAAAGTTCGAGTGCGATCCTTCGGAGTCAGTCTCCGGGATGAACTTTCGTAACGCGCTCGCGCGACTTTGAGTGCATGAGAGGCAAAGACAGACTAGAGAGTTATATATAGCGCGAGAGCAGCGCTTCCATTCAGAGAGCACTGCAGCGAGAGACTTCAGCGCGCGGCACTTGATTTCAAGGTCAAGGTGAATCGCGCGCTCCCGATCTGGCGATGCGTATGCCTGTATATGTGTCTGTGCAAGCGCTTGCCTTTAGTACACGCGCGCGCGCACTTATTCTCGCGGCAGCGCGAGAGATGGAATTACGAGGGTTATAAAGGCGTCGCGTAAGTATATATATTGCGCTTCTGAGAGTACGTGTATACGCGTGTATCTGTGTGTCTGCCACACTGATGAGACGTTCGAGAGTGATTTCGCACTCGTTTGTTTCTTTGAAGTGTGTTTTTAATTAAGCTTCTCTTTTAACCGTTGACGTATGCATGGGTTCAGTGCAGCCTTCACGTTTCACTTTTCTGCTGTACTTAATGTCGTTGATTGCTTTTCTTCGTTAAAATAATGAGGGTTCTTTTTTATCCGACGATACTTCAAATTTTATTAGTTTGACTAATTAGGGAGATCCACACCTCGTGAGTTTCAAACGATCTTTACGTGCTGCAATAAAAATTCGTTTTATAATTCTAGTAAACACAAAAATAGAAAAATAATTATCAAGGTCAGATTTAGCATATTGTGATGGAGATCGATATCATTTCTCATTAAAACCTCACAGATCAATTAAATTTCCTCGACGCGATCCCAAAAAGAGTCAAGGCGCGTACAACAAAAACTCTTCCACCGCGTTGCGACAATAGTTTGTGTGTGTGTGTGTGTGTGTGTGTCACATCGGCGGTAATCGCATCCATCTTGATCATCGGATCCCCGTCCCCGAACGTCCGACTTTACATAACAAAACGCGCACAACCGCGCAAGTCGCATTAAAACGTCGCTCTCCGCTCGCGTCCCGTTGTCTCGATTAGCTGAGATCGAGGAGATAGCCGACTTACCGGCTGCACCTCCGTGACCGAAAGAAGAAAAAAAAGGAGGGAGCTGAAAAATGATTCGGGAGGGGAGCGCCAGAGCAAAGCTTCCTCTCTCTCATACTCGTTCGTCTCCTAATCTTCTTAGGCTTCGCGCGGTGACAATGTGCGCCCCGCCCGATGGGATCGAAAGGGGAAAACGGATTATTTAAGGAAGATTCAATCTGCTGAGCGCAGTCGCGCTCTTCTGATCGGCTTATATATAGGTGTGCGCGCGGAGATGGATCGGATTCCTGCCGGCATATTTTTTGAGAGCGTCATCGCGGTAGCGCCTCGCTACAGACGTGGAATGTATAATACATCGTGTATATATCGACGCGCGGTTCTGATGAATTGGAATTATCGCTGACTGATGCGTTTTTATATACATATAAGTATGTGGCGCCCCAGAGAGAGAGATCCTCTTACGGCGTATATATAGTATATATATATATATATATATATATACGGAAAAGTTTGGGCTACGGATTTTTGGGAGTTTTAGATTTATAGGATGATACGGTGTGATGCTGGCTCGACGCTCGGAGCTTAAAGTGGGGAGAATTTTCATTTTGTTGAATTTTCAGAAAATTAGGTGCTCCAGCGCCGGATGGAGAATTTATGTTAAGCGGGGGTAATTCGCCGTGTCCCGCTTTCGTATAATATATTCTGTAAATCTCATCAAGCTTTTTGAGAAAAACTTTACCCAGCGCTTGGAGATATTTTAAAATTGCCTTTGAAGAACCTCTTTCCGCAAGACCGAGTCTAAAAAGTGATTTCATGATTATGCATGTAATAAGGGAATTTCATCGAAACTAGGAAATGCCCGACAAATATGCGCGTTTACTTTAATCTTCCAGGTCACGGGTTTGCCCGTCATGATACTTTTCGCAAAATAATTTTTATAAAGTTAGCTTTTGAAAGCTACGCGAAATAGTCTCACATGATTTAAAAATGATCGTAAAAAATAACTGTGTTGCACTATTCCGGTCGTTAACCGTTGCATCTTCTTCTTATCGCTCCACTTACCGCCAACTTTTTCCCCCCATATCTTCTCCAATCGAGAGACACAATTGGCACGAGTGCAAGCGGATCCGAGCGTGAAAGCGACACACAAAGCGCGAAACTCGAGGCACCCTCCCTGTCGCTCATATTTACCGTCGAGCACAAAACGTCTGCTATCGTCCTCCTCCTCCTCCTCTCTTTTTTAGCGCCAAAAACTTGTCGATAAGTCGAAAACTTGCCCCGGCGGGAAATAGAAAACGGCCGCACGTGCAGGCGGTCCGCAGCTATTGCCAAAGTTTACCCCTGGCGCGATTTGCCAAAGTCGTTTTCTTCGCGCCAACTTTCCGGCATCGGCGGCGTGCACGTACGCCTGTGCGATGCCTGCTGACTGATTTTTCTCCTTTATAGGGCGAGAGAAAGAGAGGATGTAGGTGAGTGTAAGCGCGAGCTATAGCGCCCGCGCATAACGAGGGAAGAGGCGGCACAGATGGAAATTAAGATTGAGCTTTTCCTGGCTACTGGCTTACCCGTGCGCGCCTACGGTTATTATTTGTTTCTTTCTGCATTATTTATAAATGCTACAGGGTGTGCTAGTACCGGTGTGCGTTCGCCTTTGAAGTGATAAGTGCGGGAGGTAATTTTTACGGGCAATTAATGGAAATGAATGTATATATATGGTTATTGAGGGGTGTATTGTTTTTAAGTGGATCGCGCGCATGGAGAATGAATTGTGATGGTGCGCAGTGCGCGCGACTTTTAACATTAAATCCAACCCGCTTTATATAACAAGCGTTTAATTAATGCATTGCTAGCTATCAATTTACATTATCATAATAAACCGCAGTGACCGAAAGAATAGAAGACATTAAATATTTCAAAACCACGAGAATAACCAGAGCACAATTCCATATCTCCAGTGCGGATCACGATCGCAACCGAAAACACGAATCCAATCTTGTGCTTATAATAAGCGAAACGCACACCGCGCCCTTTGCATCGTAATAACTATACGCCACGCCGATCTGACGATCTTTCGGCCGATCCTTTGTATATATATATACATATACACACACACACACACACACACACACACACACACACACACACACACACACACACACACACACACACACACACACACACACACACACACACACACACACACACACACACACACGTGCAAAAAACGAGGGAACCCCGCCGACCGTGCAGCAACAGCAGCAGCAAAAAAAGAAACCCTCGACACTAAGAATGAGAGAGAAGACGAAGCTAGCGTGGCGAAAAAGACGAAGACGAGGAGGCGAAAAGAAATAGCAGCGCGTGCACAGAAAAAGGAAGACGGGGAAGAAAATGTAGATCCGGCTCTGCGCGCGCGTTTTATACAGAAAGAGAGGAAGGCGAGGCTCGCGAGCGAGCTACCTACACTCATATATACTTATACAGCCCCTTTCCTCGTTCAGATTATTGCGATATGTCGCGCGCACAATGCCCGGCAATTATTAACCTGCGGTGAGACCGACGCTGCTTCCTACCGGCCTTATATACTCACGTATATATATATATATATGTTGTTCGTCTCTCACCCTCTCTGGAGCGCGCGAGGAAAACGTTTTGCCGGTGTAGTTGGGAGCGGTAGACTGCGCCGCCCGGCATTTTTCAAGGGTCCCCTTGACACTAATAAAGATTCCACAGAGCGACCGTGTACATGTATAGCTGCTCCTGCGGCCGGGTTGACGAGTACAGCCGCGGCTGCGGCAGCAGCATCACGTCGTCGGCGTCTACGTCGTATTATAGTTGGCGCGGATGGCGCGCGTATGGCGCACACGTGTCTCTGTCTGTGTATGAGAGAGAGAGAGAGAGAGAGAGAGAGAGAGAGAGAGAGAGAGAGAGAGAGAGAGCGAGAGAAGCGGAGGTTGGATAGATCCTCGCTCGAGTTGTGTGTTACGTAGTTGCACGGGGGAGATGTCGCGAGGGAATTTCGAGAGGGAGTGACACGGTTTTTGGACGGAGTGAACTTTCGGGATTATTGGTGGAGAGAGGGGGAGAGGGGGAGAGAGAGAAATGAGAACAGGGAGAAATAGAAAATGATGCAAATTTTGAAATTTAGAGGCAGTTGAAACGGTGATTTAAAGAACTTATGGGTTCCGCACAATTAATTTACCTTACGTTCTGATAACAGTGAATTAAATGTAGTTGTAAGTTTTAGAATATGAAGTAAAGAAAATAAAGTACTATATTATGGCAGCGTATATTATTTTTCAGTAAACGCGTATAGTAAAAGTACTTTTTTATTTCATCTAAACGGGACAAAAGAAGCGACTTCATATTATTTTTTTGCTAGGATAAATATATTAAGTACAACAGCGCGTGGCTAAATAATTTGACATGTAATTTCGCCCTACAATTAATTCGTACATCTCTAATGAGAGATCATTAGCGAAGGAGTCACGAGCCGCTCCGAAGGCTCCGTAGCTGACGACTCTGCACAAAACACGTCTTAAAGCATTAAACAATTACAGCGCAATGCTCATCCGAATCCATATATAATTATGTAATCCTTCCCACTGTCCCTCCTCTTCCCAGAGAGAATATATTATATAGTTCATAACTCGTTGCAGAATATATTATATACGTGACGCGCGCTTACATAACGCGTACGCAAACCGACTCCCTTCCTTCCCCCCATCCTTACACCATATTTATATAATGTTTGCATATGCATTCCCAGCCACTTAAACTAACCCTACGCCCGTGAGCGCGCGCGTCCCTTTTGTGCCCGCGATACGCCATTACATTGTTGTCCCTCAAAAAAGGCCTCTGCATTATTACGGCGCTACCCCGTTTTTGCACAGCCGCCGCCGTCCTCGTCGCGTTTTTCCCTTCGGCGAAAGTACAGCGGCCCGCGCATTGTCGCGCTATCGAAGCTGAAATTAATTTGCCGCTAATGTCCGCGCGCACGCGCGCGTGTTGTACGGCGTATTAACTGAAAATGGCCGGGTAATTACGCGAGGACCGCCATTTTCTCAAGTTTCGCGAGAGAGAGAGGAAAAGGGAAGGGGGGCAAAAGTGTGTACCTTTTATACATGTAAACGGAATAGAACAAAAGCGGCGCGAGGCTTGTTGTGGCTGGCGCACACGGGTGACTGCGCTTTCAGGTCGCACAACGAGGAATTTTTATATACAGTGGCAGGTTCTTTCAAAAGGGCTCGTAAAACATTTTATTATTCTGTCTCTCCTTTTTTTTTTATTTTTTAATATGTTTTGAGAGGGTGACGCTGGATGGAGAGAATCTCGTGAGGCGGTTTGCGCGGGATATTAAAAAAATTTTATATTACGTATAAATTAAGAGTTAATCTGATGAAGCTTTTAGAGCGCGGGAGAAAGAGCGAGAGAGATAGAGAGAGAGAGAGAGAGAGAGAGAGAGAGAGAGAGAGAGAGAGAGAGAGAGAGAGAGAGAGAGAGAGAGAGAGAGAGAGAGAGAGAGAGAGACGAACTCCATTGCGCATGCAGAGGAATGGATAAGCGTGTAATGAATTCGATAATGAATAAAGCTGCAGTTAATTGACATGATGCACTGCATGATTTACGGTTCTTCGGGTTTAGGTTTAAAATTCAAGGGGAGAGTTTATGCTGACTATCAAATGCTCACTACTTGTTTACTATATATTTACTGACTGACGGAGTCTTCAAACTCGCGCAAGTTTCCAGACTTGTCGAGCCACTAATTTATATACAAATTATTTATTTCACTTTTAATGTGTTCGATCATTGCAGATAACTATAAAAACTACGTTATAAAATTAATTTTAAGTATTATTAGGGCAGCATTTTTGTAAAGTAGAAACATATAATACAACATGTGGATATGAATAAAATTACAAACATTCTTATTTATAAGCTCGTCAATAACCAAACAGCTATTATACCAGTCCTTTAATTCTACACTGAAAGATTTTACAGTATACTAGTACGACTGCTCTCCGAAATGAGTGCGCGCAGTTATACAATGATTTTGGGCAGCTGCTGTACAAAAATTGTACGGCAGTCGTCCTAGTTTGGCGCTAGTTACGAAAAACAGTCGCGCAACGTTTTTGAACAGTAGAGCTCTAAAAGTTGGGAGAGCTGCTGCTCAAAACTCAAGAGCAGTAGCTCATGCACTGGTGTATAGGTACAGCAGATGCCCGGAGAATCTTTCAGTGCATATATCGACAAACAATATCTTCTTTAATTCTTTAATAAAATCCATTTCACACGACTCTAAAAACCCACTCTCCCTCATCTCTCTGCGTGTACGTATAGATATTACACTTATCCGCGCGCAATAACCGTCCTCCGAACCTCGTAAACCCAGTCTTCCAATGCAATGTATTTCAATTGGCACTCGAGCCGCGACACCATATCGACGCCGTATAAACACACGTGTGCGCGCGCCGCGTGCAAATTATTATTCCAGAACAGCCGGCGCTTATCGAAAAAGCGTCTCGCTCAAAGGAGAAAAAAAAGACGAACGTATTTGCTTATTACACGGCGTGTCCTCCCTTTCGCGCGCGCGTGCGTCTACTACGAGGCAATAACGCCGGGGGTAATTTTACACCGATACTTAAACTCCCAGTAGGTAAAGTCTCGCTCTCGCGAGCTATGTGCAGTGAGAACCTCGGCGTGTGTAGAAAGAGAGAGAGACAGAGAGTGGGAGAGAGAAGAATTAACGGAAACCGAAAAGAGTCGCGCTCGGCTGGAGTTTTAGTGCCATTCCGAAAAGTTTTAACGAGCCGTAGCTGATAATATCGGAAAGACACGCAGCGAGTGATGGTATATAGCCTGCGCCATACACATATACAGAAACACAAGATGCACCTGTGCGCATGTATCCGTTTTTTCGTTTCTCGCTTGACGGACGACGACCGCGGCCGGCCGCTAGTTTAGGGAGAGATAACGAGTTCCGGTCGGCTTTTCTTGCCTCTCACGTGTTTTCAGGGAAATTCCGGGCTGTCGGCGCGCGCGCGCCCAAGCCACTTGATGAAGACGTCCATTAGGACGGCGGATTCTTCCCCCCCGCCGGACAAGAGATGGATTTCAAAGTGGGTGTGCGCGCGCGAGTTTCGGTTGCAGTACGTTAACCAAGTGGGTGCAAGGATTAAAGGTCTTTATACCTGCACGGGCACGACAAATGGGTAATGCGCGCCGCGTATACGCACGCGTTAATTATAAAGTCATCATGGTGAAATGGTAGATTGCGATTAACGAGAGTACATTAGTTTTGTGTATTTCAATGGTGCCGTTGGTTAGAGTGAAGAGGGGCATTATAGTAGGTTTGAGAGAGGGTAATTTTTAGGTTGAGTGAAACGAATAAATGGTTTGTGATATTTTCCCATAAAAAGTTACTGACACGTTTATAATAAATGAATAATTTCATTCTTTTGAATAAGTTATTTTTTCTTTTCATTCATAAATTCTACATAGGAATAGCTCGACAAATGGCGCCTAACTTGTTTTGGCTTCGACAGTTCAATTTATATCGGATTCATTAAAATCATGTCTCAATAAAATTTTCGTTATTAAATAGTGACATGTTGACATTTATAAATGATACATTATATCAATAAATCTTTGACAAACGAATCGACAAAAAAAAAAAATCCTACAAAGAAAACGAATTCCCGAATCTGACTATACTGACGTCTCTATTAATTACTTCCATCCGCGCAACAATGAAAAATAAAAAAAAATTGCGCGCAATTTATATGGATGACTTTAAATTTGTCGAAAAACTGAAACGGCGCAGCCGCTTTAATCAGCACGGCCGTTCATCATAGGCATAATTGAGCAATTTGTCTGTTTCTTATGCGGCGTGACGCCGAAAAAAAAAAACAACAACGTGCGCGCGTACACACTGACGTATTCATCGGGAATTCTCTCCTTGAGCCAAAAACAGATTTATCTGGAGGAAGGCGCGAGAAAGCAATGGAAGAAGGAGGAGGAGGAGGAGAAGGTGGCATCGCGCGGCAGCTAAATTTCGGCGGCTTTAACGAGGCTGAATTATTGCCACGTCGTAAAGCATAGAGAGAGAGAGAGAGAGAGAGAGAGAGAGAGAGAGAGAGAGAGGTACGACGGCGTGGCGAGGCTTTTCGTGCGCTCGCGTCATCGAGCTATACGTACTCGATTGCCGAGTTCCGCAGGGACGTAAGCAGTCTAATTTTGAATGGAATGGGAATTTACTATGCAATATATTCAGAAGTGGTTTTTATCTTTAAAGATTGTAAAATTCAAACATTATTTAATAATTGCAGCTTGGTATTTTAAAATTATACCGAGAAAATCAGAAGGCAATGTAAGAACAATTAAGTATCAATTCCAATGTCTGTAAACACTACATTCAACAGAAACTATGATTTATACTACAATTCCTACGGAATTTCAGGATATATACTAAAACCATAATTATAAGGATGCCTTTGAATTAAACGAGAATGGACAAATGCAAGCATTGCGCTTTGAGAATGCGAGGAAATGGTTTTAATTTCCCTCGCGAGTTATCACTTATACACTGCTCAAAGAATAATAATTCATAACCATGAATGCCGCGATACAAACGTCCCACTTATCCTAAAATAATTTTTTCAATTCTTCATTTTTATAAAGTAACAAAAACCTGTTGAAAATCATGTAACCGCACGCGAATCTCGGCCGCGCACTTGCCCCCCTCCACCTCCATTCCAAGGCCATCTTCCAACCCCAAATCACAGAACCGCGAGCTCGGCACAACTGTCTCGCGATAGTCTAACGAGCCGGCGAAACAAGCCGCGCGCTACTTTGGCCCGCTCAAGGGCATCCGCAAACGATCCCCCGAACGGCCATCCGACTCTTCTCTCTCTCTCTCTCTCTCTCTCTCTCTCTCTCTCTCTCTCTCTCTCTCTCTCTCTCTCTCTCTCTCTCTCTCTCTCTCTCTCTCTCTCTCATCTAGACCACACTCTTGGCCGCTTACATAAATATATGTATACACAATGAATCTACCTACAGTGAGGTCGTCGTGTATACACGTCTCATCATATCCATACATCCCCTCATGTATGTGTGTGGTGCCCATGTGCGTGCGTCACGTAGCTCGAAACTTTTCCGCGAATCCTCTCTGTATTCCTGCGGCTGGCTTTCCGCGGGTCACGTTTAGCTCGCGAGGGCTGGTTAGTAATATAAGCGGGAGATAGGCGCGCGTTTACGCGAAAGATAAACGTCCGCGGGAGGTCGTTCCGCGGATGAGTTATCGCGGAGGCGCAGTTTATCGCCCCGGCGTATCAAGACGTCACGCAGTGGCATGCATATTATATTCCCCCGCCGACTTGTGCTGCTGTCGGTATGCATGGTGGTAGGGGCATGTATAGTGGTCATAGAGGAGCAGCGACGAGAGAAAGAGAAATTCCCGAATGGTTGCGGGTTACGAGCCCAGGGTGTGTTGTACGTGCGGTCGCGAGGCTGCGTGTAATTTTGGTTATATGCGGGAATTCATTGGGAGTAGGCTGCGCGAGCTGACATATGCTGCGGAGCAATACTTTTTGCATTGTGATCGCTGCTCTGCTAAATAAAATATTTATGAATCGGTCTCTGGGTGCGTGTGTGTGGGGGCGTACATGAATATTATTTATAAATCAATCCTGATGTTGACTTTAACAAATACTTTATAAGTTTGTATATATTTTTATTTACGTTTATGTTGAATAAAAAATTATTTCTAATGTGGTTATCATTTCTATGTTATTTTATAATTTTATAAAGTGGACGTGAAAGTTCAAATTTGAAATTTACTCGCGCGCATAAAAGTACGTGCTTCTGCTGATGTCAGCATACAAGTGCACCATGCTGAGGCTTCACCGGTGTCTTCAATTATGGAATATTTTCTGGTCCGATTGTCTAACCTAACCTTTTCTACGTAAGTGGCGTAGTATTCATGAAGAGTGAGTCATACTGCGTGTTTATTCAGGAAAGTTCGGTCGAAGATTCCGGTTAATCTGTCTTTTTCCTCACTAAAAATAAGAAAGAATAGTTAATATATAACCTAATTTAATGTATAAATTGTAAAAAAGTGTATAGAGCAAAGACAGCTTATTTAATTACACTGTCTACGTCTACCATTATGTACGCAGATGTGCTGCATAATATAGTGCACGGAACTTCGATTTCTGAGCTTGCTACTCTTTAAATGTAAAATAGTGGAAAATCCACTACCTGACAGTTAAAAGTCGTGCACCACCGAAATAGTGGACATTCACTGCTCTAATAATGGATATTAACTTTTTTAAAATAGCGAAAACTAACTATTTAAAAAAAATTACTATACACAATTAGAGCAGTGAATGTCCACTGTTTCGGAGTGCATATTCACTATTTGAGCAGTGCACGAGTTTTAACTCTTAAATAGTGGATTTTTCACTATTTTATATTTAGAGGCGAGTATATTTAATAAAAATGTTTATCATTAAGAGCATCGATGACGGTACATTTTGTATAAGGGAAGACGATAATGTTATATATAACAAGTATTATGTTAATGAAGATGTATCCAGTACATGTATTGTCATTTTCTACTGGAATTCTCAAGAATTGCAAGGACACGTTATTCCATATAGAATTAGGCCATTTTTGGGTAAACTCTAAAGTTGAATTAGTGAAAAAGCACTAATTATTAGTTAAAATTGATCCACCGCCGAATTAGTGAATATTCACTAATGAAATAATATACTTCCACTAAAAATTAGTGAATATTCACTAATTCGGCGGTGGAGCAATTTTAACTAATAATTAGTGCTTTTTTCACTTACTTAACTTTAGAGAGTAGGAATGTTCATCGACTGGAAAAAAACAGTCTTAACAATTTATAACTTTAATATAATAGAAGAATGTAATATAAGACATATAAATGCTATAACCATTAATAACCTATACGTAAAGGAGTGTATACCTCTACGCCGATATATTATTGAATTCTATATAATTTACGGTATTATTAGTTTAGTATAATAAAAGCTCAGGAATTGCCGTAATATTACTCATTATAAACTTTACAACCACAACCATATAAAATATCTTACTGACCTAAATATCCACACCACTTATTAGCAATCTCTTGCTGAAAACCATCTTCTATTCTTCTCTTCTTATTCCTCTCGTTATCTATACCGCGGCAACCTCGCTACGCTCAATCGCAACCTCATCTCCCTCTTCATCCTTTATTACAAATTTGCGTTTGCCGCCGACTTAATTCCCCGGGCCGGTGTTTTAATTAACCCGGGTGGAGGCCACCGCTGCAATCGTAATGAGCACATTATTAAACGTCCATCCGCGATTTTTCCGAGAGCTGCGAATCTAGGTCGCGATGAAGTATCCTCCGCGTCGGACGCAGGAAGCGCGCGCACGCGAGCGCTTTTAATTAAAACTGGTCCGATCGCTGCACAGCTGGTGCGCGTTATCGAATTATATCCTGGCGATATTTCACAGTTACGTATATATATGGCCTGACGCGTCTGATGATAATGCCACGCGTACGTGTGTGTATACATGCACCAGTAGTAAGAGGGTCGATGAAACGCAACGCTTGCAGTACATACGCGCGATTAATCGACGCCTCCCCGCGTCAAATTGCCACTATTTCGTGTGTGTATATATAAAATTTTCTCTACATTCTTACGCGTATAGCCCGTCTAAACATTTTTCGCGCGAAATTTCCGCTAATTCCCAAAGCGCCGCCGCTGTCGCTCGTAATCTCGCGCGGGGGAGGCGATGAATCACGCTGTTTATAAGTTTCAATATAGCCCGCCTTCCGCACGCTCGTGAAATATTGCGCGACGAGCCGCAGCAGCCGCGCCGTCGCGGTCTTATCGCAGCGGGACCCGCAAGCACCTCGAGCGCTGTATGACAATAATTTCGCGCGACAAGCGTTTTTATAGATCGATCGACGAGGCGCCGTGGAGGTACCGCATACTATATATACATATATAACGTTAACGAGGAAGAGAAAATGGAAGGAGTATAAGAATGTTGACTTCGATGAGGTAGCCATGAGGTTTATGGTGTTTCAGCGAAGAAGCGGCTAGTAATCGTTGGATAAAGATAATAGAATTAGACGCTAATAATATTTACTTTACTTTAAAGAGGTTTTTGTATTTACAATAATAGATGTTGATGGATACATTAATAACACAGACCCACAAACAAAAATAAAAGTTTCTGGTCCGGCGGGTCAGACCTTTAGACATGTTCTTGTTTATGCACATACTGATTGTGCACATATTAATTGTGCACACTTTAACATTGGTATATATCTATATATATAGATCCTGTACCAATGCTATCTGTGCACAATAAATATGTGCATAATCCTTATGTGCACAAACAAGAACATGCCGACCTTTAGATATTCAATCCAGGTTTTAAAAATACCTCTAAATTTAAAAATCTTGTGAAATTTTCATGCAAGGTCAAAAAACTTTCTTTTAATAATATTGCCAGTGGTTTTGTATAGTACTAGTCATGCCCTACAGAAACCATTTTGAATCATATGAATACAAATTGGTACTTACAGCAGTTTTTTATTGTAAAAGAATGTTTTATGAAAGGGGAAATAATTAAATTTTTTTTTTTAATTTTAAACAATTTTAACAATAATGGTTATAAAAAATGTACTTTTGAATTGACGATAAAATCGATTTTCTTTAACAAATTATTTAAAAATTATATTTTTTACATTAGATTGTATATTTTATTATATATAGTATACTAAAATGAAAATTGTCTCTTAAAATATAAAAAATGCTTAATTCATTTTACATATAAAAAATATTATATTTTATGATAACATTACTTTTCGATATCAGTGTGCATAAAATGCAATTTTACACATTCTGTAAATTTTTAAAATTGCTTTTACGCCCCTTGTACCGAAAAATATCGTTCGATACACGTGCGAAAGATGATTCTACACTCGTTCTAGAACCAACACTTTCGCACTTGTATCGAAATATACTATTTTACTATTTTCTATTTGTGTTTCTAAGTTTCAAACCAAATTTTATATCAAACAGCGGTTTCATGAGCATTTCCACAAAAAAATTTGCTACTAAAATATGGAATAAAAAAAAATTATTTTTTTGAAATTTTATTTCAGGCTTGCTCCCTTAAATGAAATTCCAGTCACGTCTGGGTTTAGTAGCTCAGAATACCCAAGAATACTGATCTTACTCGCCGAATCAGCCACTTTTCTTATTTTTTGTAGGGCTGTGTAATTGAGTATCAATCAATCTACAAATTAAAAAAGCTTTTTATGTAAATGCAATAGTTGAAGATGAAAAATTATATATCTCTGATAAATCTCATAAATATAATTTCTAATTCTATTTTCTTCATTTATATTTCAATTTAAAAATACCTTCGACAACTTTAAAAATACTTTTGTCCGCCTTCTTCTAGGCACTTATCAATTAAAAAGGTCATACCTACCGGTCAATTGGCTCGCGCCGTACGTCGTTCCATCCTTTCTTTATACTTCGTATACTCGCAACTCCTCCCTTTCGCGACCTATACACACATACACACACATATGCACGTCTTGCGCGCGTACAATATCATATCGCAGCAAGAGGGAACTGGGCGACGGCTCGTAAAGATAAGTTCGCGTGCCATGCCTAGCGCGACTACGAGACGGCCACTCGTAAATCATAGCACGTGAACCGGCTCGCGCTTCATCGTCGTCTATGCGTAAATCATTGTGTGCGCGCGAACGTTCCGGCTAAAAGTGCGTGGATAATAGCCTCGAAGGAATCTATATCGTAGATTGCCAGCCGTGCGCAGAATGTTTATTGCGACTGCAAATTAATTTTGACGTCGCGTTTCGTTGCTTTTTGCCACGGGCGTGCGCACAGTGTAAGAGGGAGAGGGAGACGGAGAGAAGTAGTTTCAGTGTCGCGAAACGGCCAAGTGCGTACTGCATATACGTGGCGGGTGAGAAAGGCGTAACGGTAAGGGAGGTGTAGTTTATTTTTTTGTAGCGGCTGAGATCGGGGAAATTAGAACCGCATTCCGTGACGTAATCTGTGTGTGTACGCGTGTGTGTGTGCGCGCATGTGAGAGAGGGAGCGAGAGAAGTGACAGAACTGGAATTATTGAGGAATGGTGTTTCTGTTGTCGTTTAGTAATTATTATGTCTAGGTTTAGAATGAGGTCTATTGAAATATATGGGATTGGAGTGAAAAGAAATTGAAACAATTTATCACGCGCATTTTTTTTAATAAAATGAAATGGGCGTTTTTATGACTATGGAAAATAAAATAAACGCGATTATTAACTTTGAATATGTCTGCTTTAAAATTTATTGGATTTGTCGAGAATGCAAACGTATAACAATAATTGCCATTTTTAATATGAAATTCATTTCAAATATAAATTAATCCAATATTTGCAGACAGCTATTATTTTCGCTGTGAATTTCATTCTGACGGGTTGATTAAAAATTTTCAAAACATTTAGAGATATTTTCTATTAACATGATACAACAAAGTTTATTGCACAAATAATAAGTATTTCAAAGAACTATAACATAATGATGGTAATTCGAATGGCATGCTATAGTGAAATAGACATTTTTTTTTCATTTGCTGCAGCTAATGAAAAAAATTTAATTTATATACTATATCAACTTCTTTATTAAGGAATAATTTAGAATATTAAACATTATAATAAAGATATTTGATTCTGACATGTGATACTTAGTTAATTTTTATATGAAAACAATTATGAAATAAAAAAAATATAGTTTCGGTATACTCGGAAGTATAATAGTACATTATGTAACAAGGGACTAAAGTCGCAGATTATTCCCGCGGGTGTGATCACCCAGGGGAATGATCGACTTTAGTCCCGTGTTACATATAGTACTTAATTCCCATCGCCACTGTGGCCATTTCATAGATTTGAAAAGTTATTTTGTATTTATGTGTTATAATTTTTTTAGTTTTAACCAAATTCACCATAACTTATTCTATTTTTCAATCTATTAAATGGCCGAATAATAGGGGAAAAAGCGTTTCACCAGAAGCTAGAAACTGGACAAGAGAAATTCCCATTTTATAGCAAGTTTATAATCTAAATAGTCAGTTATTAGTAATAAAATGTTTTGGATTTTCACAAGGAATATAGGGCAATAAATTGATGAAATATGTGTAAAATTTCATCAAGCTACTATGATTATTTTTGGAGATATGCGAAATTTAAAATTTAATTATTTTATACAATATTTTAGGATAATATACCCCCTCCCCCCCTCCACCCACTTACACACACCACACACGTATATGAACATTTGACAAATATAATGTATTTACATTTATAACGTTTATTACAGAAAACTTGTTTTAAAGACACACACTCATCCATAAAGAAATTTCATAAAAATAATTTATGTGGACTCAGAATGTGATAAAAATAATTTTTTTGAAAAAATTAAATGTATATTTTTTTGAAAAAATTTTGATGACTTGTAAGTCAAAAATCAGTTTTTGATTATTGACATTAAAAAGCAACGCAAGGAATCACGAAGCCTCGTGCCAATGCATTGGCAGCGGTTTTTTTCTTTTAAACCTCAAATTATTTATAGTCTCTTATATTGGTTATTAAAGAAAACATAACATTTTTATTTAACTTATTTCTCCATGAATAAACCTATCAAGTACTGCATGTGTTAAAATTTCAAAATATTCTTGTTGAAAAATACGTTTCGTTATAGCGCGATAGCGACTAATCAAATTTTGGCCAGGGGTAACTTTTTATATATTTTTGAACCGAGTTCGTTGTTTGAAAAAACCCATTGATAAAATAGAAGATATTTTAGATCATTTAAAAATTAAATTTAATAACAAATTGAATGGAATAGTATATTACCAACGCGGGCGGAAGAGGATTATTTACTTCATGCGACGTTTTTCGGCCGAGCGAAGCGAGGTCGAAAAGTCGCATGAGGTAAAAATTCTCTTACGTCCACGTTTCAGTAACGTATTTTTCCGTCCGAGGCCGCAAAATGACATTTAAGATGGCATTTTGAGGTTAAAGGGCGGAAAAACTTTTTTTATGCTTCTTTTATATCTCAATTATTCAACAATTATATTAATTTGAAATTCGTAAGGTAATTAGAAAATCAATACGGAACTATTTTATTTAAATAAATGAAATGATATCGGCCGTGAACTATGTAATTTACGTGTATATAAGATAAATTTTTTCACCGTAATCCCCAATAATTAGATTTAAGAATTCTAATAATAGAATAAGCAAAAATTCGAGCAAGAAAACTCGGCGACTGTCACTCAGAGCAGCACTGCTTACGCGCTCCACCCCCCCCCCCCTCCCAAAGGGTACCACAAAAACTTCGAATTTCAAGCCTTAATTCGCTCTTCATAAGGCAGCGGGTGCGCGTCTCCTCCTCCGATCGAAGAGGAAAAAGAAAAACGCTAAAAATTCCTTGGCGCACAATTGGCGTCGCGTTTTTTCCCTCTATTACGCGTCATCGTCCGGCAGCGGCCGATGTACCACCAGCAGAAGCGACAGCGGCCGGCTTGGCTTCTTGTCGGGCAAGAAAGGAAGCGCGCAGAAAAGGGAACGGAGAAGAGGATCGAGACGAGAGAGCGTCAGTCAATCGAAGC
The DNA here is from genome assembly GCA_036365515.1 of Torymus aiolomorphi. NCBI lineage: Eukaryota > Metazoa > Arthropoda > Insecta > Hymenoptera > Torymidae > Torymus > Torymus aiolomorphi. The sequence goes on from CM070876.1 coordinate 4,662,697, forward strand.
AACTGCTTGCGCACCGATGAAATAGTTAGTCGCTACAAGAAAGAGACCCGCGCTTGTCTGCCCCTTTTTTCAAAGGCCTCTGCGACGACCGAAAAAAAGAGCCACGCCGGACACATAATACGAAGAGTAAGAGAGAGAGAGAGAGAGAGAGAGAGAGAGAGAGAGAGAGAGAGAGAGAGAGAGAGAGAGAGAGAGAGAGAGAGAGAGAGAGAGATCGGGCGATCCTGCTCGCCATCGTATACCGAGTTTTCAGCGCGCGAGCAATCGATTAAGCTTGACGCGTGCGCGAGGGACAGGCGGAACGCCGCTGGATTACATCGCGCGCGCTCACTGATAGTATACTCTTTTTCGCGAAAAACGCCATGGAATGACGGCGGTAATATATAGTGGGTACAGCCGCTGGCCTTGCCTTTGAATTCTTTCATGTTTTCTTATTTACGCGGCCGAGCGCGCGCGCCTCGGAATCTCGACTGCTCGGGATTTAGCGAAAATTGGGATTTTCTGCCGGGAGGGGAGAAAAGGGTTTAATGATGGAGACGCGAGATTTAAGGCTGCGCGAGTAGGGGGAGGGGGGAATGCTCGGAATGGAAATGGAATTTTCTTTGTGGGCTTTGAATGGTTTCGCTTTTTCTACTGTGCTGTGCTTGCTGATTACGTTGCTGGAACAGTGGTCACGGTGTTAGTGTCACGAGGTTGCAAATAATTATTGTTTTTTCTTCAATTTTCAGAACAAATATGAATATGTTTTTTAAACAGTTAAAAGTTAAGTATTGCTTTAAATCACGATAGCACAAATTAACCATTATAATTATGGCCTAATTGCTAACTTGTTATACCTACGTACCGTTAATCCTTTATTTTATTTGTCAATGATTTCAAGATTTAGTATCTGATGTGTTTTTACTTTTTAAAAACAGTAATTCAGAATTTGCGTCAACGTAACGGCAGTCGTAATTGAATAAATTGAGCAACTCCCAAACGAGTTTTTACAACTAATCAACTTAAATGATTATAAATAATTCAAGAAACAAGTATCTCACATACTGTTTCACGAATCCTCCTTCTTTTATTATATGCAGAATATACTAGATAAGAAATTCTCCACACTATCGTGTGAATATACAGATGCAGCCTATAACGGCGTCTCCACTATCTTCCCCGCCTTTATCGAAAAACGAACAGTGTGAGCCCACGAACTACTGTTACATTTTATCATTTTTCTGTCAAACAAATCAGCCGATTCACAGTTACGCGTAATCCATATCATCTCCCAAGTCTATATAAACGGCACCTCGCCGTAAGCGCAATTCTCCGCCTGGCGTTACCACATAAATTATATATGCATATATACACCCCACTCTTTAATTGCCTTAATTTTCCAATACGCACTCCATATACGTACGAGTACAAGACAAGACGCTCGACAAGCTCGCTCGCAGCAGCAGAATATAGCTACACTATACGCCACCGCACCACTTCCCCGTTCCTCGCCTCTAATTTTCCCTTTTTCATTGCGCGCGCGCTCAGCAGCAGCTTGACATTGACGGGTCTACGCGAGTGTATGTGCGCAGCGCGCCAGAGAGGCGCGGAAAGAGGATCTCCGATTTACTCTAATTGGATTACGCAGCCGTGCGAGCGAGCGAGCTCCATACGTTTTATACGCAGGCGCAAGATTTACGGCGCGCGCCCGTTATTAAAGTCATCTCTATATTCATTACCGGCCCGCGCGCAGATATAACGCACACGCATATACGCGCGGCTGTGAGAATAAGGAGGAGGCGCGAAAGCAAAAGTCTAAGGATCTTCGACGCATTGTCTGCGAGAAACAGAGAGAGAGAGAGAGAGAGAGAGAGAGGGAGGAGAGATCCGTCGCGTCAGGAAGGAATTTGCCCGCGCTCTCTTACCTTCACGCGCTCGCTTGTTAGCTGCTGCTGACGCTACTGACGAGAGACGTATGTGTATATACCTATACGCTGTGCCACAGACTGACAAGTATTTTAAGCATTCGCGCGCACGCGCACGCACAATGCCAGGGGGACCATTTGAATATGCAGATTTTCGCGCGAGGCACTTTTTTTTTCTCTCTCTCTCTCCTTTGTTTGGCAGGTGCACGCCGCCGACGCCGTCACGAGCATGTATTGTTGCTATATGGCGCACGGTAAGTAGCTCGGCGGAGAGCGCGAAAATTTATTGTCCCGCGCGCGCTCTCGACGATTATTATCGCGCGAGTGATTTACACCTGTGCGTATGGACGCGTGAGTATATATAGAGAGGAGGAGAGGAGAGGACCGACTGTCGCGCGAGCTAGACGAGCATATGTATTTTTTAATTGAGACGTAATGAATCTCTTTTTTCTGTCTTTAGTGTATAGGAGGAAACTGACGCTAATGAATTGTGGGAAAATGCGTGCGAGCACGAGTGACTTTTCTTAGGCATTCTTCACTTGGTTGTCCTCGCGGCGGGTGTTGCTATCGCCGCGTTTATAGCAAGGTCTTTCAGCACTGTTTTACATTTTACATAATGTGTACGTGTAGGGAAAATTGTTGCGAGGCAGCTGTTTCTATGTCAGTTTTTACACTTTGATTAACATCTTATTAGTACTTAATAGTGTCTCCTTTTCTGTACACTATATTTATTGCTTGACATTTGCACAGAACAAATGAAAAAACCGTTTACTCGGTGAATATTCAATCATATTACAAATAGCGCATATGCAAGTAACAAAATTGCTTAATTTGTTGTACTTGCGTAAAATAAGTAGGTACAGTTAACCACCGCATTCTTGGCTCCTATATAGTTACCCAAATTGTTTTACAATCTTCTGTTTTACCAATTGATATACACGTTACATACACTCTCCCCCGAATTTGCCTACCACTTAACAATCAACTTCCACACGTTAACCTTCTTCACTCACATTTTAAAAAAATATAAGTTTTCAAATTATCAGAGCTGGTGCCGCGCTTCCACTCATTAAATATTGCTCTCGCCGCGGATCTGTACATCGTGTCGACTTACGCACATACACACGCGTTTACTGTCCCATAAAGTCTCTCCCTCTCTTTCTCTCTCTCCTGGAAATTCAAAAGTTTTGTAAAGCAATACCTATTACACTTTGCTCTTGGCAAAGACTGCGCGCAACAATAATTTTCCGCCGGCGCGCGCGCGCGCAAGTTTGCGCGTATGCTTACATGTGTACGTATGTGTGTGGGTATATAATATGTATGTGTGTTTAGACTTGGCGGCGCCGAATCTCGCGTGGCTTCTCGCCTCACTGGAAGTTAACGAAAGTTATCGAAAATATGCGCGGCGAAGGGTGAGCGAAGAGAGGCGCGCGTCGTGCGCATAGGCACACTTCCGCTTGTTGCTGCACAAACATTTTCTTAATAAGTATATACGCACAGTGTGCGTAATATTCTCGCGAGCTGCGCTGCACGGAGCGATAGAGCGCGTCGAGAGAGGGAGCGAACTTTATCGCGCGCGGCACCGAGTGAGCGTGTATGGATATACAGTTTGCCGCGCCAAGTGAAAGAGAGGAGTGGGGGTGAAAGAAAACACCGTAGACTTAATTGAGCTTGTTTTAAAAGATTATAAAGTTTTGCCTAGCGGGGAATTCAGAAGGCGGTGAGAGACGGGAGGTGGCGTAGACTCTCCCGAAGTTGAGTGTTGAAAATTACTCGAAGTGCATTTTCGAAGCGCTTATGATTATTGTAAGACAGTTTGGCAGTACGTTAATGAATAACTTTAGTTAGTTTTTGAAAATAAATCTGAACATTGCCGTGCCATTGTTAGGAATCATACTTTTGTTTTGTAAAATAAAATAAATCCTTTGCCATGTTAATCTAAAACGGCAATTGGCAGTTACTCACTAGAACAGGAAAAAATATATTTCCTTCTTAGGTTTATTTAATTATTTAACGCAAGAACAATCTCGCAACGTACGCACTTACAAAACTAAAACCTTTCTTCCCATTTTGACTTTATCAGCTGACTACGCGGTTCGCTTGGCGCTAGACTACTCTAGCGACGATTTTGCAGAAACAATAAAAAAGAAGCACTCGCTCTCTTACAGCAACAAGAACGACATTTACGCCCTCTTAGCACACACAAAAGGCTGTACAGCAGCGCGGGGACAGAGCAATTCTCCAAGTCGTGTGTCCTACGAACGAAACACAGTGCTATTTCCGCGCAGCTCCGGTAATTACAAAGTAAAGCGCTAAAGCAAACCCAGCTCGGCTACATAAAGAAAGGGCTAATTCCCCCCTCACCCGAAAAAGAGCAAGAGAAACACACGCGACTATCTCTCGCGCGCGCTTATATCCAACATAAACGTTGAAACATCCGTCAATGCGCGGGGGAGCTGCGGAAGCGCTTTCGCGCACTTTGAGCTCTCACTTGCTTCCTCATAAGTAATCCTCGCGCGCTCGCGTAATTAATGGAATCCCGTGACACATGCAAATGCGGGGAGAGAAGGAGAGAGAGAGAGAGAGAGAGAGAGAGAGAGAGAGAGAGAGAGAGAGAGAGAGAGAGAGAGAGAGAGAGAGAGAGAGAGAGAGAGAGAGCAGTAGTAGTAGTGGTATAGTAGTCGGGCGACATTGCGACAGGATTTGTACAGAGCGCACAAGCGCGCGTCGGGCTTAATCTGCGGGAACAGCGCGAGAGAATTAGACAATTGGCTAGCCGAATTAGCACGGCGCTTCCGAGCGCTTGGCGATTTTTGCTCTGGATTAGTTCGAGTTGAAGAGAGAGAGAGGGGGGGGGAGGAGTATACGAGAATACAGAATATGTGTATGCGAGAATGCGTCGGGCGACCGGATTAAGTTCTAAATAGCTTGATTGTTCGACCCCGAAATCTCGACCGCGTGTATATGATGAATAAACCGCGGCTCGTCCGCTCGCAATGATTAACGCGGGCTATACTGGTGGAGGGAAAAAAAGAAGAAAAGTCAACGCCATTGGTTGCCTAGGCTGCACCCCGAGAGCTTTTAATCAGCGATTTTCCTTTGGCACGAGCGCGTAAGAGTGGATGAAATATTGTTATTGACTTTCGAGGACTACTGCGCGCTCGTGTGTACACGCACGCTCTTCACCTCTCGCGAGCTTATATATATATATATATATATATAACGACCGTGATTGTGGATGCATCTCACGCGCGCGTAAAACTGTGTGGCTAATACTTTGGCCGAGGAGGGGCTGGCTTCGGTTTCATGCTCGCTAGTTGGTTTGACGGGCTTTGGTATACATAGGTCTGAATGCAGTTTTTTTAAATATTTTACGAGGATTATTGTTTTATCTCTTTCTTTTGGCTTTATTTCTATATTATAAATGGAATCGTTACGATACTTTATTAGTGTTTCGCGATATTTGAAGTAAAAGTCACGAAATTCGCTATTATACAAATGCAATACATTAATTTATAAACATTATTTTTAAATAAAGAAAATATATCGAAAAGGTTAAATTTTTTTTTTCTATTTTTTCCACATCACCCTGGATGTAAATAGAAAGATGCGTTTGGTAGTTCTTTCTGTTCTTTTTGAAGGTTTTTTTTTTGAGGAATATTTTTACTTAATGTTTGTAACAAGATAACTGAAAGTAACTCTGTAATATTTTTGTAACCTCCTTTGCGCGAAACCTTTTGAAAATTATTACTACAAGAAAGTGGAAATATCTGTTCAAAAATTCAGGTAATTTTTTGAAAACCGTTTTAAAAAATTATACATAATATTACAGTTTTTTTCAACAGGAAGGTTGCATGGAAAGTTTCATAAAATGTTATCAAAAACATGTAGTTATTTTTTTATGTTCGAAGTTGGTGTACTGTAATTTTTTTTCTTCCTTATGAGGTATCAGCTCAGTGTACTGTAATTCTTTCACACAATATCACTGAAAGATTTCTATAATATAAAGATACTGAAAATATTTTTAAGTTATATAATCCATTGTCCTAAACGAAAGTAAATTTATTATTATTATTATATTAAAAAAAACCGCTGCATAACCTAGGTCAACGTATGAACACGTGCCTTTCACTACTTGCCTGGCAACAAAAAAAGGACTTCTTGTGGAAATTGTGACCGGTGATGAAAAGTATATTTTTTACGAGAATCCTAAATGTAAAAAGTCGTGGGTAGATCCCGGGCAACCCAGTACATCGATGCCGAAACAGAATATCCACTTAAAGAAGGTTCTCCTGTGTATCTGGTGGGATATGAAGGGTGTGCTTTATTACGAACTCCTGAAAACTGGTCAGACGGTGACTGCGGAACGCTACAGCCGACAATTGAACAAACTGAGCAAAGAACTTGATCAGAAAAGGCCACTTACTGGGCAAGGAAGCAGGCAAGTCATACTGCTGCATGACAACGCTCGACCTCACGTTGCTCGCGCGACTCAGAAGACCCTCTTGAACTTGGGATGGGAAGTTCCCCGCACGTGGCATATTCACCAGACTTGGCTCTATCCGACTACCATTTGTTCCGGTCATTGCAGCACGTCTTAGTTGATAAACAGTTCAAAACGCTGGACGATGTGCGTAAATTGGTCGATGACTTTATCGCCTCGAAGCCTGCAAGTTTCTTTCGCGCCGGCATTCGTCTGTTACCTGAGAGATGGCGACAGGTCATAGAAAACGATGGACAATATTTCCAAGAGTAAGTTCGTTGTTCTCTATTTTTTTATATGAAATAAATTTGCTGAAAAATCTGTAAAAATTAAGTCGTACACGCTATATATATATATATAATTATATATGATCATGCATGTTTATATACGGTCGAATTCAATATATATAATCGTATATAACGTTTTATAACCATATACAGTCATATATCATCAGGGTGTCGTGTATTTGCGTTCCTGACACACTCAAGTTCTCAACAAGTCTAAAAACGCTCTGCACTTGCAAAATCTGCAATCACGTATATCATCATATTATACACGAAAAATTTTCAATGCTACAATCGCGCATTTGCATATAGATTATCTGACTATATATGATAATATATACTTATATATAAATATATTATATGGCTATCCAATCATCATACCTGATGATTTGTGTATAATTATATATGATCATATATATGTTTATATAAGGTCAAATTCAATATATAATCGTATATAACGTTTTCTTACCCAGGATTATTGTAATTTCCGTGCGAAATTAATTTTAAGCTTGAGCCTTTTTGTGTCATAAAGTATACCGTATTATTAATTAAAATATTTCAGGGGTATCAAATTTTTTAATAAAATATTCATACTTATTAAAATGTTGAATAACGTTTTTACAGATATAAAATTTATCATTTAAGTAAAAAAATTTAAACTTTTTTTGTTGCTCCGAATTTTAAATTCACCTAGTTAATTAATAAAATTTTTATTATATATTATAAGTTGGAAGAAAAATACTAGAAGTATTTTAGATTAATATTTTTCTATAATTTAATTATTTACATATATTAATATGTAAGATATTTAGATGCCAAACTGTGCTGCCTTGCTCCTCGTGCCCCACCTTCCCCTATCGTTATTTATATTTTATACCATGTGAACAAACGACTGTAAACAAATTTTGTTAATGTAATGAATTCGATCGCGGTGAAGCCAAATTTCCACGTATTGATCCCCTTTACATCAGACTAATAAAAAAAAGAAGCTGTCAAAAAATATCCCTGGATCTTCTTAACGGCAACTTAGCCGAAAATCCGCCGATAACGAGGTAACACAAATCTGTATTTTCCGGTACCGAGCGTCGCTCTCTCTCTCTCTCTCTCTCAGGCGCTCGTTAGCTGTTGGAACGACGTCACAACTCAATTACGCGAGGACTCACGCTGCTCTGTAATGAAAGCCTTTCGCCCGCCGCACGCGGGGTAAGTTGGCAACGTAATATCGCCTCGGCCGTCTAATGAATGAAGTTCTCTTTTAATTATTTACAGTTACGTCAATTACTAAACAGCGTTAGCTGAACATTATGAAAATTTCGAGCATGCATTGTGTGTATGTGAATACGAAAGCGCGAACCCTATATGTATATGTATATATATATATATATATATATATCTATATATACATATCTTCCGCATTTAATCTCCATAATGGATTATCTCTCTCGCGCGGGCCGTGCGCAAACGAGCGAATGCAATCGTTTCGCGCTGCGTTTCGCGCGCGTATAGTTGTACTTATAAGTATAGTCCGTAAGCCACGTTCTTGTTTCTCTCGGCATATCGTCTGGTTATATGTATCCGTTTCTCCACGGTGCTAATGGCGGTGGCGGCGGAGCGCTCGCGACTGGTGTCCGGGTGATTAGGGACATCATGCCGTGAGAAATCGTTATACGAGCCAATATGCCCGCGCGCGCGGTGCTAAAAGGGGGAGGTCAATTGCTATGATCGTCGTTAAGTGGATTATTTATGACGGGAGCATAAGTTAATCGATAAAAATGAATTTGGGCCGCACCAAACTGCATGATGTCAATGGCTAGGTTGTTTTTTTAAGGGTGTGTAATGGTCGTTTTCATTAGGATGTGGCGACTTTCAGTGTTGTCGGTTGTTTAGTGTGACAGTTATTGCAGAACTGTATTTAAGTGACTCGTTATACATTAATATTTATACGAGATACTTAAATATTTTTCGGTAAAAATTAGTGTACATGAATGGTTGTAGGTCGGGAACATACTGGAATTCTGAATAAAATTGCTAGAGTAAAAATTGTTATTTATAGTTTTATTGAAATTTTTCATTTGAATTGTTAAAATGTTTACTAGAAGAGTATACTGTTTGGATAAGAGATAAAAAGTATTTTACAATGTATAGGAAACAAACCAAGTATGCAAAAATAAATTTTTTTTTTACTGTGCTAGTATTTAAAAACCATCGGAAACAAACAAAATTTTGTAAACCAAAGTCGTACACATGCTCCGAAATGAAAGGAGCTATTTTCAAGCAATATGTCTTTTTTATAGTTCGCTCAGAGCTAGGGCCAAGAATGCCCGTATTTCTATTATACTCTCGCGTATAACATTTTTAACTCGCTTCGTCTCTCTACCACACATAAATATTATCTATGTATTTTTTTCTGCCATCGAACATTTCTTCGCTGCCCTTTCATCGCGGCCGTCCACAAAGTCTCAGCCCGCGGCCATCAAAGCATCGCCTCGCAGCGACGCAACGACACCCAACGACCAATCAATTATTTCCCAATTCCCAGCGTCGATCGTACCAGTCTACCGTAGAAAAGGGAGAACAACGCCGCCACTTAGCCGGAAATTTATCGACGCGATCGTAAATAGGAGAGAAGGCAAGTGTGCGCGCTTCTTCGTCCACTAATCCAATTAGCGATTAGCGCATCGTCGCCCCGCCGTTCGGGAGAAGAGAGAAGATCCTTTGTCGAGCTATACGACGACGGCGGCGGCAAGGCTCATTCGTCGCGGCTGTCGCTTTTCAATTTAGTTGTTAAATTATCAGTTGTACACGAAGGGATCGGCGCGCCGCGGCAAATTATACACCGGGAGGTGAGCGAGCGAGAAAAGCCCGCGCCGCTGCTGCCGACCGACAAATAGGCGGCGTCTACACGCGGGGCTATATATATATATATATGTATATATATAACAAAAGTTTTCCGGGGGGCATTTCGGAGGAGGAGAGAGAGAGAGGCTGAGAGAAAGAGAGAGTGGCGAGCCTAATGAGATGAGGATGCGCAGAAGATTTATTGGGGTGGTCGGTCGGAACGAGTATAGTTGACTGTTTCAAAGTGCTGGTTTATGATTTTACAGTGCTTGTGTTTTATGGATATGATTTTTTAAATTATTTTTGACCTGACTTTCTAAATATCTTTAAAATGCATAAACTCAACATTTATTATGTATGTTACAAATGAAATTGTGCAACAACTGCTTATTTATAAATTTTTTTTTAACAAGTACACTGTCAGGAAATTTCCATATATATTAGGTATACAATGTGTACATTTGGAAATGCAAAATGTAAACAGAATATATATAAATAATATTAGTAAATTATTTATGTAATAAAAAATATTTTAGAAAGGAAAAATTTCAATTTTTTTTTAGGGAACGGCAAATTTATAATTGTTTTCTATGCCCATTTTAAAACTATGATTGAATTATATCTCACTTATTATTGAATATTTTTAATATATAATATATTCTACCATTGTCATTTCTTATCATAAGTAGCTTAATTAATACTGGATAGATTTCAATTACGCAGGACTTAATAAAAACTACCATAAACTAAGAGAAGATCGAACGAAGATAAAATAGATTACCTATCCCATGCCAGTATACCTCCATCTCAAACATCTTCCTACCATCTTATCCAATACACATGCTCAACCAAAACTTTTTTCCGATACTGTACGCATGTATAGTTATATATACCCCCTTTGAACGATAATTACGTGGCGAGACCAGACTCGGAAAAGTCGAAAAGTCGGCAGCGCTGAGAGCAAGAAAAGAGGCTCGCCGCCTCATCCTACCTACACCGCTCACTCGCGTATAATATACACGCGCATGTATACAAAAAGAGTCTTGGGGCGAATTATCGGGGCGAATGATTGAGACCGTCGCTGCGAGAAAAGGAACGAGAAAAAAGTCAACTAGCCGCTCGCGTCCGTGCCGTTACGTTATGGGCTGCTCGGATTACACGAATCACGCAACAATGGAATGAGAGAGAGAGAGAGAGAGAGAGAGAGAGAGAGAGAGAGAGAGAGAGAGAGAGAGAGAGAGAGAGAGAGAGAGAGAGATTACGGCCGCTCCGTGAAAAGATTAGCGTCAATTTTGCCGTACGGTACTCCACTGCTCTGTATATATATATAAGCTAAGGGTTTTTGGTCATTATACGCGCGAGAGAAGCATTTGAGTTTGTAGAGTTAAAAGACCATGATTGTGGTTATTGTGCGAAAAAGAATTTTTATGGTGAGAGCGATGAGGCTGAATCTTTCCACGTTGTTTCTGTAACAAGTGTACTTTTCGTACTAAGTGATTAATCGCTTTTGGGTGTTCCTTATGCGACACTTATAGAACCAGTAGTGTTATATTAATGAAATATTACCGTACTAAATGGTTATTGTATTTTCAAATAAACTCGGTCTTTATATAAAGTCTGTCCAAAAGAAAATTTGATTTTTGGAATGAAGTCGTGGATTGTTTCCATTGAAACATCTCATTTTAGAACTCAAAAAATTGGTAGTTATATTCATGTCAGGGGCCTTCACAAACATTTCCTGTACGGAATGCTCTTAAGCAGCTGTGATTTGGTAACCTAATAAAGACTTAAGAGACGTCCTTACTTACGGGTGGTCAAAAAAGAAACTATTGATAATAAAAAAAATCGAATATGACAAACTTTAACTTACTTCTATAAAATAATGCCAAAGGTATAAATAAATCAACAAAAATTTAAGAAAATGCAAAATTCAACTTACAAAGATGTCGGTAACTATACAGCAATGAAGAAAAGGCCAGGAAATCTTCGTTAAAAGTGGAATCGGCATTATATTCTGCGACATTAAAACAACTTTAAAGCAAATGAACTTTCCACTAGTCAGAAAATTTTTCGCTCTTTCCATTTCCGTGGTCAAAAGTAAGGGTTCCCATTTAAAAAAATCAATTTGACCTTGGTATGACCTTGACGGCCATGGTCAAGGACATGGCCAAGGTCACCATTAAATAGCCAGGGAAAAATCCTAAAGCTTTGGTAGGAAACATTTTTCTTGATAATGCACTCCAAGCGAGTTATTAAGGTGTTCCGGTACTTTAATGTCACCCTGTATATAGAAGTGTAGAAATCACGTCCAGAAGGCCGCCCCCAAAAGACATTCTAATGATTTAAGCTTTTTGGCTATTTACTTACGTACATAATAAATTTAGTCTTCCAAAATGTTTTTAAATCAAGAATGTTTTAGAGATGGTCAAAAAATATGTTTTATGTAAATCGCTAAAAATGACAAAAAATAATCAAAATCTTTAGAATTCCGTAAATCCGCAAAAAATCGCTCATCTTTGTCATTTTTCGCGAGTTTCAAATGCATCGTAACTTTATCCAAGATCTTCCGTTTTTAACGATTCTTATAGCTTGAATTAAAGCTCTTTTTTTCTACTTTAATTTTTTTCTTATGGAAAATTATATAATCATCAGTATCTATTTTCGTCCAATTTGATGTGCGGTTAAAACAGTGTCACAAGTCTGTTTTCAATTGTTCAACATTTTTCTCATGTGTTATACTTAAGGTACACAGATCGAAACAAAAAAACTATGCACAGAAGGTACTTCAAAACCAATTTTTCGATGGTTTGGGGACGGAGAAAGGGCATACTAAATGTCGAATTGCTCATATTATATGAATTATTTACTCAGTTTTGTTTTTACTGCAAAAATATTTGACACTTGTTTGGGCAATAAAATATTTGGGCACAGGGAGTGCATTGCAATGCAGGAATAATTCTCATGACAGTTCTACAACCAAATTCACATGCAAATTAAATCCCGTCTGATGCCTGTATACTTAACGTAACTTTTATTTCAACTGTCGACGTTTAACGCGCCAAAAGTGCACGCCAAATATCTCATTCATGACTTAAAGATTAAATTTACAGTATTCACTCGGGCTCCGAGGCGCCTGAAATTTCTTTGCCTCAGTACCTATGTATACACAAAACCGACGTTTCGCTATGGCTATGCGAGTGCGGTTTCTCAAAGGTTATTGTCGATGTTTTCAAGTGCGCCACTCGGCTGTTCTTATTAAGGCTACTTACGCACACGCGCGTACTAAGGACAGACTGACGTCGAGAGAGGAAGAGGGTAAGAGGTAATGCTTCGAGTGGATTCTCGTCAAAGCTAGCGTGATGGTGTTCTTAGCGGTTGGAAATAAATATTAAATTTTCTTCGATGGAGTTGAATGGCGGTGCATTGAAAGGTGTACGTTGCACTGACAGTCCACTCGATTAATTGCGCTTTTGAATGCGTTGAATAAGTACACGGTGTTTATTATAGGAACAGGCTGTTGTATTTCTGCTCTCGGTATAAATGATTGAAATCCCCAAAAGAACGATGATTATATTATCTGGTATTTACCTCAAATTATATGTTATACGTGATGAGATTTTGTATTTAAGAGTCTATATTAATTTTATTTATTAACGAACTTTAATTAGAGTTTTGATTTAGTTACATTTTTTTTTTAATTTTTAGTGAATATTTTAAATAAATAAATAAAACAGTAAATCGTCGCTTCTGAATAAAAAGGCTTTATCTCGGAATCTGGTTGAAAAAGGCTTTATCTCGGAATCCGGTTGAAAAAGGCTTTATCTCACACGCAAATTCTTTTGACCCTGATTTAAGTTCTAGCGTGTTCTTTAAAATCTAAAGAATTTTTCTCTATTTTTTAGAATATAGGTTGCCGACCTATTTTTTGAGAAAAAAATGATTGAAATCAGTCATTTTTACACAGCAGTTAATAGGAATCATATCAATTGTGATAAAAAGTAATAAATTTTGTTACTTTAACGGTGGATTTTCAAAAATAAGAAAGTATGTTATTAAAGATGAAATTCTTCTCTTCCTTGTAAGTATTGGGACCTTGAATAAGTTCTCGCTATTTTTTTGTGAAAACTGATGCTTTATTTAAAGTATGTAGTAAAAAACATGTCACTCAAAATATTGCCCATCACTAGTCACTACTTTCTCCTATCTTTCTGGCAATTTACGAATTCCATCTCGGAAGAACTGCTCGTCTTTTGAAGCTATCCAAGAATCAACCCATTTTTTGGCATCTTCATAAGAATGGAAGTGCTGCTCAGCCAAGCCATGAGCCATCTACCGGAACAAGTGGTAGTCGGAAGGAGCAATGTCTGGGCTATATGGCGGGTGAGGTAGGACATCCCATTGAAGCGCCTCCAAAGTTTCTTTGACGACTTTTGCAACATGTGGCCGAGCATTATCATGTAACAAAATCACCTTGTCGTGTCTCTGCTCGTATAGTGGCCATTTTTCCTTTAGGGCTCGGCTCAAACACATCAATTGCAATCGATAGGGATCTCCCGTGATAGTTTCGTTCGGTTTCAGCAGTTCATAATAAATTACACCCTATTGATTCCTCCAAATGCAGAGGAGAAGCTTCGAACCATGGATATTTGGCTTTGCGGACGATGTTGATGCATGGCCGGGCTTATCCCACGATTTTTTACGCTTAGGATTATCGTACTGTATCCACTTTTCATCGCCAGTCACGATACGATGCAAAAAACCTTTCCTTTTCTGTCGTTGAAGCAGCACTTCACACGTGAGAAAATGCCGTTCGACGTCTCTCGGCTTCAACTCATATGGCACCCAATGTCCTTGCTTCTGGATCATTCCTAACGTTTTCAAACGTTTCGAAACTGTTGTCTCTTCATTTAGTAATTCCTCCAATTCTTCGTCTTCAAACTTTTTTGGTGCACCAGCACGGTCTTTATCTCCAAGATCAAAATCGTTGTTTTTGAATCGTCGAAACCAGTCTCTGCATGTCGTTTCCGACAGAGCATGGTCACCGTAAGTTTCAACAAGAATCCTGTGCAATAAAATTCCCCGCAAATACTCTTTACTTGGCACAAAACTTGACATTTTTAGTAGTAAAAACAAAAAACGCTGTTTACACTATGGCGAACTAACATACACTTAAGTTCAAGCTTACCGACAGTACTTTCTTATAGATGCGTTAGCATCTGAAATTACATACACTTAGTCTTGGTAACGCCATCTGTTAGGAAACAGCGAGAACTTATTCAAGGACCCAATACTTACTCTATTACTTACCCTATCACTTACCCTGTTTTATGGCGGGGCATGCAAAAATAATTATATATAAAAAAAAAAAAAGAATACTGATTTACGTTTTAAACCAATTTAGTTGCCCTGCGTAATCATCGTTCTAAAAAGTTTCGAGGCAAAAAAACGATGATACCTTTGTTTATTTTTGGATCGAAATTTTGTTAATTTTCGTTGATTTTCGTTGCAAGAATAAACAAAGGTGCCGCCATTTTGTTACGAAATCGCCATTTTCCCTCGGCTTTGACCCTGGTAGAAATTTGTCTATTACGAAATGGTCAGAAAGTCAGTAAATAGCTAGAATAAATGGTTAGTTAATGACTATGTTGCAACGCTTTTTCCCCTATTATTCGCCCATTTAATAGATTGGAAATAGAATAGCACAACCTCAAAATATTCAATTTAAATTTACTCATAGACTTGACGTTACATTTAAGAACATTCAGTTGTAACAGATAGCTAACAAAAGTGTAAATAATAAACACAGACTAAAAAAACATTTATAGGACTCCTTTCTTAGATATTAATTGAAACCCATATTTTTTTATTAGATTCTGTCTCTCTCACTCCTCGTCATAAGAACAAGCCTTCTACTAGCTATTTTCTAACTAAAAAAAACTGACCAACAGTTTATTTTCTTTCCCCAATTTATCTTTGAAATAGTTAAGAATAAGCTTGTGGAAATCTTTAAAAAAAAGTCTTTCTATTTTCAATCTATTAAATGGTCGAATAATGTTGGAAAAATCATTTCATCGATAGATACAAATAGACAAGAAAAGTGGCTAGTTTTTGGCTATAACACCCCACTAAAACTAGCTATTTATTAGGAAAATAATCAAGTCAGTTTCCACCAGCAAAGGAAGCCTGCATTCCCGAGGGCGCAGCGCGCCGCAGCGGCAAATACAAAGAAGGCAGTATACGTCCGAGCGAACTTGATTAGTTCAAGAGTAAAAAGATTTGTTTTAACACGATTAATAACTTTTGTGTTTAACATTTTCGTTTTAATTCAAATCCTAACAAGTATTGGACGAAAATAAACAATAAATAAAAACTATTGTCATTAAAATATTGCAATTAATAGAAAATACCGAAGAACGGTCGTGGTTAATTAATCCATAAAAAATATATTATCACAATATAATTTGTTTTTTAAATTAAATATTAAAATTGTTGGCAATGCTGCCAACTTAAATCAGTGTCAAAAAAATGTGCATGTGAGATAAAGCCTTCTTCAACTGGATTCCGAGATAAGGCCTTTTTCAATCGGATTCCGATATAAAGTCGTTTTTAATCCGATTCCGAGATAAAGTCATTTTCAACCGGACTCCGAGATAAGGCCTTTTCCAACCGGATTCCGAGATAAAGCCTTTTTCAACCGGACTCCGAATAAGGCCTTTTCCAACCGGATCCCAAAATAAAGCCTTTTTCAACCGGATTCCGAGATAAAGCCTTTTTCAACCGGATTCTGAGATAATGTAGTAGAACGTATCCTAGTAGAAATTTCCCTATCGGAAATAGCCAGGAAAATAATAAATAGCTAGTAAAAATAGCTAATTTCTGGATAGTGATGAAACGATTTTTTCAGTCATATTTTCTATTTAATGGAGATAACGCAACCTTAAAATGTTTTTACTAAATTTTCTCTGTAATTTAATCACGTATTTTAAAACAAATATTAAAAAAAGATAGTTAACACAAATGTAAACACGAATTATTGGCATTTAATTCGTTTATAGTACTGTTTCAGAGGATGCAAACGAAAACAATGATTTTTCTGTTTGATTCTGTCTTTCTCACTTCTTGCTATAATAACAAGCCTCTGACTAACCATTTTCTATCTAAAAAAACTGTTCAACTTTAATATCATTTAAATTCTCATAAATAGGCTAATGTAAATCTGTGAAAAAACTTATTCTGTTATTTTGTTTATTAAATGGTGAATATGATTGGAAAAATCGTTTCATCGTTTTCCCGAGAAAAGTGTCTAGTTTTTGACGATTATTGGGGAAACTAGCTATTTATTAGGTAAATAATGGAATCGATTTCCACCAGGGATATTTTTGACATATTAGCATTTTCATTCAGAACAAGAATCGTATAATAATAATTGAAAACATTAATTAAAGTATGGTGAAATATTGAATACAATTAGATAATAATGTCACAGCGGTTAATATAATATAAGATTACAATATTAGATAATAATGTTGCAGTGGTAAATAATAAGCAAAAATGTCAGTATTGCGCGTTGATAACTAATTCCCACGTGTAATCGAAGGGCAGCATGTTTACTATAATGAGGTTACCTACACTGCGGGGGTGTCTGCTAACTTTATCAAATATTATAATTGTTTGCAAGTTATATATCGCGTGCTGCACATTGCACTTGATTGTTCAAAATAATAATGGAATAACTGACAGGTTGCGAAAGTGCTCGCCAATCACACCGATAAAATTAACTGAATTATTTGCCATCGCGAAACTGCATAGAGTTTTGGTAGCCGAAATCATATTTGAAAATATTATATTATTACAAAAAGGATGTAATTATCAGAATTTACTTCGCAAACTATATAAATAACACGTATTCTCATATTTAACAAAGTTTTCATTTTATTAGTAAATATTTATATTTACTATTACTATTTCTATTATTAGAACTGTGATATTTGTTTTAAGATTGCAGGCACATCTATTTATGCCGCATCAAAAATGAATTACACTGAGCAGTAAAGAATGATTTTATTTTCAACATTAGTCACACTGCATAGTTACAAAATGCAGAATTAATACATCCTGATATCGAATCACAATGATATTGGTTATCGATACTCCACTCCTCTCAATGAAATAACGGCACTTTTCTCTGTTATCATCTATTTTCCTTAACTTTTATTAAAAAACCTGTCAATTTTTAGCCGGAAGCCAATAGCCGAAACACATTATCAAATGAGTAACTTGACTAATGAATGCTCGCCTATTTTATAGCACCCGGCTTCTCCCTCTCTCACACACATTCTCTCACCCATCCGAGGCAAGTCACGGGGCGCCACGCGAGAAAGAAAAATAAAGTTCCTTTCCGCGCGCGTCCGCCTCCGCCCTCGTCCAGTCTGCATGCCACGCGCTAATATATGAAAAAGCGCGAGGGTGCAGCGCGGTAGCGAGAGATGTCTGGTGTTGGAAAAAGAAAGGGGGTCCTTTCTTTCGACTCCAGCGTCCTTACGCATCCGCTCGTACAATGGCTCTCCTGCCGTTAATGGCGAGAGACGCGTATATATATATATATATATTGGTATACCGAAGCGCGCGCCGACCATTCACCGGCAAAGAGGTAAGAATAAACGAGCGTGATTTTCTTCTTTCCCAAAGTAAAATAAACACCAAGGTGACGGCGACGACGGTGGAGGAGAAGAAAAAATATAAATCGTATCCGCATATTCAACGAAGGGAAAACTTTCTATGGCGCGGGCAAGCGAAGGGATGGAAATTCAATAAGAAGCGATCCTACGCCCTCTTTCTCCCGCCAAGGGAATGCAAAAAAATGGAAAAAGGACGTGGCGCGACGATTCTCGCCCCTCTTTCTCACTCTTTCTTTCTCTCGACGGTTTTAATGAATATATATACTATATATAGCGGTAGCGCGTGTTTATCGAGCGTCGCGGGAGCCGCTTCGTCGCAGAGATTACGAAACGTGACGCGTCTCTTCTCTTCGCTTTTATTATACATGTTATATATAATATTGCAATCGCGCGCAACTGCGTCTCGTTTGCGACTGACACATCCATTTACACGCGGCTACGTTCTTTTGTGCTTTGGCGCGCCGTATTTGGTGAGCAAGCCGGCGATTCATGCGCTTACGGGGGGAATTATGCGCGGTTTGGGTATATGTATACGAGCAGGCGCTGAATAGGGCGGAGTGTTTTGATGAAGTCGGTGCGCGAGAGGGAATTAGGTGGGAATTAGAGGAGGAGAGAGTGCGCGGAGTCGAAGAGGATTTGGTTGTACAGCCATTGAGTAACGACAATGGCGCCGGGCATTCGTTCATGCTCTCTCGTCGCTCTTTTCGCGTGTATTTGATAATAAACCTCGAGTTGCCGCGGGAGAGTGCGATTATGGCGTCGTTGATGCGGACATACAGGGAGCGACAAGTTGCTACTTTTTAAGCTATTTAGGCATTAAATCCTGATATGCTGGTTATCATAGGAATGAATTCGGTTGTACGAATGAACTGAGAATAATAATAAGTTAAACGGAATTATCTTTTATTTAATCTATTGTTACGCAGGATTTCTGCGACACGTGCTTTTTGCGAACTCAAGAAGACTATTTTACCAAACTCGTGTAATCGATAGCTCGCTTGTTCTCTATGCTGTAGACTCTTTCGTGATATCAATATTCACCTTTGTAACCGCTTGCAATAATTTCCATCTTTCTTGATTGTTAACGCAGAATTGGAATTTCTGACATCCATCATCGTTTATGCATTTGATGAGATTACTATTTTCTAGTAAATCGAGCAAATTCAGTTATCAATCTGATACGGACTGCCGTTTGTTGTAACACTTGTGTTAGGTGATTATTTAACGCATGAGACGTTTTTTGTCCGAGCGAAGCGAGTGAGAAAAGTTTGTGTGACTGAGTTTCATACAGTATTTTATACCACAAGAGCTTAAACATCATGTCAAAGTTACGATTTTTCGGCTAGAGTGGTATAAAATTGAATATTAAATTGAATATCAAATTTTTATTGTATTACTGTAAATCATAACATTATCTATTATAATATTTCAGAACGAACAATACTTGTTAGTCTCTTTGTTTGCAAAATCAAACCGAAAGCGTTTAAAAATGTCATATTGATTGTTCCTCATTGAACTTCGGCACTTTCAAAGTTCGTAAATATTCTGAGAAAAAGAAAAATCCAGAGGACTTGCGTCAAGACGTGGATATTTTTCAGAAAACTTCTCGAAAATACATAAGGTGTACGACGAAGAATTCTAAATTCATCCGCAGTCTATACGCACGTGACTCAGTATCCCAATTTTCAGGCATGTACGATATTGGACGCGTCCGCCGCCTCCTTTCGAAAGTATTCGCCAGAGACGTAGATGTACCCATAGGTTATTCATGGAAAGCAGGGTATATTCAATGTTCATAGAAGCTCGTGTGTGGTTGATCATTGAATTTTTTATGGATAATACATCGAGCACGAAAACTTATAGAATAGCGCGATGCGATGTTTTTTCTGTTGTGGCTATGCAGGTATAGTATTTATTCAATGGTGAAAAGATGGGAAGAGAAAGTAGCTCGATAAAATGTTACAACATTTTTTTGTAAAAAATCTCTCAAAAAAGATATCAAAGAATGTATAATTTTTTCTCAAAGTTCGATACTTAATCCGTTTAAGGGGGTCTTACACCTAGTGGCTATTGAGGCCAAAATCAGATGAAAAAAAAAAGAAAAATTTAGTTTAAACAATATACAATGTATATACTATAAATATACACTATTTCTGATAAAATCCACCAAGATATAATCTGTATCCCTATTTTACTCAGAGATCTAGTTTTTTCAATTTTTTGCATTGGTGTAACTTTTTGAAAAAAGTATTCGATGGATTTTTGAATGGATTACTTGAAATTTATGTAGTTATGGCCCAAAGAGTTGGAAATATGAAAAATATTTTATTAAATAATTTAATAATGTTCTAAAAAACACAAAAAATCACAAAAACTCTTAAAATTAAACAATTAAAAGTGGTTTTTAGCATTTTTAAATTATTTAATAAAATATTATTCATATTTCCAACTCTTCGGGCGATAACTACATAAATTTCAAGTAATTTAGGCCCTGTCCCATGAAAATCCATTGAATACTTTTTTTTTAAAGTCACACCAATGCAAAAAAAAAAATAGATCTTTGAGTAAAATAGGGCTTATACAGATTATATCTTGGGCCATTTTATCAAAAATAGTGTATATTTATAGGATGTATATTGTTTGTTTAAACTACATTTTTTC
Source organism: Torymus aiolomorphi (assembly GCA_036365515.1). NCBI lineage: Eukaryota > Metazoa > Arthropoda > Insecta > Hymenoptera > Torymidae > Torymus > Torymus aiolomorphi. The sequence goes on from CM070876.1 coordinate 4,683,545, forward strand.
AGCTGATTTTGGTCTCAAAAGCCACTAGGTGTAAGATCCCCTTAATATTCTTTAAACTATAATGTATAGGGAAGAGTGGAGCTATTTCGTTCCTACATTGGGCAGTTTCGTACATGCCAGTTATTTTGTATGCCCGTAAGGTAGGTTTAACCTATCTGTAAAGACAAACTTTTGTACACAACTTCATTAATTCGACAATTTGAATTTGAAACGGCTACTCCGTTATTTTTTGAAGCTCGTTATGAAAAATTGGAGCTACGTGGGGTTGAAGCTATTTCGTAAAAAACGTTTTTTTTCAATTAAGTACAGATCAATGATTGACAAAGAATGAAGTGTCCATAATAGTTGTTTTAGTCAGTTATAACACGAAACTTAGTATTGGTACCTCAGTAGAGTTAATTATTTTAGTACCGAAAAAGATAACTGCTCTGAAAAAGAGTGTACGAATTAGCCGCCCTCTCCCCTACAGTTATTTGCCGATTTACTGTCAAATGAATTTAATATTTCACGAATCGCGCAAAAAATTAGCTTATAATAGTTTTTCAAGTTCTCGGAAGGCACATTTATCTCTTCAAACATTTACTTTTCACAAAGCCTCACAAAGCACAGTCGCAGCTATAGCCGCGTGTCGCCTCTGCGATGTACGCGACATCACATATAGAGAAAGACAGAGAGAGCCGGCAATTGCGGCTGCAATCGCGCGCTCCCCCCTCTCGCTCATTTACCCGTCACACTTATCACGATAGAACAAAAAGCGCAACTACCCCCGCGCCTCTGCGCCGCAACGATGCACTTCCCGCACTCCCGTCGCCGCAAACATAACGCACGAGTGTCTATGCACATCAAGACTCTGCATATATATACGTATGCACGCCCATTGTCCGTTCACCCATCGGTCAATATAACGCGAGTTCGCGCGTGCTCTTCTCTTTCTCGCAATTAAACGCGCGCGAGCGTTCGCGGTAAAAATCACTTATCACGTGTCAGGATCGAGGAAACCGCGCGCTTTTATGCACGGGTGGTGGTGATATGATCGCTCGTCGCACGTAAAGTCTTGACCTGATAACGGACGCACTATCTGTCCTACACAACGGCGCGCGTGATGTCTGACGGATCTATCGCCTCTTGTGCGCGCGCGAGAATTCGTGAGAGAGAGAGAGAGAGAGAGAGAGAGAGAGCAAATATAAAGTGGCCTCGTTTGTTCAGCAGCGAATCGATATCACGCGATTTCTCGAGCGTCGTGCGCGGATAAGAGTGAGAGAGACGAGTTTTTACAGTGCGCGCTCCGCGTTTCTTCCGCCTCGTTCTTATCTTTCGGTGTCGGTCGGGTCTCTCTCTCTCTCTCTCTCTCTCTCTCTCTCTCTCTCTCTCGCTCGGTTTTCATCGTTTTCGCAATCTCTCTCGCGTTTCATTCTCGATGGATGCGAGTGATACGAGAGAGAGAGGGGGGGGGGAAGAGAGAGAGAGAGAGAGAGAGAGAGAGAGATGGTGAGAGAGAGGGGGGAAGAGAGAGAGAGAGTTACGATGGTGAGATGAATAACGAGCGACGCGAAACGGATTTTTAATTTTTGTAAATTTCGAGAACGAGCGGGAGAGTGGCGGTATCTCTCTCGTAATGGATACTTTGGGAATATTCTTGTGCGCTCGTTTGAAAGCTCGAGATAACACGTGTGAAGTGTTACTTTACGCACTTTTTGAGGAAGATTATTAATCGATATGGATATATAAATTAACTTTATCTTTGGCATTTTTGATAAAAAAAAAGTAACGGTTGTGAGGTAAACATTACCTTATTTATCAAAAACTCATTTACGAATGAAACCCAAAAAATGCATCCTTCATTTTGAGCGAATTCTAGCAAGTGTAATATAACCTTTTGAATAATGTTCAAGTACATCTCATACTTTTCTTGACCTTTAATTCGCTCTCAATAAAAAGGGCTTTCTCTTACCGGGGAAAAGGCAATTCGAGGGGGTTTTACACTCGAATAACACGTGAAACGAGCAAATTCCAAATCCCGCGTCGAAATAAAGCGAATCCACGCCGTATAGCTGAGCGAGATAGCAAAGAGCGAGAGAGCACCGGAATAAACGCAATCCCTTATCCTTCCCCTTATCTCCGCCGTTCGATCAATCATCCTCGTAAAATTTCGTCCGCGCCACACTGAGAGAGAAAGCTCGCGAATCAGACTGCGAAACGGTTACACATTTCCATTTTTGCTCTATCCCAAATCCTCGGGGATATAGAGCCGAGCATAAGTATAAGCGGGGGCAATGAGCTTTAGCGGGCGTAATTTCGGATATACATAGAGAACCGCGCGCCGTGTGTTATATATTCGGTGATATTGTCAGGCTTCGCGTGCAGCGTGCGGATGAAAATCGATGCGCGCGCGCGCGCTCGCTCGGGCGCCAGAGTCTTGAAGTAGGTTGAGATGGTGGCGTGAGGGGCGAGGCATAAATTTTTTAAACGGCCGCACGTTCCTCTTTAAATGCGCGGTAACGGCGCGACGTGCCACGACCGAGCGAGGTGAACCCGTACGTACGATCGCGAGCCGGAGCGTCTGTATGCGCGACGGGCCTTCTTATGTAGCCCGTTTTTCTCGAAATAACAATTTTTAGGGAATTAGATAAGCGGGAATGAAGTTTTCTTTGCGCTATTTGCGTTGGACGAGTAGTTTTTTCCCTTTTCGAAGGTGCGGCCGTCGCGGTGGGAAAATCATAACGCGAGCAAGGCGCACGGGGAAGGCGCGCTCGTGAAATTGATCTGGATAAGGATTAATGCATAACGCACTCTAATTTACAAATTCTAATTTCGTAATTACAAAAGTTAACGAGCTCTAGCAGAACGTTTTCCGTGGCGCGCGCGCGCGAATGCTGTCTTGTCATAGAAGAAGAAAGATTGGCTTCCATTTGACAGCTTCGTTAAGCCGCTCGCGCGAAAGAGATCTCGCGTGAGGTTCACGGAAGTAAGCCATTCATCAAGCATTTTATATACACGCTCGCTTATTTTTCTTCCACGATTAAAATAACTTATTTAATGGAAAAAGCCCAACTAAGAGTGGTTCACTTTCCCTTGGGCAGGGAGAGAGGAAAATTAAATTTTAGAATGAAGTGTTATTGATATTAATTATCAGAGTTCGTTTCGGGTATTAATGAAGCCTTATTTCAATTTCATTCGAGCAAATTGAATGAATACGAAATGTTTTATTATACGAGTAATAAAATGTTTTATCTGTATTGTATTTCAAGAAGATTATCAAGGTTTTATATTTTGTTGTTTCATTTCCAAATGAAAAAGTGCAGAATGAAACGTTATTTTTATTTTTATTTAAACATTTGATCCTATTGCGCGTGCTTTTTTAGTCGCGTGGATACGTTGTATATGTTTATCTATATTCTACAATATTCTAAAGGTAAATAAATACATAAACCAAAATTGTTGCATTTTACTAAACTCACCCAGTGATTTGCATATTTGTATTCCGAACAATTAAAATAGTTCTAAATTTTGTACGCAATTATACAATAACAACAAGCTTTTATTGCTACAATTCGTTAAAACAATTTCAATTTCCAGCGAAGCCTCTATTTACAATTTACTCATCCCGAACCGATACTCTTTCCCGCAATCTACGAGCGTAAATTAATCAAATCCGTATATACCTATAATCACCTCTTCCCCTGCCCCTCGATGCCCTCGACTCCAGCTAAAATTAAAAAAAACTGCGCCGCGCTCGCGGTATTACACGCGCGGCCGCCGAAAAATATGGCTATTCGTTCGCGCTTGAAGAAGCCACAAATCCTCTCCCGCTCTCTTTCTCTTCTCTCTCTATAGCCGAGCACGCGTGCATGCAAAACCAACGTATCGTAAAGCAGCCCCTCTCGTAATTCGTCCGTGCGATCGAAAATTAAAGTCCCTGCGCCCTTTTCGCGAACCATGCCGCCAACTTAATTAAGCCATCAACCGCACGAGTGTATGTGTGTGTGTGTATGCACGTGAATGAAAGTGCACGCGGTTGCTGCCTCCCCCCGCTCCCTCACTCTATACTCTTTTCAATGGCCTACATATACGCCCGGGTATACAGTATATATATATATATATATATATATATATATATATATATATATATATATATATATATATATCGCCGTAACACGTGCGCGCATGAGGTGGACGACCGGGAGAATGATTGCAAGATCAATATTTATGGATACTTATGCGACTACTCGCTCGTGCCGTGTGCGTATACGTATGCGCCTGCATGTCTGCGTTATAATACACGCGGGTGAGTCGCTGCGGGACGAAAGAGCTGCAATTATCGGTAATAGACGCGTGCTGTATAACACACTCCTCTCCCCCCTCCCCCCACTACCACCATTGATACTTAGATGTAGAGCAGAATTATGCTCGTACGCGAATTGATTGATCAAGCTGGAGAGAGATAGCGAAAGAGAGTGAGAGATAGGGATGCCGTCCCGTAATGGCGCGCGCTAGTTAGTGTAGTTGGACTACTTTTCGTTTCGGGGAAATGCTTTATTCAATTACGGGATAAGAAGTAATTATTCAAATGCGTGCTACGCCAGATCGGATATATATGTATATATGTGTCACGTCGCGTCATCGTCGCTCCAATTTTTATTTTATTTTAGTTTAGATTTATTTTATCCCGCTCTGATCTGTCAAACTGTGTTGTTTTCAAAATTTTTATTTACTTACCAGTAATATTTACTTTTAGTAAATCCTATAGAGGTATAACACAGATACTTGTAAACTCAAATTTTCGCAATAACAATCAATAAAACATCTAAAAATTGAAAACAAAAAATTAGATCTTTATGTTTACATATAGAATTAAATTACTACTATTCTTAATCTCTTTATTGAGACTCTGTATATCGCTTAAATTAATTTTCTTCCAGAGCAATTGTTTCAAAATTCACGTGTTGATCCATGTTAGATTAGTTCTTGCCGATCCTGTTCTCTATGCTGGAGTTAAATGCGTTGGAAAATCGTATTCTAATTTTAATATTTAATTTTAATTTTTAATTTTTATGCTCTCTGTGATATACAAAGACATACAAAGAGAATATCATATACAATGTGATATGACTTATTCTTAGGAATATATTCTAAATTTTAATCATGTACCTGATTATGCAGAGATGTATTCACACATGTATTCGCACTTCAAGTTTTCGTAATCAATTACAAATAATAGTATATTGTGTACCTAAGGCGTAAAGTGGGCCTTTTTAGACCGACTGTGGAGTTTGCAGTACGAGTCGTAGATGAGCTAGTTTAATTGCGAACCGAAGACGAGTACTGCAAACACACGAGGTCAAACGGCCCACTAAGCCCTAGGTGCACACCATATTTTTTGTGACTCATGTATTGACTTTTGGCGTTTTTGAATCTAAAAAGCAAGGCTAAATTGATCTTTTGCAATTTTACGAAATTTTAGAGTAGCGGCCCGCGTAAAAAAAAATTTGTGGGCAATGTATGGGCCATATGTGGCTCCGGCGCCTCAGCCGAATATGGGCCATAGTTTTACCACATAATACTTATATGTATCCCACACTTGAAGAAAAAAAAATATGGGACTAATGTGGACATGATATAGGAAACAGTATGGCCAATATTCGGCTTAGGCGCCGGAGCCACATATTGCCTATATACTGTACTAATGTGGGCAGCGTGGCCAATATATTGCCCATACTGTTGCAAATATGTGAGCCACGAAATCATTTTTGGACGGGGGGTGCAAATGGATTTTTTTGCGTCCGCCGAGCGCGAATGGATTTTTTATCCGATCGGTCAAAAAGAAGTCACTTTATAGGACCTCTTTTTAGGTCGAAAACGACGACAATCGTGCATGTGTTACAAAAACTATATTTCTCTTCTATTTTATTATATTTCGATTGATAGCTTGTCATTTCGCGGGGGCGCCGAAGAAGAGGCAGCACGCGAATGCAGGTAAATGAGTTTTTTATCGACAATTTCGGGAAACTGAATTTCGGAAAATGGCATAATGCCCGAATATTGGACTCTTAAATACAATATGAGGGTCAAGTATAGGGCACGGGATTAAAACGGTATAATGGCTACATTATTGATAAACTCGACAATCATTTGGTTCGAGCTGGGATCAAAGCTAAAAATATAAAAGGAGCAGTATATACTCTTTACAGGCGAATGAAAAGTTGAAAGATAAATTTTACCATTGAATCTATATTAAGTGTCAATAAAAATATGTTGAACTCGTATTTTCGAACACCGAAGAAGTTTTAAAGAGACGTAAAAAAGATCATAGTGTGTCCTAGTTTGCAAGCCTCGAATCTATACCCATACCGACATTACTAAAAGAATTACCCAATAATCTTTCTTCTTTTTTTTAACAGTCAGCGTAAGTTTAAGGAAATCTACACTACTTTCTAATAAAAAAGAAAAAAAAATTAATTATAACTACACCCGAAAAAATTAATGAAACCGTTCTCTTCAACGTACTTGTACTAAATCAGTGATCTCACATTGCTCATCCTCACACCGATTAAAAAACACTTACGCGCATCTTTTAAATCGCCAAAAAGTCCAAACTCGCATCCATGATCTTAAACGTTTCTCAATCACGCGCGCCGAGTAAGAGAGCAAGTGCAGCCGTCGCCTGAAAACTCAACTCATGGGCACGCGCTCTTAAATCTCGAGAGTATATGGCGCTCGCTCTGTCTCTCTCTCGCAAGTACGTGATCCGCGGCAGCAATAAGTCGAGCCGGGGCAAGAGGCCAAACGCCGCCGCCGCCTGCGCACCGAGCATCGAAATCCCATCGAGGCAGATTATCCTGAACACGGGGTTTCAGCCCGGTGACTGAGTGCGCGCCCATTATAACAGCCCGCGCGCGAGCCAGCGAAATAAGCAGTTCGATAATTCGACGAGCGGCGACAAATTGATAATGGAGCGCGCCGGAAGAATATTCGCGCGGAGGCGCATAGGATTTATCGCTGCGCGGGGCACTTTACGGCCTATTTGGGAGAGAGGATGGCGCGAGAAAGCAACAATTTCAGCGCATAAATCAGCCCGCGCGAGAGACTTCGCTGCAGAGAGGGAGAGAGAGTGAGACAGTGGAGATCGTATTCGGCATCTCGCTCGCTCGCTGCATGAGTGTGCTGTGTGTACATATGTATATAGGTGCACCCGACAATCAGCGGGCACACGCGCGGGGTATTATGGTCGTTTGTCCGCGCGCAAATCGAACGCGAGAATGGGAGACCGGAGTAGTCAAGGCCGTTGCTGCGCTGCGAGTATATGTGCTCGTCGGCAAGGACGAGAATGTGGTGGCTGGTGAGATTGGAAATGGCACTGTGTTCCGGAAATGGAAAGGTGGAGCGTGCAATTCGCACAGAAGTTTTATTTAAAATGAAAACTATAGATAAGCGATTTTCGAAGATATTATCCATAATAAATGAAAATATTTAGTTGAACAGTTGTAAGATATATCTTATTACAGTTATCTTTTTTTGCTAGTTGTGTATTATCCATTTGGTATGAAAAAGGTATAGCCACACTGATAGAAAGGAATATTTGAGGCAAATGCGCCGGCTTAACTGTTAACGAATATGTATTTGAATTCAGTCAAATGCAGGTGCATTAACAGTTAAGGAATGGATCATTTGCTAAAAGTAACGCTTGACAAAAACGTGACAAAAAGCGATCATGCATTAACTGTTAATGAATATTTCGTAACTGTTAAGAATTATTCATTTAGCTCAAATACTTGAAAAAATCGACTTTCAAATGAATCGCGAATTTGCCACAAATATTTCTTTCTATCAGTGCAATATTCTTGTAAAATCGAGCAGCAATTAATTTAACAGACACTGTGAAAGCCGGACGCTAAAAGGTGCGGATAATTTATTTTCGCGCAGATAACCCGTACAAATCGCTTTGAGGAAGTATGTACAAATTATGGCAAATCGTTTGTATCGAGTGTTATATGCGCTGATTTAGATATGCCGAAAGTAGGAACGCTGACACTATAGCGTTACCGCGGTTAATGGTGGCGCGCGCAGGCACACACATAGCATGTCAGTGAAAGCCCCGCTACTGCTAGTGATCAATTTGGTTAATTTCTGCTTAATTGATCCATTATCCGATCGGTATTGGTTAGGCGACGGCGGGATCGGCGTTATCGGCTTAATAGCTATTCCGCTACTAACTAGCTCGTTGCTAATTTGCGTCATAAATATAGCCAAATTAACACAATTAGAATATATATTGGCCCGTAGCTTGAATCGACGGCCGAGTTAAGCGCGATTGATGGGCGAGCAATTATGGCGATCGGTTTTTCGCCGAGAGGACACGTGAAATATCAACGGTAATTGATTTTACTGGCTTAAATTGAATAGATGAGCCAGAACTATATCAACATTTTGTTCTTGAAAGAAGATTCCTTGAAAATTGTTTATTGTTTTATATTTCAAACAAAAAATCATGGAATGTGTAGATTTGAAATGGAAAGAGAGTTGTATTTTTAGATTTCAAGAGTTGAGTATCATTTTAAGATGAAAAGAATATTCATTCAGATAATATTTGACCTCTTTATTAATATATCATTGGATGAATAAAAAGATATTATTTATAATAATTTTTTGAATACCAAAAAAAGAGCAGTATTATTATTATACCAATTAACTATCTTTAACAACCTCACCTACACACTCAACGAAAGAGTAGAATTTTTGCTCCCTCTCTTAAGCAGCTCGTTTCGCCGCCTCACCTTCCCACTCTCGCATGCGGCAACAACAACGAAACAACAAGCGCACCTCGGCGCCCATTCAAATTTTTATACCTCTTGCCCAACGAGCAGAACCCAAAATTAAAACCTCTCCTCTCCCCTCCCCTCACCTCCCCACGTACCCATCTCACGTCTCTGTCTTTCGGACGCGTATACACGTCCGTTTTTCAGTGCTCCTTCTCTCCTCTCTTCGCATAAACGCAAGCGAGAGAGAGAGAGAGAGAGAGAGAGAGAGACTGGTCTGCTGCAGAGTGCGCGGCGGCAGTATTTCCCGGTGGAATTGAGCACGCGCGCGGAACTGGCGAAACGAGAAAAGAGAGAAGGAGCGCACGCGCGCGGAGAAAGAAGGAGAGCGCCGTGTGACGCGCCCGCTGAGCGCATTGAACTTGGCCGCGAGCTGCATTCGCAGTCTTATGAGCGCACATATACATGCATGCCCACACATGCACACAAACGCACATATATGCCCTCTCTCTCAGTGGAGAGCCACCTAAGTCAAGGTGTGCATATACACTCACTCTGGCGCTTTCTTCTCTTTCTCCGTTGTGCGCTGCTCCCCTTCTTTACTCCCGCGTGGCACACCGCGCGCGCGCACACACCCGCGTCCTCTAGTTTCTCTCCTCTTCGCGCGGATCTCCGGCGCCAGCGCTGCGCGCAGCTCGGTTATACATTCGCCTGCTCGTCTTATCGCCGATAGGGTTACAGTGCCGCCCCCCGCTGGCCAGTGAATTCTTTTGGGAAATCGAGCTCAGTCTTCTCTTCACACGGAGCATCTCGCACGGTTATCCCGCATCACGAAGCGCCGGGCGGAAAGCGCTTTTCGCAAATTCCGTAAAACGTCGAGCGCTCGCGAGTAGGAAAGAGAGTGAGGGAAATAGAAAGAAAGAGAGAGGGAGGAGAGAGAGGATAATATGGTGGGTCCCGAGAGCCGAGAAAGAAGTACGAGGGTACTTTTAAATGTGAGTATGCTTCAGTATCATGTTTATTTGTAAAATTAAGGTTGTATATTGTAGCGCTCTGTAATTGGTATGGCTGCGCACACTTTGTTGACTGATTCATATTGGATATTTATATCCCATGACGTTTTCAATTATAATTGTAAAGAAGCTTTGGAACTGGTTTGGATTGTGAATAATATACGTGTATCATATTGGAATTGAATACAGATCAAAATTAGATCCACAAAAATCTAATTTACATCAAGAATCTTGTGATGTGTTTGTATTTTAATATAATAACTATTTAAATATATAATATAATCATAATAATAATCTTCGAAATTAAATAAAATGACCAAATTAATGATTACTAAATAATACCAATTCGAAAAAATATAAAAACATTTTTAATTTTTCGACGGTGCAGTATTATATTTATGCAGGTTATAAGCAAATATTTACGTGGAATTAAAACAAAATATTAGTTTACTTTCTAATTAAAACAAATATAAAGAATGGAATTCAGTATGGAAATTTCAAGCGAATAACTTTGAAATTACAGTGATATAAATGCTACGATAAAATATTAAAACAGACAACTACCCTTGTAGAAATGTTAAGCAGATGCTAGCTATTTTTCAGTTAACTTTATGACTAAAAACGAAGATTATTGCTTGTATTTCATAATTATGTACCAATCCGAAATAAATTATGGCATTTACACTTCATAAAATATATATTTTAAGTAATAGTAGATCATTTAGAATATTTAGATGAATTATAGTATTTTTGCATTATAATTTTTGCTCAAAATGCTTCCATTTAATTAACACGTTAGCTATAAAATATGCTTAATTTTCTACAAGGATAATTATTGAATAATAATACAGGTCCACAAAAATAAGTATGTGAGATACCTGATTACGATATCTCCCTAATTCGGGGCCAGAGTCGATCAATCCCGCCAGAATTTTGAGACATCTGATGTATAACATTTTTCAGATAATATACCGTGTAAAAAATATAAGTCTGGCGGTAGTCTGGTAGCAGTCTGGCAAAAGTCTGGTTACGGCCACTTTTGTCTCTTTTTGGTAATGTACAGCTTAAAACCAGTCTTACTCTTAAAAACCGATTGTTTACTCATGAAACTAGTAGCCCCCCTACGCACCTCGCTTTACTTGCTGCGCCAACCCCCAATCTCTATATGCAAAAACTTCGTTTTAACATATAAGGTACGACCACTACTACCCAACATTCTTATATCTTTACTATTGCAAAAACTGTTACATCTTAGATACTAATATACTATTTTATACATAAACCATACTTCGAAAAATCACTTTGGTATTCAATATTTCTATTGAATTATAAGCAAAAATCTATTTCAGGTATATTTAGGTATTAAAAATCATGTTTATTCGCATCTCCACTATAATGTCCACTTTGTAGCCTTGAAAAGCTGGGCAAAAGCAGTGTCTGATTCCCTCTTTAATTTATTTCCGCATATCGTGCAGGAATAAAGTAACATTGTAATTTTTTACGTTTATGATGAATTTCGTTAAAACAAACAAAATTATAACACATACATATATAAAATAACTTTTCAAATCTACAAAGTGGCCACAGCGGAGCTGGGATTAAAGTTATACTATATGTAATACGCGGGACTAAAGTGGATCATTCCCTAGGGTGATCACTGCCTTCCCTTAGCTGCGCTCGCTCGTTTTAATATTATCTATAACTTTTAGTTATAGGCAAAAATCGATCATTTTAGGTACATTTCGACGTTCAAAATCTTTTTTGAGATTCCAGTTCATCAGGAATTGATTGTGCAAAAGAAATGTTCAATATAGAAAAGATGTGTTTTAATTAGTTCTAGCAGAAGCATGTGAACGACGCTCTGGATAAGCAAGCTTCCGCTGCATGCCGCGATGCAACGCAGCATTTGGAACTCCCCTAAATACACGTATAAACCGTGAGATTCAATCGTTCGAATGACGGGAAGAGTCAACGTGACAAGGCTTATCTTGTTTTTGATATTCGAGTTCACTGGGTTCATCGGCGAGACGCATGTTTCGTACACTAAAGTTCAAGTTAAGGTTTGTCACTGACTCTACCGCGCGATGGAACCGCGCTATAAATAAGATGCCGAACCTCTGCCAAACCGTATAATAAAGAATCAAATAATGTTACTTTCTATTGAAATTTCAATACATTTGATGTATTGATAACATGATTTATGTAGCATTTTCTGTAGGATTTTCCATATAATCTTCTGCATGATTTTTTGAAAATACGTGTAGGATTTTCTACAAAAATTCCTATTAAATTTCCTACAGGATTGTCTACAGAATGCGCTACAGGGTTCTTACAGAATTTCCTATGGAATTACTAGAGGACTTCCTGCAGAATTTTCTACAGGATGCATAACACAACCTACATTCGTTATGAATATATTTGACACAATCCAACCAGTTCTCTATACCAGGAAAACAAACCTCACGCTTAATTAAAGTACTATACATAGACACATCCGTTAATTCCCATTTCACGAGCGTCTCCTCGGTATCGATCACCCGGAAATTATTCCGCCCCCTCTTTACAAAAACGGTCGCATCTCCTAATTATTGCATTTAAAGCCTGACAATCGGACATCTCGTTGCCTATCTCCCACGGCATCGTTGGCCTTCGCCCGCAAGGGGCAGCTCTTATGCTCTTATCTCGCCCTCGAATTTCCCTCGGTAGCTCCCTCGCCCTATCCTCCCGTGGCATCTATCCTCTTTCCCTCTCTCTCTTTCTCTCTCTTTCTCTCTCTTCGTCGACTTTTTTATCTTCGCACACGGTCCGGTATAAGATGGCCATCGAGATGGCACATCCACACACACACACGCACACACACACACACACACACACACACACACACACACAGAGATACACACACATACACACGCATATATATACTCGCGTACAATGTGTATAATACGCTTTAGCGCGTTGCACCGCGCACGCGAGAGCAGAGATTCCGGCGTTTGCTCGCGCGCTGTCCCTTTCCTTTCCGCGTCTTTTCCTCTCCCTTTGCACTCGCTCGCTTATATCTTGGCGCGCGCAGATACGCACGGGAGATTCGCCCGGGCGGACGGAACGAAAGGCTTTTACTTTGACTGCATGAGCGCGGCGCGTCGTCCCACGTTCTATTTCTTCGGGAATTCCATTTATTCGCGATTCCTTTGAGGGTATTGTTCGGTTCGCTTTCTGTGGGTGTGTGGGTGTGTGTGTGTATGTATGTGTGTGAATTGCGCAGGAGAGAGGATGGAAGGGAGGGGGAAAGAAAAAAGGTTTTCTGGTCTACGTGACGCCCGTGCGCGTGCGACTTCGTTTCGTTCGCTTTGCGCGTCTCTTTTACTTCGTGAACGCCGCAGCCTTCTCTTTTCTCGGATACTTACATGTTTTCGCAAATATTTGCCGGTTACCGTGAAAAGGGACAATGTGTCTCTGGTGATTTTGTTAAATTTGCCCTATTCTTCGATGCATATCTTTTTCTTGTGGAGAATACAATATAATTTTATTTATTACGGATATAAAGTACGCGATATCATCAATTGAACTAAAAACACCTAAAGTTGAAAAAATCTGCGTTTCTACCATCAAAAGCAAAACACTCACCAGCAATTAATTAATGTCACTGAGATATAAAATATGACGACTCGTCCCCTTTCCCGTGTACGCGAGCGCGCGGATGCTAATTTGCAAATCAGACACAGGCAAGACAGCCCTGGAGGAAAAGGAGCGTCGCGCTGCCTGGGTTGGGTGGAAAAAGGGCAATAAATCACGCTTCGCCACGTAAATTGGAAAACAAGGACGCGAATCGCGAGACAGAACAAAACGTCGGAAAATCACAGGAGACTACACGCGCGCGCACACACACTGCTATCCTGCAAGAAACATCAGTCACAGAGCGCGCCCCTCGTCCGGAAAAGTACATCCCTCCGGCGTTGCTACGTCCTTCGCCTCTTCCTCCGCCTTCTTCTTTTTTTATTAAATTCTCACGCAGCTCATGAGAAAAATATAATAAGTATATCGCCGTGACAGCGCGCTTTATTGATGATGCGGCGACCGCAGCCGACAAAAAAGATTCCCTCCCGTCCGCGCACGCGAAAAAGTCGTCCTCTCGCGCGAGCGAGCGACCGGCCGCCGTGTGATATAGTGCCGAGGGGCAGTGGGGAGGGTAGTAATATAAGGGCGTGATAAAGCGCTGGCAATGAGGTTATACGTGGAACGAGTATACGTGTGCGTTATAGGTGGGTGCTCCAATTGTTGACGGTTTAAGGGCCGCGTTATCCAGATGTATTAATATAAGCCGAGTATTAATGAAATCATTCTTAAGCGTGATGAATGGGCTGTCGTTAATTTTGGGATTAGGATGTTAATTGTGCATTATAAAGCGGCATTATTGTTGTATACGACTCGATTATAAAAGACTGAGAGTTAGCGGGAGTGGCGTGTGTCAAATGATGTACAAGTGTGTTTTTGCGCTTAGTACTTGAAATATCATTATATACTTATAAGTTTACTTCAGCTCCAGTCTGTTTTTATAGCTTACGTTTTTATTGAAATTTCAAATTACTTTCATATCGATCGATTTACTGTTTATGTCCAGCATAAAGAACATTTTTGATTTTCGTTATTTTAATTCTGCACACGGAGAAAATTTTGTGGTAAAAATTACCATATTTTATGATAAACATGGGACAGCCTCATTTTTTCACGAAAATGATTACAATTTACAGTAAAATTTCTATGGTTTTGTAATTTTTACTATATAAATAGTACTATTCAAATAATAATACTATTCAAATTGTAATAATGTTGATGAGAGAGTGTGCCGGTCCCACGTTTGCTATAAAAAATAGTTATTTTTAATACAAAAATTTTCTCCATTATGTGTCCAAATTCAAATTCTTTTTCAATATCTTGATTTCCTGGACATTATCTTCAACATTGTAAAATATTACTATTCTTCCACCGGAACATAAAAATTCCACAAATTCAACTTCTTTTATAGTATATTTCTGCCACGATTCATAGCCAAGAAATTTAACACGTCAATAACCAGCAAATTACATATTTGCACAAAAATCCAATGAACATTCTACTATTGTACTCTCCAACTGTAATATTACATATAATATATATCAGTAATATGAATTCTGATCCCCCTCCCCCCACATACACACACGAGCGTATGACGGGATAAAAGGGCTGCACCCTCGCCGCGGGGTCGAAGCTGCTGAGAGAGAGAGAGAGAGAGAGAGAGAGAGAGAGAGAGAGAGAGAGAGAGAGAGAGAGAGAGAGAGAGAGAGAGAGAGAGAGAGAGAGAGAGAGAGAGAGAGAGAGAGAGAGAGAGAGAGAGAGAGAGAGAGAGAGAGAGAGAGAGAGAGAGAGAGAGTTATATCTGCGCCCCGGAGAAATGGAACTTCTCCCGAGGTCCTTTGTCGCGAAAAATGCTATATGCGCGAGCGGCCGTTTCTCGGCAATCATCCGGACGATTAGGGACTCAATGGGATACTTTTTGAGCGATGCGCGCGCTTGATGCGTGCACAATAAGAGTGCGATCTTTATCTCCGCGCGTGCGAGCGCATTGTGTCGTCCTAATTATAGATGTGCCGCGTCTGCGTTGGCTTAGTTTTCTTTTTTATTGGTTGCGCAAGAGCACGAAGCGCCGCGCGAGCCTGTATGATTAATAAGGATGTTTCGGAAATGAGCCGAACAAATCCATTTGTCATCGGTAATTGACAAGGCTCAAATTGATGAAACTTTTAATTGGGATTCTTTCTTCTTTTTCCATTCTCTCTCTCCCTCTCTCTCTCTCTCTTTCTCTCTCTCTCTATGCTTTCACTTGTCTTATCGATCAGTCCCGGCAGTGAGAGAGAAAGAGAGGACACGTCGAATTCAGACTTTCATGGGTACAGTAAGAGGAGTGGGAGGGGGGGGGGGATTACGGTAGTCTCGATAATAGTTTCGAGATCTGTACACCTGTCAGGTGAAAGACCCTCTTCCGAATGAAGTCCCGTGACAGACGTCATTTGAATATTATCGGGCTGTACACAGCAGCAGGACACCGGTGACAGACTTTTTCTATAATAATTACCGCATGAGTCGTATAATAATATCTGCATGTATATACGCGCAAGAGTATTATGTCCGGCTGCATGTACGCGCGCTCGGCGTAATGGCACTTAAATTGTCTTGTTAAATGCAAAATATAGCTTGTCTCGTGTAGCAGCATTGATTTATTAACTTTAGCGCGGGCGCGAGGGAGTATAGTTGCTTGTGCGCCGCGAAATTTGATCTCCATTATCCAATGATCCTATGTATCAGGATTTCTCTGACTTGTAACAGAGGTCGTGCCATATATAAAAGGCTGTAAATTGCAACGGAATATCAAATTGCACCGATAATAAAGCATTCAAATGTGCGAGCTGCATTGTCAAGTGTGCCTGATCGAAAAGCCAATTTTTGTTGTTCCTTGGTAACGAACGCGATATACATTAAAGGTAAATTGAGCATTTTAAAAACTAGTATCGGCACGCGTTCGTTCGGTCTGATCTTTTCATTTGAACGTTTATTTATAACTCGAATAGAGCGTCAAACTGCTTTATTCACCGCGTGCAAAACACTCAATTTTAATAAACTCGCGAGCTTAAATAACTCCATTATCACTTCGATATTCCGTGCCAAGTTACGATCCCGCCGCATAAATAAACTTTCTACAAGCGCGAGGCACACAGAAAACGGCCAGCGAGACATTCAATTCGCGGCGCGTGTAATTGGCCCGTGTATCCCCATACCCCGGCTTCGGCTTCAAAATTAAAAGCGAACACTCTTAATCGTTAATAATGAACGGCATGAACGACAAAGACGCGCGCGTATCTCCAGCCGATAAAAGGCTCTGGCCGTGCGCCGAAAGCGAAAGAGAGAGAGAGAGAGAGAGAGAGAGAGAGAGAGAGAGAGAGAGAGAGAGAGAGAGAGAGAGAGAGGCAGAGAGAGAAAAAAAAATAAGGCCCCGCGCGTGTACGACAAGTCAGCCGAAACAAAACCTCGCCCTACCTGCGTTTCGATTTATATATACATATCTATATATATGTTTTATTTTTCGTTATTTTGTTCAATGCCGCGATGTTCGACAAGCCGAGAGATAGAGGTAGCACGCCGAGAGGGCCGGGGCCTTATGACACGTACACGCGCGTCGACATAGCAGAGACTCGAATAAATGGACCGACTCTCTCGAGTGCCCCACATTCCCATACAAAAATAAAAGCGAATACGTGTGTGTGTGTGTGTGTGTGGGTGTGTGCGCGCGCGCGCGTGCGTGCCTGCTACATATAGGTATAACTACGTTCTCGCGCGTGTGATTTACCGAATCGGCCAATAAATATTCATCCGCTCATGAATGAAATCCACCCGCGCTGCACACTCACGCGCTGCTGAAAGTTACGCGCGATTTAAGAGTCCGCGATTCTTATCGTCGAGGAAGCGAGAGCGCGCGCACACACACACACGCACGCATATTTGATTCGCCGGGACATTTTCTGCTGGATCCTCGTTAGCGGGTGTTACCAGCGATTTCTGTTCACTCGGCGCTACTCGACTCGTATATGTAATATATTTCATAATCGATCGGCAGGAGACATCGCGCACTTGTTACAATGTATATATTATTCGAGGCTTTACGTAAGTGCGCGCATTGTATGACGCGCGTGAAAACTGGTTCGCGTGAAACGCGGGCGTGTACTTATATAACGCACGTTTAATTAAATACGTATACAATTATACATATATACAGACTATGGGTGAGCGAGCGAGCTATGAGCCAAAACGTTTATTACACATATTCACAAGAGAGCTAGAGAGAGAGCGACAGAGGGAATGTTTTATTTATTTTTCCCCGACAACTGGCAGATTATACATTGTCTTATAATGGTGGATACTCCGCGATCTGATAAGAGAATTACGTTAAGAACTTCATTTCTCGGGTATTGTATTTATGCTACTTACTTGTTCTCTCTCTCTCTCTCTCTCTCACACACACACACACACACACTCGTGCGCGCGTGACGGCTTATCGACCCCGATCTCGCCTTTATTCTCTGCTTTCTGCTATTATATGTGCGTGTGTGGGTATGTGTGACTGCGTAAGTGCCCCGTCGCCGCGGTCTCAGAAGTCGTTTCGCAAACCCGCGTGCGCGGACAATAATGCATCGCGTTTTCGAGCGGGACACAAAGGAAGCGAGCAATTTGGAAACAAGCGTGTATATATATCCACCTGTGTATATAGTGCGTTGGCTAAATATTTGGTAATTTTTTGTAGGCGAGCTGGCTTTTGAATCGCAGAGCGGAGAGTATTATATATACAAAAAATTTTCATTATAATTTTGTTGTTTGTAATATTATAAAATATAGTTGTAGCCAAATACCACTATATTTTATAGTACATTTATGTGAAAATACACTATATTTTTTCCTCAGTTCAAAAGACATGAACCACAAAAACCACGAACTATATATATATATATATATATATATATATATATATATATATATATATATATATATATATATATATATATATATATATATATATATATATATATATATATATATATATATATATATATATATATATATATATATATATGTGTGTGTGTATGTATGTGTATATATATATATATATATATACATATATACATATATATATATATATATATATATATATACACGGAGAGAAATTTTAGAGTAAAAATTACCAAGGTGCCTTGGCAGCGCATGGATAGACTGTCAAAAGCCGTGATATTCCCAGGTTTCTAATACAATTTATAAGTTTCCCAGGAAAAACTACCATAACCACTTAAAAAAATACCAAATTATCTGAATAAAAATTACCAGACACACTAGTAAAAATTGAGGTCTAGTCATTTTTACAAGGTAACCTAAGAATTTTTACTAAGAAAACTGATAAATTTTACCAAATAACCTGGTATTTGTGTACTCGCGCATGCGCACTGCGCATTATTGTATTTCAGAAGATTGATACTAGAGGCGTGCGCGACGTTAAAATGAAAACAATACACATATTTTCAGTAAGTAATAACGGCGATTCAAATGACTGTTGGTAACAGCTTCCATGGCGCAGTCGGTAGAACATCGGACTCTCAACCCAAAGATCGTCGGATCGAATCCCGCTTCCGTAAAAATTTTTTTCAGTTTAATGTTTTTTCATTCTTGTTTCTGTTTCTATTTCTATATTAAAATGCTATATATCCATCAATATGGATAAAAAAAGTTAATTTTTTAATTTAAATTAACTAAAAAAATTTTACCAAGGCACTTTGGTAAAAAGTTTGAAATTGTCAGTCTGTCCATCCATTACCATAGAAACTGGTAATTTTGTCTCGAATATTTGTAATTTTCACTACAAAATTTCTCTCCGTGTATATATATATATATATATATATATATATATATAGTTCGTGGTTTTTGTGGTTCATGTCTTTTGAACTGAGAAAAAAATATAGTGTATTTTCACATAAATGTACTATAAAATATAGTGGTATTTAGCTACAACTATATTTTATAATATTACAAACAACAAAGTTATAATGTAGATAGCTATAAATATGTTATTGGGTACTATATTATATAGTAAAGCTTGAAATATCAAAGGAGTTCGAAAGGAAATATTATTTATTATACTAAATAAATATAGTAAAGTTTACTAAAAATTTAATTAAATGTACAATAATTCAATTACTATAATTTATAGTCGTATGAATTATATATGAATATATTTATTATTAACATGTTATAGTTCATTTTACAAAAAAACATTGTTAAGGTAATAATACTATGCAATATAGTTCACAGTACTAACGCTTTTTTCTCAGTGTAGTGTACGAGAATAATGTCTCGCAGTGTATTGGTTGTGTGTTTATGTGTGGCTGTGTGAGATTGTGCAATTGTTTTCGAGAGTTTTAATCGAGCCAGAGAGATAAATCAAAAAGCCGAGACAGATTTTCGAGACGAGAACTTATTCGATAAAATAATAGCAGTACGTAAATGCTTTCAAGATTGAAAAATGTTTTTGTTTTTTGTTTTTTTTTTTTTCAAGAATTTTGTTGCATTACCTTATTGTGAGTCTGAAATGCTGTTAAGCGACAATTTTAAATATTAAAAATGTGAAATCAGCGAAAGCTTAAAACAACACGTAACATCATTTTAAGAAACACCTAATAGCTAGTTTTCAAGCGGTAACTTTAGAATCGCGCTGATTATCTCAATAATCAGAGTCTACTTAAGGTAAGAAGGTGAATTATTGCGTTCTACCCTAGGGCAATTACCGCGGCTAGAAGGAGAAATAATGGTCTAATGGAGTGACTTGTAACTCCAATTAGAATGAGCATAGTGCCACTTTAAAAGAGTGACTTTTCACTCAAACACACATACATACACACATACGCATGAAAAAGAAAAGAAGAAACCATTTCCAATCGATTATTCCATCTCGCGAAGCAAAAAGCAAAAAATGAATAAATCAACACACTGCTTCGGCTGCGCGCGTAATATAATTCAAACGAGAGTGCAAAGCTCTCGCCTTATCGACAAGCACGGGCAAAATCCACAGGCGCGAACCGCTACATTCTCACTTCGATTTACCCCGATACAGTTATAACAGCGCCCCGGCTAAAATCCCTATAATCTTTGCGCCTCGTATACGTTACACAGTGTATTCGCAAAAAAAGGAGCCAATACCGATCGGCCGGCTCAATTTTTTTTTCACCTCTCGCACCTCCTCGCAAGCCAATATTTTTTCGGCACTCTCTCCCTTTTCCCCCTGCTTTCGAATTGATATACATTACACGCGGGTTCGAGGGGGGAGGCGAGAACGCGATAATTTTTCTCGCGTATTTACACACGCGGCTTTGTTCGCTCGGTTCCGTTTCGACGCCTCTGGGATATGAGGTATATATATGTGTGTACGCGCGCGTGCGCGAGCGAGGTTATACAATGGAGCGAAGGGGTTCAAGGGGATGCACTTAGCCGTAGGTAGGTCAGCTTACGCGCAAGCGAGCGAGCGGCCTTACCTAATCGATATATCGATCGTCAATAATTCACGCGCCCGCGCTCCTCTCTCGTCCTGAGAAAGAAGAGAGAGATGCACGCCTTGCACCAGCAAGCGAGCCTTCGCAATCTGAGGCGGTTATCTCGTTCGGCGAATCATATGTATCTGCAGCAAGAGCTGGCTAAGAGAAGGAGAGAGAGAGGGAGAGAGAAAAGGAAGGAGAGGGTACAAAGACCTCTTCCTTTTCGGATTAAAAGATTTCGCCGCACACGCGCACGAGCGAATGCAGCGGATAATCGCGAGAGGAAACAATAGCACGCGCGAACCTGCATCATGTACACGTGTATGCATGTACACACACACACACACACACACACACACACATATATTATACGTGTGTAGTAATATATACATGTGTATCAGAGAGCGCGAGCATTGGGGGATATATGCCTGGCGCCTTTTAGAAAATTAAATTTTTTCTTATCCCTCGCAGTCGCGCGTCTGTGTAGGAGGAGGAGGAGCAGGGGGGACTGACTTTGAGCGAGACGAGCGTGATAGCCGTGAAGCGTTTTAACAATTCATGCTCGCCGCCGGTTGAATTTACTGCCGCGCTCGTGCGTAGGTGTACACACACCGGGACGAGAGAGCGTGCATCGGAAAAAATTGGAGAGAGAGAGGAATTATTGTATCTCGCACGAGAGCGAGGGTGAGGCACGCGTTCACGCGCAGGAGGGTCGCGAGGGAAAAAGAAGTATGGTGTGTCGTGCGCGTGGAAGGGTGGGTGAAGGGTAGAGGAGGAAGTGGATTCTGTTGGAGTAAAGTGGTATTGCAAGTTATTCGAAGGCGTTTGCAGAAATACCGAGAGTGGGTGTATGTGTACTTAGCGCGTGGATCGCGATAAATTTTTCAGGGTGGAAAAATGAAGTTCGGGGAGTCTGGGAGAGTGCGCGAGAGAGAGTGAAGGAGTGAGGCTGGGAAAGTAAATTTAAAAGGTTGCTTTAGGAAATGTATACATTGGTGGAGGCGAATTTTAAAAGATGTTTTATAAGATTTAAATTGCAACGTTGTAGCGCGGGTTGGATAAATTATAGTTTTCAATTAAACAAGAACAATCGGGAAGTTTTTCTTTCTTTAATATAACTATTCTTTTAAACTTTTTTATCGAAAACCTGTATATAATATTGGTTTTTAGTACGATAAAATAACACCTCGGTTTGTTGTTTTATATTACGTCAACTTTGATTCAATTTTAAGGTATTGCACGTAGACACCAACCTATTTTACCTTATACTGTATCAATCAATGACATTTTTTGATAACGCTCTGAAGTTATAATATTTGCTTTCTCCGTCTTGCAATAGGAGAATTACATTACATGCATGTCATTTTATTAAACAACTTGGTTTTATTTTTCTTCAAAGAAAGCAAATAATTATAGACTGATTCTACTTGCACGACAGATTTCGATATATAGATATATTGTTTTACTTTGACCTTTGACTAAAGAAAGTATATTTACTAGTATATAGATATACCTTCAATATAGAATCTGTCGTACGAATAGCAGAGGCGATGATTATATTATAGCTCCATCATTTTAACTTTAATTTTTGCATACCTTTTGATTTAATTTTACCTTCGCACGCCCAAATATATCCAACTAACTCCCGAGCGCGTCTACCACCAGACACTTCACATTACCTTTTTAGCGGATCAGTTTGTAACTGTGAAATCGCAAGCGAATCAGATTTCGGGGAGCTTTGAAATTTTTATTTCCTCTGCCCTCTCCCGTCTTTACCTCTTGTTGAATTCATCGCGAAAAAGTTTCGTGCGGAAAAATTTGCTGCGCGCCAAAAAATCCTTTCACAGTTCAGTACGCGGCGGCCGTATTATACATATAGAAGGGGGGCGCTGAGCTTAAAAAAGTAGTTGCATATAACGCTTTTGAACTGCAAATCTTTAGCTTTATCGTTTTATGCATGCTTATGTTAAGTTTCTGCATACATGACTCTCAATGGCCGTCCCGACGTTTCTATATAACCAAATGCAAGTGCACGGCGCGATACTACATTTACCGCAACGGGTATAGTGTGACAGCGCAGCACATCCGCGACGAATATATATTAGTAATATATATAATACTTTGCCAGTAGGCAAAGTGTATTGTTTTTTTAAATCTCGTTCCGCCAAAAAATATGCGTATTTGAATATGCTAATTATACACGATTCCGTAGGTTTTTCTTCCAGCTTTTTGTTAATAATATGCTGCGTAATATGGGAAGAACGAGAAAATAATATAGAGTGAACGAAATGCATTAGCATTACACGCGTTCACCTCGCTCTCATGACGACTCGTCGTGTACTCGCACGACAAAATACAGATAATGAACGTCACGAGGGCAGTATTTTTTGTGTTTTTTGTTTTATGAGTGTTGGGATGTCGCCTATCAAAAATGCATTACACGCGCTGGAAGGGAATAATCTAGAAAAAGATTATAAAAAAATAACGTCGTTTGGCCGACAGCGCGCGGTGTAATAAAATATAATGTCTTTCGGCCTCACATGCGACACAATTTCGCGATTACAGTTTTGAATTACATTGCAGCGAGCTTACTAGTATATACCTAATACGCCAAAAATAATACCGGAATAATGAAGACACATTTCACGGTACGCCACAAAAATTTGTATGTATCTCTGTTTAAATTTCAACAAAACATTTTTTCGGAAAATTATTCGCATTTCCAAGAATGTGACTGACTTGCCATTTATAAATTTTAATTAACTTTGCTCTCTGTCTAATAAAAGAAAAAAGTTCGTTTCAATAATTTAAAATTTTTTTTCACCAATTTCATTTATAAACAGAAATTATCCTGGTAGAAAATTAACCATCATTTCTGCCAAAGCAGCTATACATTATAGCTATATTTCTCAGCTATAAATAAGCTACTCTGTTAACTATAAACTAGCTAAAATATCGTTAATTTTTGCTTAACCGTCGACAAGCGATATTCGTTAGCTATAAATTAACTAATTTTTATAGCTAACTATTGGTTAAGCTTTAAAAGTATTGATTTTTCTGTAGAAATTAGTCTAGGCGTGTAAACGCATACAGTATAGTCCAGGTGTTTGGGGTGGCCTATGATGAAGCGTAGGTGGTGCGCTCTATAAGCTTTTGTGTCTAGGTGTTCGAATGTGTTCGAGGTGGTCGATGATGGAGTCTAACTACGGAGCGCATGACCTAAACACCGCCATCGGCTACCCCGACCACCTAGACCACGCATGGAATGCATTGCGACACCTGGATGCAAAAAAACTACGGAGAGCACCACCTATAAACTCCGTCGTCGGCCACTTCTAGCACTTAGATCATGCATTCGATGCATTCCAACACCTATAGATACAAAAACATATGTAGCGCATCAAGGAGCGCGGGAGCGCTCCGAAGGCAAGTATCTGTCCAATGTAGAAGAAGCCTGAGGGACGACCGCGCTACATATACTTTGAAATGGGTGTGCGAGAATTTCACTTATTTTTTACGACTTTGTGTTATGTTTTATCTTATATTTAAATATATCACTGGATAGCTTTTTTGATATACTACATGTATAAAAAATTTCAATTAAAAATATTATGTCGTTTTGATGTATATCTAGTTTATATATTCCGAGGGCTGTTTTTCTTATCCTCCAAAATTTTTCTTCTTCTTCTTTTCTCTCCTCGATCAGCTGTTTTGTTCCGACCACTGCTCTGTAACTATATATATATATAGATAACAGCAACAAAACTGCGACTCTACAATAGCCTCAAAATATCGTATGTCGTATATGATATTTTTAATTTTTAAATATAAACATAATACGTATTTTTTAAATATACTACGTAATTAGGTTAAAAAAAAAGATATGAATTTCAATCAGCTGATGGCATGAGCATACTTTTATACATAGATAAGTATTATTTAATAATAATTATAACTTGAAAAAAATAAAGTAAAGAATAGATACTTTGTAAAAAATTTTTTCATTTGCAGATTATAGAATTTTTCACAGACTTTGAGCTCTGGAACAGATTTTTATCGAAGGAGCAGCACCAGGAGTAATGCCAGCAACTTCTCATTACATTGACAAAGTCTTCATAGACTACAAGTAATACAATTATTAGATAGACTTTTAGAAGATGGAATAGATAGATAAAAACACACTAAAAAATGATGAAGTTCATTGCATATCAATGCATCAAAGAATGACCAAGAATTTTAATAATATAAACAATCAAGAAAGAAGATGTAAAAAAAGTGTAAAAAAACCATGGAAATGTTTTTAGTATACAGAAACTAAAAGATTATGTCAAATGGGAAAAGCGAAAAGGATGTGTTAAAACTGTGACTCTACAATAGCCTCAAAATATCTTATGTTGTATATGATATTTTTAATTTTTAAATATAAACATAATACGTATTTTAAATATACTACGTAATTAGGTTAAAAAAAAAAAATATGAATTTCAATCAGCTGATGGCATAAGCATACTTTTATACATAGATAAGTATTATATTTATAATATAACTTGAAAAAAAATAAAGATAAAGAATAGATACTTTGTAAAAATTTTTTTCATTTGCAGATTATAGAATTTTTTCACAGCCTTTGAGCTCTGGAACAGATTTTTATCGAAGGAGCAGCACCAGGAGTAATGCCAGTAACTTCTCATTACATTTTGACTAAGTCTTCATAGACTACAAGTAATACAATTATTAGATAGACTTTTAGAAGATGGAATAGATAGATAAAAACACACTAAAAAATGATGAAGTTCATTGCATATCAATGCATCAAAGAATGACCAAGAATTTTAATAATATAAACAATGAACAAAGAAGATGTAAAAAAAGTGTTAAAAACAATGGAAATTTTTTTAGTATACAGAAACTAAAAGATTATGTCAAATGAGAAAAGCGAAAAGGATGTGTTATATTATGAAAATTTCAAAAAATAAAAGTGCTCAGTTATTCTCGTGTTTGATTTTCCCAGGGTGGAAGACGTCAAAAGTTTGATCTATACAAGAATATCAAGAAAGCTTTTAGTGATTCTCAGTTCATAAACTGGTTGTATGATATACAAACAATGAAGAAAGAAGATGTAAAAAAAGTGTAAAATAAACAATGGAAATTTTTTTAGTATACAGAAACTAAGAGATTATGTCAAATGGGAAAAGCGAAAAGCGAAAAGGATGTGTTATATTGTGAAAATTTCAAAAAATAAAAGTGCTCAGTTATTCTCGTGTATGATTTTCCCAGGGTGGAAGACGTCAAGAGTTTGATCTATTCAAGAATATCAAGAAAGCTTTTAGTGATTCTCAGTTCATAAACTGGTTGTATGATATACAAACAATGAAGAAAGAAGATGTAAAAAAAGTGTAAAATAAACAATGGAAATTTTTTAGTATACAGAAACTAAAAGATTATATCAAATGGGAAAAGCGAAAAGGATGTGTTATATTGTGAAAATTTCAAAAAATAAAAGTGCTCAGTTATTCTCGTGTATGATTTTCCCAGGGTGGAAGACGTCAAGAGTTTGATCTATTCAAGAATATCAAGAAAGTTTTTAGTGATTCTCAGTTCATAAACTGATTGTATAATATACAAACAATGAAGAAAGAAGATGTAAAAAAAGTGAAAAATAAACAATGGAAATTTTTTTAGTATACAGAAACTAAAAGATTATATCAAATGGGAAAAGCGAAAAGGATGTGTTATATTGTGAAAATTTCAAAAAATAAAAGTGCTCAGTTATTCTCGTGTATGATTTTCCCAGGGTGGAAGACGTCAAAAGTTTGATCCATACAAGAATATCAAGAAAGTTTTAGTGATTGTCAGTTCATAAACTGGTTGTATAATATACAAACAATGAAGAAAGAAGATATAAGAAAAGTGTAAAATAAACAATGGAAATTTTTTAGTATACAGATTACAGATAGAAGGAAATATCGGCTATGTATGAAATGACTTGTTTTTGTAATATAAAAGCCATGAGGTTTTTCAGTGAAATATATTTGTCGACTTTTATGGAAGTAAAAGTATATTATAGACTATTTTGACTAATTAAAGAAAACAAAAGAAGTGATTTCAAAATTAATTTATGTGTCATATAAACAGTATATCAGTAGACGAATATCTTGAAAGCTCCTATTTTGCAAGGAATAGATTGTGCAATATTATGAATGTAAGGAATAAAGTACCAAAAACTTTAATGAGAGCTTAAATATTTTTTAAAACAATCAACACGTTTTTTAAAAGCTAATTTTTAAGTACGTTCTAAGAACAATTTGTCTAGTCCTTCTAATTATTCTAGTCTCATCTATTCAATAAGCACTCTGTACAAATGGTCATAATTTTTTTCATGACTGTACAAATAAATAATACCATTTAAAATAATGATATTAAAAATATACTATAATAAACTCTCGTAACGTTATCACACTATGTAATTATTATTTTCTCTTCTAAAATTGTGAAATCTATCTAAAAAAGCTTTTTACAAAAGTTTAAACTAAGGCAAGTATTAGTCTCTCTCTCCCTCCCCCTCTCTCCCTCCTTATCTCTCTCTCCCTCCCTCTCTTTCTCCCCTGTCTCTCTCGACCTCTCTCTCTTTCCCTCTCCTCTCTCTCCCTCGCGCCCATAACATCTGCCAAACTGAGTAACAAAAACTTTAATGAGAGCTTAAATATTTTGTTAAAACAATGAACACGTTTTTTAAAAGCTATTTTTTTAAGTACGTTTTAATAACAATTTGTCTAGTCCTTTTAATTCTTCTAGTCTCATCTATTCAATAAGCACTCTCTACAAATGGTAATAATTTTTTCATGACTGTACAAATAATCTTAATAACTGAAAACTTTCTTTTCGAAAAAATTAATTACAAAAAAAAAAACAAGAAGAAAAATGAAAAGTTCATGCAAAACTTATATGCTAACAAAACTAAATTATTTTTACTATTTCTCTAAACCACTGTTAAGTTGCTTTGTAAAAAAAATCCCCACCCCCTATCTCTCTCGTCTATTTTTACTTAACAACTATGTATAATAACTCCATGAAAAATGTTGAATATTTTTTAAAACAGCCCTCAAGACATTCTGTACAAGAATAATACAATAACAAACTTTATTTTGAAATATCTACGGAATCTTCGAAAAATGTTTTCTTTAAAAAGAAAGCATTAATATTTTTCCTCGAAAGTATTTAATTTATAAATTTCTTTAAATTAAAGTAGAAATAACTTTAATGAGAGCTTAAATATTTTTTTAAAACAATCAACACGTTTTTTAAAATCTAATTTCTTTAGTACGTTTTAACAATACAATTTTTCTAGTCCTTTTAATTCTTCTAGTCTAATCTATTCAATAAGCTCTCTATACAAATGATAATAATTTTTTCATGACTACAAATAATAATTTTTGTTAGTATAAAACTTTCTACGAAAGTATAAAATAAGGCAAGTATAAACATTTTTCCTTTATAATCTACTCTCCTCCCACTCTTCGCCCGCCCTCTCTCGCCCTCTACCCCCCCCCCCCTCTCTCTCTCTCTCTCTCTCTCTCTCTCTCTCCCCTCTCTCTCAATATCCGTCAAACTCTGTATCAAAAACTTTAATGAGAGCTTAAATATTTTTTTAATACAATTAACACGTTTAAAAAAAAAATTCTTTTTAAGTACGTTTTAACAACACAATTTTTGTTTAGTCTTTTTATTTCTTCCAATCTCATCTATTCAATAAGCACTCTCTGCAAATGATAATAATTTTTTCATGACTGTACAAATAATAATATTGTTAATATAAAACTTTCTACGAAAGTATAAAATAAGGCAAGTATAGACGTTTTTTCTGTATAATATCTATTAAATAATAATATTTATGATTTTGTAAAAGAAATAAAAAAAATACCAGTGAAAAAGTCTTTTACTTCTTTGAGTCATTGTATAATGAACAAATTATATGTAAGTAAGTACATTCAAATTGTTCACTGCAAATCAGACAAATGAAAGTTGTGAAATCAATTATCGATAGTCAAGTAATGCAAACCACTCTCGGAAACTACTGTATGACTGTTCTCAGAAATGTATTCAAATTTGTTAATCTTTCTGTACAAATTAAACACAAGAAAGTACTGAAATCAATTTATTGTAGTCAAGTACCCATAAGTTAACTTGACTGACATAATACAACTTTTCGTACCTACTCATCAAACATATTCAGCCAGCGAGCATAAATTACTACTTAACGCCCAAGGGGCGTAATAGCTCATATATACAGCTCTTACAAAACTTTATAGAACCTACGCACTTTACGTCCATGTGGGAAAAATTATTTGAATTGTATAATATTATATATAAGTACATTCAAATTATTCATTGTAAATCAAACAAACGAAAGTTGTGAAATCAATTACCGATAGTCAAGTAATGCAAACAACTCTGCGAAACAATTGTATAACTGTTCTCAGAAATGTATTCAAATTTGTTCATTCTTCTATACAAATTAAACACAAGGAAGTTCTGGAATCAGTTTATTGTAGTCAAGTACCCATAGGTTAACTTGACTGACATAATACAACTTTTAGTACCTACTCATCAAACATATTCAGCCAGCGAGGATAAAGTACTACTTAACGCTTAACAGGCGCAATAGCTCACATACTCCTACAAAACTTTATAGAACCTACGCACTTTACGCCCATATGGGCGAAAATTATTTTAATCATATAACTACTATGCCTTCTTTTTATTTCTAAAATTCATAAGAATTCAGATATTTACGAAAAGTCAAAGCCTATATAAAAAATTACATAGTTACCACCATATCACCATTTTTCATTATTCTTTCTCAATTTTGAAATTTCTATAATATTACGCATCTTGGGAGGGCAATAGAAGTCTATAGAGCTGCTCTAGCAGGGGTGGTCTTCCAATCTCCCATACATACTTGGCGGGCCCGACGGTTTGCAGTTTAAGGTGTCGACATGATCATTTTCATATAAATATTCATATGTTTACAGATCAGATAAAATGAATAAATAGGTTGCTTCTACATATTAAATACTAATACGTATTGAATGTATTACTCTGTTTTTAAATAGAAAGTGCAAACCCGCATGAAAATATCATATGAGATCTCATATAAGATCTCATGAGATCCCATAATATATAAAATTGCAGATGACATCACATATATCATACCTCATATGAGATCTGATGTCTGAAATACTCATATAAAATCTCACATGATATTTACACGTTGGAAAAGGATAAAAAATTAGTGGCTTATACAATGATTAGTAAAATCTAAAGCACTTTTGAGTAGACTATAAATTTGATGTATTTTTTATATCAGATTCCCGCTTAAAAAAAAAACGGACACAAGGAAAAATATTTTGGGTAATGGAAGTACATCATGAGATTTTGCACATGTAGGGATATTATATTTAAACGGTATCAATTCAAAATTAGAGCCAATGTAATTATTTATAGTGGACTTATAAGTATAAACATTGTTAATGAATTTATGCAATAATATAGTATTCTACATTTACAAAGCCCACCGGTAAACTGCAAACCGTCGGGCCCGCCAAGTATGTATGGGAGATTGGAAGACCACCCCTGCTAGAGCAGCTCTATAGACTTCTATTGCCCTCCCAAGATGCGTAATATTATAGAAATTTCAAAATTGAGAAAGAATAATGAAAAATGGTGATATGGTGGTAACTATGTAATTTTTTTATATAGGCTTTGACTTTTCGTAAATATCTGAATTCTTATGAATTTTAGAAATAAAAAGAAGGCATAGTAGTTATATGATTAAAATAATTTTCGCCCATATGGGCGTAAAGTGCGTAGGTTCTATAAAGTTTTGTAGGAGTATGTGAGCTATTGCGCCTGTTAAGCGTTAAGTAGTACTTTATCCTCGCTGGCTGAATATGTTTGATGAGTAGGTACTAAAAGTTGTATTATGTCAGTCAAGTTAACCTATGGGTACTTGACTACAATAAACTGATTCCAGAACTTCCTTGTGTTTAATTTGTATAGAAGAATGAACAAATTTGAATACATTTCTGAGAACAGTTATACAATTGTTTCGCAGAGTTGTTTGCATTACTTGACTATCGGTAATTGATTTCACAACTTTCGTTTGTTTGATTTACAATGAATAATTTGAATGTACTTATATATAATATTATACAATTCAAATAATTTTTCCCACATGGACGTAAAGTGCGTAGGTTCTATAAAGTTTTGTAAGAGCTGTATATATGAGCTATTACGCCCCTTGGGCGTTAAGTAGTAATTTATGCTCGCTGGCTGAATATGTTTGATGAGTAGGTACGAAAAGTTGTATTATGTCAGTCAAGTTAACTTATGGGTACTTGACTACAATAAATTGATTTCAGTACTTTCTTGTGTTTAATTTGTACAGAAAGATTAACAAATTTGAATACATTTCTGAGAACAGTCATACAGTAGTTTCCGAGAGTGGTTTGCATTACTTGACTATCGATAATTGATTTCACAACTTTCATTTGTCTGATTTGCAGTGAACAATTTGAATGTACTTACTTACATATAATTTGTTCATTATACAATGACTCAAAGAAGTAAAAGACTTTTTCACTGGTATTTTTTTTATTTCTTTTACAAAATCATAAATATTATTATTTAATAGATATTATACAGAAAAAACGTCTATACTTGCCTTATTTTATACTTTCGTAGAAAGTTTTATATTAACAATATTATTATTTGTACAGTCATGAAAAAAATTATTATCATTTGCAGAGAGTGCTTATTGAATAGATGAGATTGGAAGAAATAAAAAGACTAAACAAAAATTGTGTTGTTAAAACGTACTTAAAAAAGAATTTTTTTTTAAACGTGTTAATTGTATTAAAAAATATTTAAGCTCTCATTAAAGTTTTTGATACAGAGTTTGACGGATATTGAGAGAGGGGGGAGAGAGAGAGAGAGAGAGAGAGAGAGAGAGAGGGGGGGGGGTAGAGGGCGAGAGAGGGGGGACGAAGAGTGGGAGGGAAAGTAGATTATAAAGGAAAAATGTTTATACTTGCCTTATTTTATACTTTCGTAGAAAGTTTTATACTAACAAAAATTATTATTTGTAGTCATGAAAAAAATTATTATCATTTGTATAGAGAGCTTATTGAATCTTCTATACTTCATCATCGACCACCCCGTACACCTAGTCCATGCATTTTATACGTTTTGAAAAATAAACTGAAAAATAGGTAATTTCTGGTTCATGTTTTTACCAAGACTTAAGCATATTATAGCCAGATTTCAAGCTAAAAACGTGATGTTATATTCTGTAAGTTAGCTAATTTATAGCTAGAATATGGTTAAGATTTCTACCAGAGTAGTCATAATATTAAAATATACTTCCTTCATGATTTATTAGTAGAGTTAACTCATTTTTATAAAATATAAATATATAATAACAACTCAACTGCTACCAACCCAAAATTCGACCTGCGCCAAAATCTATGACATTTCCGAGGACATTCCTGCGTCACCTGCCCCACTTCCGCATCGTTCAAGCGTCTCTAACCCCAAGCCCGACCTCCGCAACAGGACGCCATCAGACGAAAAAAAAACAATCAATCACGCGGCAAAATCCCAAAGCCCTCCGCCCTCTAATCATCTCTTCCCCCCATCCCCTGACTCTCTCCAACCTCTCTGTAATCATCGTCTTTACTTCCGCAGGAGCAGCGACGACAGCAGGTCCTCGGTTTCGCGACGCTCCTGCTGCTTGCGAGCTGCGCGGCAGCTAACCCCATCGGCGACGCCCCCGCGGCACCTGCGCCTCCGCCGTCACCGTCGCCACTACCTCAGCAATCTGCTCCTCCCCAACAGCAGCAGAACAATGTGAGTCTGCCAACGCAGCCACAGCCACCGCTGGTGCAGTCGCAGAGTCTGCCGGTACCCGTACTCCAGCCCGTGCCATCTCCGGGTCAGCAGCAACAGCAGCAGGCCAACGGTGCTGCTCTGCCCGCACTCCCCGGCATGCCGGCACTGCCGCCCTTACCGCCGAACCTGAACGCACCGGCGCCCAGCGTGTCCGCTGCTCCATACGCCAGGCCCGCGTGATTTTCGCGCATTTTCATATGGAGTACTGTTTTTTATTTTATTTTTTAATATATTTATATATGGCGCTATTGGCAAGGGAGCTTGAAATACTACGTTTGTTATTTGTTTATGTATTTTATTCTGTTGTATAAGAGTTGTTTTTTGTATTCACGGGGACGATCAATATAGAGGAAAAATAAAAAGTCATTGTTTTTGGTGGTAAAATTTAAGATGAGTTATCTTTTTACCATGTGATTGCTGCGTATTTACAGGATCGAAATTACGAAAATTGCACTGGTAAGTATAATGAGATGTCGGGTTGATAATTGAGAAGAAAGGAGTCATTTCTTTTCAATCGTCTACATAATATCTCTACTTACGACTCATAAAAGGATAGGAAGCACATTATGAATCCTCAATGATTAATTAATTTAAAGTTGAAAAATTGAAACCCAACGATGTAATCATTCGTAAAAAAATACAACCGAATCCTTCGTTAATTTTCCACTGGACGAAGAAAAAAAAGGAATAATAACAACCATTCGATCGCTCTACGCGTTGAAAAAAGGGTAAGAACCTCCGGGAAACTCTGTAACTCAGTATAATCACCTCGACTTCAAAAGGCGGCTAGAGACGCGCGTGGTCCTTTAAAAAAAACAGCCGAGTGCAGACGCGCGCGCGACTTTTAAACAAAAGACGAACGGTGCTTGTAATAAAGAAACGATAAGCCGCTCTGACGCTGCACGTATATACTTACAGCGCCAGGCGAAAACGCGCGCAGAGGTACAATTCAGGAGGAGATGCGCGCGCTCGCGCCGAGTGTCACCTGACACCAATTATCCTCCTTAACGACGAGGACGAAAAAGACGCGACGACGAAGAAGAAGAAGCGCCGCCCGAACAAAGGAACATCGGCAGAGAGATATAGAGGAGGGCGAGAGAGAGGTAAGCCATAGAGCGAGACGGAACGATGAGAAATTGGTCGGATTAGGCCTGAAGGACGGCCAAGCGCGCGCGCATTTTCCCTAATAAACGACGGGCGCACCATACTTACGTAATTAGCCCCGTGCACGCGGCACGGAAAAGCTCCTGGCCGAAAAAGCCGATAGGACGCGCGAGCGGGTGACAGTTGGCCGGGGCGAAACTGCGTAGGACGAGAGAGAGAGAGGGAGAGAGGGAAGAGGTAGGAGGACATCCGGAGAAGAAGGAGGAGGAGCGAAAAAATAAGGTAAAGTATAAGGACGAGTCGCGAGGAATACAAATCACTCTTAAGTCGAGTGGCTAAAAGCGTCGAGGAGAGAGAGAGAGAGAGAGAGAGAGAGAGAGAGAGAGAGAGAGAGAGAGAGAGAGAGAGAGAGACGGCTTAAGGATGAATTGGCCGTAGTACCAGGCAGACTCGAGAATGATGTATGCCGGAAAATGCATGCGTACGGAAAAAAATTACTCGCCGAGGTAAGCTTATTACCTCTCTCTCTCTCTCTCTCTCTCTCTCTCTCTCTCTCTCTCTCTCTCTCTCTGTCTCTCTCTCTTTCTCGTTCTTTCTTGAAATTTAATGCCTACGCGTAGTGGTTTATTATTATTGTGCAGTATTGTTTTTTGTAAGTAATGGTAAGTATAATATAGTAAGTCGAAGCGATGTGTCTTGGCAAACAAAATTTATTAAAATTTATTGACTTTCTCGATGTGCGCTTGCTGTAAATTATTACGTTGCGCATGTACATTGATACTAAAAATATTACCGTTTTCAACTTGATATTGAAAATTATATAGCAATTTCGTAGATCGCTTGAAATTACGTGTTATTTTGAGATAGTAATTAGAAGAGTAAGAAATATATAGTTAATGATAAGGCTGGGACGACTTTTTTTCAAAAAACTAACTTACTGACATTAAGATGTCTCTGGCAGGAAACAGTCAATCTCGAAAAGATTGTAAGAACGCGATAGTAAACAAAGAAATTATGAGAATCTAGAAAATCTCATTAGGCAATGCGGAAATGTGTACAAAAATTAGTCGTTAGTATTTCAAAAATTTGACATATCTCTGCTTCTATCTAATATAAATTTCAAAGACCAGTTATGCAATCTCCATTATGTAAAAAGTATAATATGATATATATCCGTCCTTGTCTGTGGGTTTCAACGAGAATTTACCAACAACCAGAAAGTTATTAAGGAAAATAAATGTGCTTTACAGTTGGTACGTCACTTGCACAGTCAAAAAGAAAGACTTTCAGCACTTCCCAAAATATCCAAAATCCCGCACCTATGCTCACTTTACGTTCCCACATAATCCTTCGCCCCCACCACTTAATGCATTCTCAGCTCGACGTGATCGTCTCGCCTACGCGGCGGCGCGGCGGGTCTAATTTCGGGTGACGCTGCCGCATACACAGAGAGTGTGTGATGCTCCGCGGCCTACCGGGCAACGATCGCTTTGTCCTTCTCTCCTCCTCTTCCTCGGCGCGTAGGGAAATTGGCGCCTTTGCGCTCCCTCTCTCCGCCTCCGCTTTTTTCTCCACCTCCGGTGTGCCCCCAGGGCAATTATATTCGAATCTATGAAATTACTACAATCTTTTCCTGAAGGATATTGCGGCTAACTGCCGCTGTTGCCGTTGTTCTTGTCCTCCTCGTCCTAGGCTATAGTAGTATAGTAATAGTAGTCGTTCCTTTCCTTTTGCCCTCCAGAGCGGGGCATTATTGGGTCATTCCGGACGAGGACTTTTAATTTCGTAATGGCAGCTTGCCCGCCCCTGCTCGAGGGAGAGAGAGAAAGAGTAGATAGGCCGTGCGTGCGCGCGTTCGGTTCTGTGCGCTTCCTTTGCCGAGCGACGCGTCTACCTGTTGGGTCACGTACACTTCCGATGATCGCGAGAGCTCTCATGTACAGGTGTGGTAGCGAGGTAGGTTGATTGATTTTTTTCAGCGAAAAATAATCTGTTGGAATACGAATTATTATTGTACATTATAAATATTATTTATACATTTATTATTATATTAAATACGCAAATTATATTGAGTATTTTATTACATTCATAAAGCGACGTAACGAACACAGTATGCTAGTACGCTCATATCTCGGTTAATATTAATTTGATATGCGTATTATATATCGATGAAAATATGAAAGATTATAATACATAAAGAGTAAATTTTTTTTTATAAAGGATAAATCAGCCGATAATTAACTCGAACTCAACAATATTAAGCTCCCCATTAAAAAGCTATATACATTTCGAAAACAATCTTAAAAACGAATTATAGAAAATAAATATAGGGTAAAATCTGTGAGCTCTCCATTGAAATATATGTAAAGCACATAAATAGGTTCTGGCACACAAATAGGGGGTCTTACTCTACTCTGTCGTAAATTCTTATATACTTCGCGTTGTTTAATAAGCCTCTCCTTCTCTCTTACTCTCACTTCCTCGCAGAACTCACTTCTCTCGCGCGTAGCCGGAGCAACATCCTGTCCAAAAATATAACCAAAGAACTCCAGAACGAAGAGAAAAAAGGGAGAAACTCGAAGAAGCCAAAAGGAAGATTAATGTTTATAACTTTATATGCCGGTGGAATACCTTAACAGATGCTACTGCGCCGTCGTATACGAATTTCCGTGAGCGTGTGCGTGCTTCTGCTGCTGCTTGCAGCACTCGAGCACGTCTCGCGGCCCGTCGACATTGCAGTCGCATCAAAAATGCATCAAGTGCGCGGGCGCGCGGGCGTACGTACATACACGCGCGCTACGTGCACGAATAATTCTCTCGCGTGCAGAGAGAAAGAGGAAGACGAAGAGAGAGAGAGAGAGAGAGGGAGAGAGAGAGAGAGAGAGAGAAACCCTTGAATTGAAAAATCGTCGAGACCACTTTATTTCCCGGAAGGGATTGAGAGGGAGAGAGAGAGAGAGAGAGAGAAAGAGAGAGAGAGAGAGAGAGAGAGAGAGAGAGAGAGAGAGAGAGAGAGAGAAAGAGAGAGAGGAGTAGCTCTCTCCGAGACGCGCACCTAGTCATTTTTTCGTTAGCTCAATGATGTCATACATTAAATATCAATTACTCGGCGTATGTAGTGGTAGAGTATATATATATATATAAGAATAGTGTGTGTAGAGAAGGGTGTGTGTGTGTATGTGCGTGCATGCAGAAAATGGTGTTGGACCGTGGGTACAGAACACGGAAGCAGATTTCGAAGGCTTCTGTCGGGATTTTGTATAAATAATATAGGGTGTAATGTCTCCAGCTGTTAAATGAGTATGGCAAGAAGGGGTAAAATCACAGACGATGTCTTTATCATCATACGGATATTTCGGAGGACACACGCATGCAAACACACACACACACACACACACACACACACACACACACACACACACACATGCACTTATATTATACTCTACTAGCTACATTCAACGCGCTTCGCGCGTATTATTTATTTATTATTATTTTTTTTTTTTTTAAGTTATGAGTGTGATCAAGTTAGTTAGTTTCAATTTAAAAGTTTGTTTCAATTAGTTTAAATTATATGATAATAACGTAAGTTTGATAAATAAAATAATGAAATTTTTCTTATACTTTTTTAATTATGCAGTTTTAAATACTCGAACACAATAATTCAATCTTCAAAATTCAAACATATTAGAGTTTGGCGCTTATTCTATGTAGACCAATCAAATGAGCCAACAACAATATAGCTTATACTAGCTTATAGTTTGTATGACAACATTTTTTTTTACAAATGAGATAATAAAAACATTGTATATATGTTGAAAAACAAGAAAAGCTGTAATACAAGTATCCAATTTAAAATTAATATTCACATGGTGCAGGAATTCCGATTTAACAGGAAGGTAATTTCATTTACATATAGTTATACGGTGCATCCTGCAACCAACATCTAATTAACCTTCTAGTGCTTCGAAACTTCGCCGAACGAACACTCTAACATTTAACAAAACTTACTTGTCATATGCGAATCGCGCGCATCTCTCGCCGCTGCATAATAACATCCCATTCGACTTTCTTCGAACTTGAAAAAATACCTTCTAAACAATCGGTCTTTCTTTCACAGCCTCAATCATCCTAAACACCCAATCAGCATAAGAACCGCCTCTCTGTCTCTCTCAAAACTCTCGCATTCCTCGCAAAAACACCATCAGTGCCAAGCAGCACCGTCACCCCTTTCCGCGAGTCCCCCGGAACCGAAGCCTGTACTTTACAGAGATAGAGCGAAACGGCCGGATAATAACATTGTCCGCGCTCTCGCTTTTTTAATTCGCCGCAGTGTATATAGTGGCCCCGGCAATTTCGGCCGTTTTCTCTCTCCGCGGCAGTGTCTTTATTTATTTAAAAATGTGCCCAGCTCCTATACGTATATACACCGGGCACGCTCGCATTTAGATGAGTTTTTAATTTAGTGTGACGCCAGAGCATTCGGCTTTAACGAGCGCACGCGGCCGCTTCGAATGGCCAGGCCGCGGCTATGAATAACATTATGCTGCTGCTGCTGCTGGACGTATAGAGCTTCCTCCCCCTTGTAAGCGAGCTCCCGACGTTCTTTTGTGCCTCATCTTCGCGAGGCTCGTTCTTCTTTTTTTAGGGGAGGCTGCTATCCCAGGCTTGGTACAGGGAGGAGACGGCGGCGGCCGGGGCATTCTTCTACTGAAATAAATGTATTAGATGGGGTTATGGCGCGGAGATGAAATTTTGAAAACAGTGAGAAATGTTTTGAGATGTGGATGATCGGTGTATATATTATTATGTTAAGTGATGAATAGAGAAGGTAACTTTTTATGCATGTTAATGCACAGACATTCCAAAGGGGGTATTCTTAAATTTGTTTAGGTAACTCGTATCTTTTTATATTGTACCTATTATATATGTATGCATGTATATAATAATAGCACAACTGTTTTAAATAAATTGGTTATGGTATTAGTTCGGAAAATAGACTATTTACATTGTAGACATTTAAATAATAATTTACATCACAGCGTGACTAATTTTTGTTATAATATTCTTATACCCAATATATAAAAACATATTAATTATATAGTTTTTATATATATTGAGAATCTATGTTTTTCTTATTAACATCTTATCCCAAATATAACAAAATAATTCACATATTTATGCTCTTAAATTGGAACACGACCATTACTACTCTACTCTGATAACCTTTTACAATACAATTTACGAACATCATAATTTCCCCAACGTTTAAGCAGCAACTTAACCGATAAAGCGCTCGAGCAATGCCAAAGCGACGACCAAAACTATTATTTTAATTGGCTCGGCTCAGGAACAAACCCTTCCTGACATACACCTTACCCACCCTCCTTTGACTCACACGCGCGCGCACACACACACACACACACAGTCTCGAAAAAATCCATCCGCCTCGTATCTCTCCCGAGTCGGAATGCACGAGTTATAATACGAGCCGCGCGCACCTGAGCAAGCGCCTAAAGAAGTTGCACGGGTGGGCGGAGAATTCATCGTCTAGACCATTTGGGAAGGCGAAAGAGCGAGCGAGCGCATAGCGTAGCGGCCGTGTGTTTTTCGCTCCGGCGAAAGACCGACAGTAGAAGTAAAGGGGGGAATGCAAAAGTTATACGCGGTGCCTGATTATCAATGGGATAAATCATGCGGCGGTCGCGAGAACGGACGCTAATGAAATTCGGCTGGCTTTTGTGCCTTTCGGGGGGAGGGCGCGTGTCGTGTTTTTTTTTTTCATTATTTTCGCTGCGAGATGATATATATACGGGCGAGTATATGTTTCGAGAGAGGGGCATCGGCGACGGGGATATTTATGTATTTGCACAAAGCTAGCGCCGAGTGGGTGCGCTCGACCGTTTGGCGAGAGGTAGGAAGGGGTAGGGGGATTTCGTTTCGACGATTTTATTCTATAGGATTGTTCTGGGATATTCGTTAATGAAGATGAAGTATGTCAATTTTGTAAATTGCCCGATAAATCAGTGCGGAATTTTTCTATAAGGATCGCGAAAAAATTTATGAGCTGGTGCAAGTGGAAATGTACTTTTCTTTAATTTTTATTATTGAAATTCTTTTTTATCTACATAGTACTGTGATTTACGAGAACTTTAATGATGAGCAACTTGTAAAAAACAAGATGTTTACAGTATGATCCAGTTCGTGATCAATATTTAGTTGTTAACAAGTGATAATAGATGTACAACCAGAAGCTAGCTATTTTTCAGTTAACTTTATGGCTAAAAACGAACATTGCTTGTATTTCATAATTATGTATCAATTCGAAATAAATTATGGCATTTGCACTTCATAAAATATGTATTTTAAGTAATAGTAGAACTTTTAGACGAATTATATTATTTTTGCATTATGATTTTTGCTCGAAATGCTTCCATTTAATTAACACGTTACAGCTATAAAATATGGTTAATTTTCTACCAGGGTATGTGCGTGTTTTTTTTTACAAAGAAATAGAACAATTAATAATTGAAGAAAGAACAAAATGAGCCCTTTAAAATGATAATCGGATAATAACTGAAACAAATTTTGTTAAAAAAAATGTTTTTCATTATACTTGAAGGTCCCTTTATTGAATATATCGTTACAAGTGAGCTATCGCAATTTTTAAAAAGTGACGGACCCTGTGATTGAACCAGTGCCGCCGACTCGCGAGTCAGAAACACTATACCAACAAGCCACGGCCGCCACCGCTCGTCATTCTGCTAATCGGCGTCGTATTGTAATCGGACGCCTTGCTTATTTCGTTCTTTCATATTCGTGTATGTATCCACACGGAACAATATCTATAACGTTAATTATATTACAGTATGTAAACAAATCATTGTAAAAAAATCTTAAAATTCACCCGGAAATCGGGAAGAGTCACCGTAACTTCGGTGATCGATCCAGGTGCAGTTCCGGTGTTCCAGCTAAGTGCCGTTACAGTTAATTATTAAAACCATTTATAAATACTGCTGAATGAAACAAAATAAGTATACGCATTAGTCAGTAGCCATGGTGTCCACTCTTCTGCTATTTCTAATTAATATAGTCATCAAAAAATTTTGTTTTCTTGCAGAGTTTATTCATGTTAGCCGAAAAAGCTAGTTGATTTGTAAATATCGATCCGCCGCAGTTTCGGCTTCCTGATCCCTTCTCTGTCTCTGTCCCTTGTAGGGGAGACCGGGGCTAGTTGCGCAGGGGGGTATGTTGACACACTATTAATAACTTATTGTAAACATGGTATTGGGCCGTAGCTTAGTCGTCATGGACACATATGTCGAGTGACTCCACACAATATTATCATTCTACGCAGTGTCAATGACGACTGAGGCACGGCCCAGTACCGTGTTTGCAATAAGTTATTAATAGTGTGTCAACTTACCCCCCCTGCGCAACTAGCCCCGGTCTCCCCTACTCGTGTGCGTGCGCGACCCGTTAATATATAAAAAATTAAAAAAGACAACAGTA
Organism: Torymus aiolomorphi; assembly: GCA_036365515.1. Classification (NCBI taxonomy): domain Eukaryota; kingdom Metazoa; phylum Arthropoda; class Insecta; order Hymenoptera; family Torymidae; genus Torymus; species Torymus aiolomorphi. Next base: position 4,724,972 of record CM070876.1, read on the forward strand.
TAACGTACAACTACGTTAATACTCATATATATATCGTTCGCGCGTCGGTGCACTCTTTTCGGCGGGCGCATAAATGTAGTATACAGAGATGCGTTGAAAATAAACATTGAATTAACTCGATTCACCGCGTTTATCCCGTTCGGGTAAACAGTGCTGATGGCCAGTAAATAGTAAACGGAGTTTTGGTGTCAAACACGATACGTGATAGGGAAGCGCTTTAGTTTATCCGCATGTTTGCTGCTCTCGATCCTACGCTAAGTACAAAAATTATTTAGAATCAATTTCACAAATATTGAACTGAACGGCTGGTGTGCGCCGCGCCGTCGGGCTTTCCAATTTGTAGGATAATTATATAGTGTAATACGTGCCAATCGATGATGGAGTAAATGTGATTATAAAATCTAGAATTGAGATAATTTATGATATTGGCTTCTATTTAAATATTAGAAAATACGAGAATATTTTACAAATTTTGCAAATGCTATAATAATCAAAACGAATGCCTTAAATCAGTTGTTCACTAACGACAATTCATATACGTGGATGAAAATCGCGGCTGGACAATTGAATTGTCTTTCGGAGAAAACACTTATAAACGCTCTTTATCTCACTCTCTCAACCAACCACTTTCTCTAACTGTTGGCGAGCAATTAAAAACTTTAGCGGCCAAGTTAAAAGCCCATAAAGTACGCATTTGCAAATGTTTCCAGGTCAAAACGCGTCGCGAGTCGCGAGACGAAGAATGCAAATAGCTGGCGCGCGCGCGGCGACATAAATCTGGGATTCGCGCAAGAACCCGAAAAACCGGGGTGGAGGAAAAAGGAACGCGCGAGAGTCACACACCCTCTCGTATTTCATTCGTATCTCGCGTAACTAATTGACTTTCCTCATGCCTCGCGCGTATATATATACGCGTCGGATTAATTCGCGTAGCGCGTGTGTGCTCGACCCGGAAAACCAACAATCGCGCGGCGCCCGGCTATGTATACGCGCGGCGATAAAAAGCAAATGCGTAATTATCCGCTGAAAACAGCGGGAAAACGATCGCGGAGTATAAAGTACGCGTCGAGCGAGCCAGCGAACGCGCGTGGCTATAGGGAAAATTTATCGTCGGCGGATCTGTTTGTGTAACGATTATTTGTTTTATCCTTGTTTATCGTAATTTTATTATTTTTTAATCAAAGCAGTGGTGGCTGGTTTACGAGGCTTTAAATACAACTGTTGTCCTGGCTACACAGAGAGGTCGAGAAAGTATTACGTATAGTCTGCTGTATTTTATATTTTTTAATAAATTTACTACATGGTAAAATATGTTGCCCTCGAATAATGTTCCTTCTAGAACATATATTTTCAGTGGATTTAAGGCCAGGCGAAATATTTGAAGTCAATAACGTGCTATAACAAAGTTGAAATAATCCTATTTGGGGAAGCTGATTAATTTACAAATACCCTATAACATACTTAAAAATTTAATTGTGCATCAAGTTTCCCGCTGGCTTTTCAAACTTAAGAGGTATTAAATTTTGCAAACTACTCTTGCAAGTCCTCAAGACATTTTATTGGATGCGCAACAATTTAGCTATCAAATTAACGACGTAATTGTTTATTGAACAATAAGCACTCTCTCTTCAACTTCTCCTCTACCTGCATCTTCGGTGCATATATCCTCCCTCGTATCGATTTTCCTCCCTCGCACGGTGTCTATATTCACCTACGCCGCTGGTCAGCGGAAACCGCGGGCGACGCCGTTATCACATCGGATTTCATCGGAGGGGTTGGGTACGCAAGTCGACCAGTGCACCCCACGTTATTTAAACGAAAATATCGCGTATATTACGTTACCCAGTGTTCTTTCTCTCTCTCTCTCTCTCTCTCTCTCTCTCTCTCTCTCTCTCTGCCATCAAGGATCATGTATAATGGTCCGAGTTCCGTCTCGCAGCGGCGGGTATAGGGCAGTGCCGAACCCGCTTTTAACAAGCATGTAAGCGCGTGCGTCTATTATTCCATCGCGCGTACATATTATGTCAGACAATGCGCGCACTCCTCTTCAGTCGGCCGCGATATATATATATGGGTCATTCTTTGTCAACGCGACACCCCCTCTGCCCAGAACAATTTTGATCCAAATGAGGTCTACCTAGGCTCAAATGAAAGCTCTTGACTTCTACTTTCGAACGCCGTCTGGCGATTCCGAAAATTCAAAATGGCGGATCCAATATAGCGGCTGAAAGTCTCGGAGTGATGGAAAAACAAGTTTTTCTTCACTCTAATAGCGAATCTGATACGAAAATTGTTATTTCTTGCCACTAATATGAAGTTAGCGACATATTTTCTTACTACTACCGTTCAAAGCGAGCGGTTAAAATTATATTTCAAGGTCATTTTGAAGGTCAAAAGTTATTTTCTGGATTTTCGGACTAGTATTCCACGAAACTAGTAGAAAACTTGATTAAGATCATAACTAGACTTGACCTTGGATCATTTTTCAAGGTCATTTTCATGGTGACTTCTACTTTTAATAAACCGATTCTTTCGCAGTTATACTTCTTCAATACATGCTATCAATCGGTTCTAATTCGGAACAGTAACAGAAAAACTGTGGTTATATCCACACTTTGAAAGAGGAATAAAAAAAGTTAGAGAGATTTTAGAAATGTTCTATTGTAAAGTTTAATTACAGGGTTATCAAAAAGTATGGGACCCCCGTATTTTCCCAGAAACGATATTTTTTGAAAAAGCTAAGGTCATACCGTAAGTAATTTTCAACGAGGATTTGTCTGGTCTGATGACCTTGAATCTGACCTCGTCGTTGACCTTCAAAGTCAATTCAAAAATTGCAAAATTCAAAAATTTTGCAATTTTTGATCGCATTGTATACGTGTATAGTCACACGGTATTACACCAACTATAGCATCCATGGCGTCACGTCGGTTTTTTTCGCTCAGTGCGTATACTGCACGATTTTTGTGCAGGAGCACCAAATCAAAAAAGCAGTAGCAGCACAAATGTGTTGTACCATTGCCACACTTTTTAGTGCTTCTTCTGCCCTAAACTTTTGTACTCCTGAAGAACGATGAAATAGATTAAATGCGGAACAATTTTAGTGCAACATTTGCTCTAAAATGGGAGAGTAAAGGACTTAATGTTTAGTTACGAAACAATTCTTGCATTTGGTACTGATACTCGACGCTAACGTGTTTCTTCTTCACCAAACTTTTTTCAGTGATTCTGAAATGTTTCAAAGTGTGGATATAACCACAGTTTTTCTGTTACTGTTCCGAATTAGAACCGATTGATAGCATGTATTGAAGAAGTATAACTGCGAAAGAATCGGTTTATTAAAAGTAGAAGTCACCATGAAAATGACCTTGAAAAATGATCCAAGGTCAAGTCTAGTTATGATCTTAATCAAGTTTTCTACTAGTTTCGTGGAATACTAGTCCGAAAATCCAGAAAATAACTTTTGACCTTCAAAATGACCTTGAAATATAATTTTAACCGCTCGCTTTGAACGGTAGTAGTAAGAAAATATGTCGCTAACTTCATATTAGTGGCAAGAAATAACAATTTTCGTATCAGATTCGCTATTAGAGTGAAGAAAAACTTGTTTTTCCATCATTCCGAGACTTTCAGCCGCCATATTGGATCCGCCATTTTGAATTTTCGGAATCGCTAGACGGCGTTCGAAAGTAGAAGTCAAGAGCTTTCATTTGAGCCCAGGTAGACCCCATTTGGATCAAAATTGTTCTGGGCAGAGGGGGTGTCGCGTTGACAGAGAATGCCTCATATATATATATATATATATATATATATATATATATATAAGCCGTAATGGAAGAATAAGAGCTAAAGAGGAATGGGTGGAGGGTAGACATATATACGCGCGAATAGGTATAAATGCAGTTTTGTTTCGCGTATGTACGACCGATGATGCGGTGGAGTTGGTATACGCCGGGGGTGATTTTGAAATTCGCTTACCTCGGCGCGTGTGTAACCGAGAGGCGCGTTATGGGGTGTATGGATTTTTAAGAGAGGAGCGTTGGGGATGATTTCATTATGCGGTGAGTGGCGCATTCTGTGTGAAAGTATGACGTCGCTGGTGGCTGTGGGTGGTGGGAATTGAGTTAACTAAAAATCACGTTGTTGTGACAACTTTGTAAAAGCTGGATTGTTTAATTTTATCGAAATGTAATATTTGAATTTAAATTCGGTTTTTTATGCTCTCTATAGTGTGCGCTATTGGATCATTTATTGCGAATTACGAAGAATCTGATTCAAAATTTCACTGTACTTTGTACCTCCTAAATTTGTTAAAGAGGAAATAAGGAAACAACAATAGTATAGAACAATTATGTGAATTCTGCATTTATTTCAGACGATTACACTCATGTTAAATAAGTGTAAAATTCGGTGTAAAGTATCTAGTATTGTCTTCTCCGGTTCGATCCGTATAAATTTTTTAGACATACTTGTTCAGGTATTATATAATTATAACTATGATGAAATATAAGGTGATATGAAAAATTATGCAAATTTAATGCATTCGATCAATGACAAATAAAATTACAATTGTAAGAATATGAAATATAGCATGAAAATGACGGAGTATATATGGAGCAGATCAAAAGGCTTACGGCGAGAGATAGATTAAATGATCGACATTTATTTCGTCATGCCGGCCTGGGGGCCAAAATCCTTCAATCGCTAGTACGTGTCCTCGCCGCTTGTGCACTAACGATCCCAAGGCCATTATCTCCAGAATAATCCGCGGCCGCCTTTATCTGCATATCTCATTTATTATCAGGGGTACCTTTTGTGCAAAATGTTTAGTCCATAACCACTCCCTCCTATGCGTTTGTGCAAAGTACAGCTGGACATGTAAATCTCTTCATGGTCCAACTCCCTCGGCGTTCTCAAACACACATATATACACACATACCGTCTCTCCAATTTTAATGCTCAAATGAGCGCTGCTCACGTGCGGGACTTGAATGCTCACGTAGACGCCCGCATACACGTTTGCACATATATACATGTGTATAGATATATATCTACCTAGAGAGAGAGAGAGAGAGAGAGAGAGAGAGAGAGAGAGAGAGAGAGAGAGAGAGAGAGAGAGAGAGAGAGAGAGAGAGAGAGAGATGAGTTGACAGTGAAATACAGGGAGACAAAAAGACAGAGCGTATACACTATGCACTCTACCCGCTGCTGCTGCCGCTGCTGCTGCTCGCGCGCGAGCGTAGACAGGCAGACATACGGACAAAGAAAGATAAAGCTGGCGAGCGCAGAGAGAGCTAGCCGCAGCCGGGGAGTGGGTAAGAGAAAGAAAGAGAGCACGAGAGAGAGAAAATTGACCAAAGCGGATTTATATACGTGAGCGAATGTGCAATGCACGTTTGTTAACGCAGAGGAAATCGAAATATGTTTTCGTTCACGGCTAATGAGGGTCTCTCTCTCTCTTTCTCTCGCTCTCCTTCGTTGACTTTGTATGGCGCGAGCGGCTTGTATCGTATTTACCGCAGAGGGATCGAGATATATATATGTAGTAGGGAACGCGAGAGCTTCCCGTGGGAGGGGGATTATTTTTATAAAGCTACTTTTGATCTCTATTTCTCACTGTATCGCGCGCTTTAATTAGCTGCTGGACGTGGGCGATTTTGAATTTTATCGTGCGCCTCTGATCCTGCCCGCCAGCGCTGGCCGTATGTACACATGTATATATGGTATACCCGTTGCGCAAATGAAACGATTTTGTAGTATACTGTTTGTTGTTTCTGCATTTTTTATTTTCCTGGTTTGTCGCACTCGCTCTGTGGTGCGTGAGCTCTCGAGTAAAAATGCCACTGTCGCATTTATTATTATATTATCTGTTGTATGTGTATTGCTGATATTAATTTCGAATATCAACTTAATTAAAACGAAATTTGATTAATAATTTTATTATTAAAAGGTGTAACCGCAAACAAATTTTATGTAGTATTCATAAATACATTGCCTTTCATTCGTTTGTTTTCGACTTCTCCGATTTGAAATATATGATATTCACTTTTAATTAAACAGTATTGGGAGTATTGATTATCATGACTTATTTCCCAATTCTAATAAATAATACACTTTACGAATAATTAGAACGACATAAATTTCAATTAAGGTAAAATGAAATAGATTGATTCCACAACTTTGGACATTCATGAAACTGGAGAATTCATTACGCAAAACATTCCGACGCCGAATTTCGTAACCATCTGTATCGAAGTTTTTCGTATACCTAGAAGATAAACATCACTGTTGCCGGTTTCGTTTCAGAGAGATAAATAAAAATACAACGCAATATCATTATATTATTTGATTCCTAAAAAAAATTGTTACCAAGCTCTGGTGATTTAAATATACACATATATATTGACCATATAATATATTGAAGTTCTAAAATAAATGCACACTTTCTGTACATCCTTAGACACACCTCTCGCTTGAATCCCCATTCAAAACTGGCAGCTAACGCCACGCGCTGCTGACAGCTGGCCCGCAAAACTAACCAACAAAAAATCGCGCGCGTGCCCTCCTTAATCCTCTTCGGGGACGGAGGCAGATCGCGGTCGCGCGGCTGGGCATAAATTTCCTCAGCCGGAAAGCCGAAGGTAAACATTCATAAAGAAAATTTATAACACTCCACTTGCTTTGCCGAGTAGACGATATTACCCCCCTTCGCCTCTTGATGCCTGAGCCGTGGCTGCTGCTGCTGCTGCTGCTGCTGCTGGTGTAGAAGTACTCGAGGCGAAGACGTTGGTGATTAAACACGTCGTCTCTTTTTGAGCTGCGGTCGAAACGACTCTGGGGGATCTCTCTCGTTACGACGCTGCTGCAACGGCCATCGATAATTGGAGGAGGGAAAAGTCTGTAATGAAAAGGAGAAGTGGTTTTTAGAAGTAGTTTAGAAAAATGTACGATTAGAGAATAATGTATGATGAAAATTATGGGCGACTATTATACTTAATGGCATTTTAACTTGACCAGATAAATAAATTGCATGCGACATTTTTCATAATTAAAAGAAGGCTTATCGAGAGCCTCGTCAAGAGACTTCTTCCCAAAATCAAAGTTCACGTATTCGTTATAACTCTACACCTCGAAATACCTCATTATTAATCATTATTCCGAAATTCAAGCGACACCAAGATTATCTATAAAAAATCGTTACCAATTAGAACGAGCTACCGGTGCATACCATTACCAACCGACTTACATAGTCAGGAGCAAAGCTACTACTCCCTCAACATCCTCCAAAAACATAACTCATACATCCCCCCTGCCTCTCTCCTCTCTCCTATTTGCATCGTCCTCGTTAGATCGGCCACGAGCGCGCGATGGGAGAAGGAATTTATTCGGAAGCGCGCGTTTTAAACTGGAAATACGGTCGAATGCCCCTGCTCGTTTATATATACGGAAGCACGCGTTAATTCATCATTGTCGAAAACAATTACGTCTCTCTCTCTCTATCTCTCACGAGGGTCACTCGGAATCTTGTCGACGAGTCGTCTGGTTTGTAAATACATGCGAGCGCCGTGGGTAAAAAATTCTGGATCGACTCTCTCTCTCTCTCTTTTTCTCTTTCTCTCTCGCGCACGGGCCAATTAACGAATTCGAGCTCGATCTTGCGCCACGAAGCGATGCGTCGCCATGGTGACGCGCGCCTAATGTGGAATGTTGAATATTTATATGTATAATGAGAATTTTGACGATGATGTTAACTGCATTATGTTCAATTATCGGCGCGGTGAAACAGTGTATGTGAACGGGGAACATTTATAGGTACGGGAAGCGTATTTCGTAAACCGATAATCGTACTGCGATGCATTCTCATCAATTATTGGATTTTACAATTTCATATTTTGTAAATTTATTAAATAATCATTACTCAAATTAACTCTAAAAGGTTTGTTTTGTTATTTAATATATCTGCGCTCTCTGTAACCGCATAAATCGCCAACCTGCGCCCACGAGCAATGCACCTTATAAATCCCTCACTCTCAACCTGTCGCTATACGATTACCCGCGAACGAGCAACGCATCGTCGTCCCCACCCATTCCCCTTTCCAACGCCACAAATCACCGCTGAAATCGAACTTATCGCCATTATCTCCCGCTCTTTCCTACAATCGCCACGCGCGCTGGCGGAGCTCTCCTACTCTCCCCCTTTGCCCATTATCCCGCCCCTATCACTTACGCGCTTTACAACAATAAGCAAATTACTCTCCCTCTCTCTCCCGCCGCCGGCGGCCGATGATGCATTCGCTCCCTCGCGAGATAATAAGTTTCCGCGTTCCGCGTCTTCATTCAACCACCCACACACATAGACACGTGTATAGGCATTGTGTGCTGCCGCAGCGGCTCGAGGAATCGGCGATCGATCTTCCGAAAATCACTGCGGCTGTCTCGAGAGGAGTGGAGGAGAGAAGAGTAGATTACCGCCACGGGAGCTAACGAGGATTAGTCTTCCTGCGTGCGTTACTTAATCTCGCGCTGTCTCTCTCTCTCTGTCTTGGATGTCGATTAATTTATTGACGCTGATGCGCGCGCCGTGGGTGTTGCGGGAATCGTAATTTTGAGGAGGATTGGGAGGTGGCGTTGTCGCTGATTTCGTCATCGCTCGTTTGTCTATGATGGCGCCGCTTTTGAGACTAGTTGATGGACTAATCGCTCGTTAATATGAAAGACGATGTGTTAAGTTATGCATAGTCTAGTCTAATGTGTAAAAAGCTTATGAGTGATAAGTGTTTTTCAATAAATAATGACAGTATTTTCAGTAAGATATGAGCTAACGTGAAGGTCAATCGTAGTGATGGCACTGAAACGAGTTAAACTTCAAGTATAAATGAATGATGCTTTATGCCTGCTTTGATTAATAGCAAGTGCTAAGGTTTTTGTCAAAATATTTTGTAAACAGTTAGGAAAATTTAAAACATTTTGTTTGAATATAAAAAAACTTTTTAGTGCTCATCATTGATGAATAATGCAACATTTTTCATAATAAACTTTATATACTTACTTTTATAAAATATAATTTTGAAGTACAGAGAAACTCCGGCAATATAATGAACTTCTTTAATGATGGTACTCAGAAACTTTTATTATGAACTATAAGAAAATGTTACAACTTAAGTTTCAACGTACATAATTCCAATTTCGAGGAGCATATACAACACCGTAAAATGATGTTAACATCACGCGTGTCAATTAGAATAAATTTTAAGTTTATAGAAAAGTAAAAATAAATAACTGTAGTAATAAAAGGTCTTCTCAACTCGAAATCAATTATAATAACGGTAATAACATAAATTTAGAAATTTTATAATGCTGTCGTTGACTTCGTAAAACCTCGGTGACGTTAAGACATCATAATACTGAAATTCATTTGCAAACGCGATCGTTGAATGAATGTTGCCATTTAACTTTTTACGCGCCTATTAAAGCATTATATTAGAGTTTCGGAAGTATAGTTGTTATTGTTTGTTATTAGGGAAATTTATTCGCGATAGCGATCATCAAGCGCGGTAATTCAACCTTAATTTACCTTTTACGAGCGTGACGAAACTATTTTCGTGGGGTTTTTACTGCCACACGGTCGAGCGTTTTTCAGATTTCTTAAAACTGAAGTCCATTCCGGGCGTTTAGATTATGAAATGAATTCAAGAAGTCCACGCCGATTCATCATGTTGTCAAAGTCCATTAAGCGCAATTACCGCGGATTAGAACGTTAGAGATATATTCGCTTTAATTTGAAAAATAATTTAATTCATTATAATTTGAATGATTTGAGCTTATCATTAAAAAATGAAGAATCTTGAAGGGTAATGAGTTATAATATATTATTCGAAACCTATACTAACAACAGTATAGATAATTCTTTATTCCTATATAATGAATGCGTATTAAAAACGTTATCCAATCGAACAATTTATTGTAACAAGTATTATTATTAGTTTAACATGTATAAATCATCAGTTTTGATGAATTATAAATTTATAACAAGTATATATCGTTAGTTTTGATGAAGATTTAATTTCTGTGTTATTTAGCTTGGACGTTTGGATAATGAAATGACTTAAAAGCATTCTCTAGTAAACTTTAAGGATGTTCAATGGTTACAGCAAAGTTAAGAGAAGTCTTTAAAATTTTAATATATCATTACTTAGATAAAATAAGAGCAGCTTGAATTTTTTCAATATTTTATACTGAGCATTTTTTCGAGAAAAAAATTCTTGAAAATCGAGTTTTTAACATAGGCTCTTATGGGAGAGTTAGGTTATGTGACCTTTGAACATAAAAATATCTTATAAAAAGTTAAGAGATTTGATTAAAAGACCTTTATTTGCATAGAAAAATTATCAAAGAATAAAAACTTAGAGGGATCTTGACCGCTTACAGGGCATTTGGAAAAGAAGTAGGTGAAAACGTAAACAAAACACCGAGTTCGTAGGCTGCGCGAGGAGGTGCGCGGTGAGCGGGGAGCGCTCGCGGGGAGAGAGGGGCGTCCCTCGCCTCGCCCCGCAGCATGACACCATTGAACATCCTTAACAATAGATATTACAATCATTTTACTCTCTTGTTGACTGAGTAAAAAATACCTCGACGGAAATCAATCTCTTTAAATTTATAATGCTCATACTCGGCGTACAGAAAAGTTTTTAAAAATGCTGAGTTTTATCAATAGAAACCATCGAACAATTAACCTTTGAACAACTACGAGCGATAATTTCCTGGGGTGAGCGTATTATCTAGTGCCCTGGTAGAAATGCTAACCATCGGTTGGCGAACCGTTTGTCAATTTTTAAATTAAAAACGTCACACCATGATTATGTTGCTATTGTTGACGAAGAATAACTATTTATACATGTGGAAATATTATATTGTAGATGCTTTAAAATATAGTGATACTTTTAAATAGTATTAATTAAATTTCGATTTTAATCTTAAGTAGAAATGCTTCCATTTGAGTAACATGGTATTCCTTTGAGTTTTTAATTGATTAGACACATCAGTGAGCGACTTTTTACTTATTTTGTTTTAGAGAGTAACTGGAAGTACTTGAAAACAAGTTTACAATCATTAGAATTCCATGAAATGAATACAGAACTATGAGGATTTCGCATTAACCACATCAATCAAAATAGATCGTCCAACGTTTTTATTGAGCTGCCTTCTTCGCGCTTTATAACAAAAATTCGCGCTTTAAAATGAATGATTTAATTTCTGCACTGTAACCAAGTTATGAGTATTACAAAATTGATCGAAATTCAAGTGAAATATAGTTTTTCGATATTGTCGCTTATTGCAACGCGGTTTACATAACAAAGTATGAAAAAGATATGGGACGATCGGGACGTCAACCTACACAGTGAAAAAAAAATTTAATTGAATAAATTGAATACTATTAATTGAAACAAAAATAAATTGAATCAATTGATGTGTCATTGAATTGATTACATGAATCATTAACTCAAAGAAACTTATTATTGCTTTCATTGTATTACAATTGACCCAATGCAATATTTTATTGTGTTTACTTTGTTATTAAATATTTCATCGTGACTAGGATTTTTTTCCGTGTAGTTTACACATTCAAAAAGCAAACAATCTTTCTTAACCGTTCCTACTGCCTCTCAATTCTTGACACGGGTCCCTTCCCCTCCCACCCCTGATGTCGCGCACCTTAACATTCGGTCGGCGTTAATACTCCGCAGGGGACTGTCAATTAACGAGGCCACTCGCCGCTCCTCCTTGAAACTGTTTGGATAATTCGTACTCAATTCGGATCACGCGGATTCAGAGACGCCCCCGCGCGAGCGAGTGTCCGTCCGCGCTGCAGTCCGGTTACTATATAGTGGCAACGCTCAAAGAGGGTCTTAGCCGTACTGAAAGGGGGGGGGGTTCCCGATTAGTGCTCTCTCGCTCCGCTGTCGATTTATTCAAATCCTTCCCATCGAGGGATTCCAAAAGCCCTTCTCTCTCCCTCTCTCTCTCTCCCACTATGTCTATGGTACGCACATCGCGGCGTCGCTCCTGTCACCTCGTCGCGTGGACAGGGATAAAGAGAAACCATACTATACAGCCGCGTGTATATATAGCTATCGTTATATATGTATATAGGCCTGCGTGCGTGCGGCTTATTCAAATCGATCTAATCCAGGCAGAGATCGCGAAACGCGCGACGACGGACGTGCGTCGGCGCGGCGCGCTTATTTATCTCTCTATTTTGCCGTCGCAGCTCTTTCTCTTTCCTTCGTGACGCCTATCTCTCGCCACGAATCGCCCTCGGAATGGAAAAAACAGAAACGCCAGGCACACCCACATCCTGTGCTTTTCAGCAGTCGAGAGAGAAAGAGAGAGAGAGAGAGAGAGAGCCATTTCTTCTATAGTAGTACGACGCGCGTAAGCCGAATACACGACTCGTCAGTCGTTGGGGAAACTTTATACACGATGAGCGCTCGCGTGTGTGTATATATGTACCGTACCCCTATCCCGCCGTACATAGGTGTAATTAAAGCGCGTGCATCCAGTTTTAATTATCGCATTAACGTCAGGCGGGTGAAAGGCGCCGATATCGGGGCGGAGACAACGCCGCGGCAATGACACCGAGAAGAGAGAGAGAGAGAGAGAGGCAGGCGCCTCCGAAATTCACGCGCGCGAGGTCGACCGACAAAGGAGGTGGGCGGCCGCGGTCTTACTTTGATGCGCTCTCTCACTCGCCTTAACCTGTGATTAAGCGCGGGAAGCGCGGGCTTTGAAAATCATTTTCTTTCTTTTTTTTCGCCGAGCTGGTGGTACATTCTCAAAGGCGCGACCACGTAATTGACGGCTCGTCAGCCGAGGAATAATGGACGCGGGTGTAATAACCGCGCGAGTTTCTAGGACTAGTTAGTCGGACCCCGTAACAGGATTAGACGCTGATGATGACGTGAGAGAGTTCAAATGTATGGGAAGATGGATTTTCCGTGATTTTCACTGCCCGCCGCTGTGAGAATATAATATATATCTAGTTTGGAGCGTTTTTTCGGAGATATTTGAGGCTTCAATATATAATGTATACATATAGTGCGCTGCATTTAGTGGATTTTAATTTTGTATCGTTTAATCGCTTGGGATGGGGAGTGTTTTGGGACGGCCAAAAGTACGGGTTCGCCGCATACCCGTCTTAATTTGCGTTTAATAACGCCAGGCGCTTTTGCTCTGTGCGTTATATCTGTATAAGCGCGCTCGTTTTTGCGCGCGCAGACGGCCTGCACATAGATGCGCCGACCCGCGCTTTGAGTGCATTTTAATGCGTATTATTTTGGGGCTGAAATTTCGCAATTTGCATATGATTGAAAGTGTCAAAATTGGGCTATTAAGGCAGCGCGCGGAATCACACGCGAAAAAGTGAGCCTTATATATGAACGTTTTAATAAACGGACGGTTTGGGCTCACGTTTAATCGTTCTCTTAGCGGTGCGCGCGTTCATTTATGGCCAAAATTACATATCAATTTCGAGGAAAGGTGGGCAAAAATGTTCCGAGCTACTTGTGTATTCGCATAGTTTTTGCGTATTTTGTACTGGTTTTTTTTTTTGGCAGAAAACCCGTTTCGGCTGTAATGGACAAAAATTATCGGGGTCATAAATCATACTGTCACGCTTTTAAGAATAAGATGTACGCTAAAGATCATGCAGAACTATAAATGTCTCCGACTGGGTGGCTTTTATATACCATGAAATTACTGTTTTTTACTTTTCGCTTTTATAATATGATATGAAAATAAAATCCTCCAATAAAGCATCTCCATTAACTGAAAATAAAAGAAATTAGTGCTTTATTCAACGATCATTATAGCATTATAAAGTCGAGTGATCGCAGAAACTTAATGCTATTAGCTCTGAGCGAACCTTTCAATATAACCACATCTGCTCACCTCTCGATGAAAGTTCGCTCTAAAAGGTTAACCTGTGGTGTACACCTTAAAACCCTCTATAATATACGAACAATATTCACAAAGCATACTTAAACCTCGGCAAGTACATGCGCGCATCGTTAACTCTCTCATTGTCCTTACTTCTCTCTCTCTTCAGCCGACGCACGTAACCACGCCGCATTGGCACTCTCTCCGCAAACACTCGCAAATCGAAGCAAACATAAATCCGCCACCCACTCGGATCGGCGATCGCGCGTGCGCAGCCCACATAACCCATCATTCCCTTGTCGAAAAACGCCGCCGCATTGATCCATTACCGAGAATACGACTGCATGCGAATCGTTCCTTGCCTACACACGCGAACGGCCATAACTTGTCCACCGGGCTCGACTCTTTCTCTCTCGCCGCACACATCATACACTCCTTTAATTCCGCTATGTCGATTTTCCTTATTTTCCAGCTGATTTATCCGCCCTCTCTTTCTCCCTCTCTCTCTCTTTGCCACGCCATTTCCCATCGACGATTTATAATCGTCGCCTCCCCCGTCCCTCGATTCGCATTAGCGCCCTCGTAATTGCAGCCGATGCACCCACAGACGCTTGCGCACGTGATGTATACACACTTGCATATACAGGCGACGAGAATGGCACAGCGCCTCGCATCGGCAAGATCGTATATTTTAATAATCACCCTATATGTGCAGGAGAGGACGAGTGGCGGCACGCGCGCGCGCTCGCATGCGCTAATATGTCTGCTCGATTGTGATGCATCGAGCCGCATAGGCTGCCTGGCACAGGCTCTCTACTCTGCTCTCTCTCTCTCTCTCTCACCCTTGATGTATACATCGGATTACTTAATGCAGAGGGTAGGGGAGGGCTGAGGGTCCGCGGGGCGGTGCTGCGCGGCCGCGAGCGCGGCATTAGCGCCGCCATCTAATGGGGATTGCCTAATCTGTGGATTTAGGGGCCTTATATGCAAGCGGCCGCGCCGCGCCTCCCCTCACTAATTAAACAACCTTTCGCGCGTGCGCGCTTGTGTGTGCGTTTGCAACCGCCGCCGTCGCCGCTACGGTCGTGTGTTATCGTATTAACGCGCGGAGAATTAGTATTCAAATCCTCGGCGATTCCGGAGCGGCGGGCAGCGTGCGTTAATTGCGCAGACGCCCGGGCAGGGAAGAATGGACGGTAATTAGCGATTTTCCTTATGAATCGTGCGTGCGCGGCTCGAGGGCCGTGGCTATTGGCAGGTGGTGGGGGGAGGGGAGAGTGAGTTTGAAGAAGGATGGACGTGTTTTGCATGCTGAACGCAAAAGAGCACACGCGAGAGTGAGAGCCTGGCGCAATTGAAACTAATCGGTTTCTTGCTCGAGTTTCGCCTGAGAACTCGTTAATTGAAAGTCATGTTCGGCCCTCCGAAGAAAAGGAGGGAGAGAGAGAGAAAAAGAGATAGTTAAATGGTTTTCCTTTTTTCTCGTGTATGAATGAGCACGGATTTCGTACAGCGGCAGCGACTTTGACATTTGACTTGTGTTTAAAGCGAGTCTATTGTCCGACTAACGACTTAGGTCTTTTACGTAATGTAGCACTCAAGTTATTTGCCGTTCACGTAGTCATAAAACTTATTATTTTCGAAAATAATTCAGTTGTCCAGCTGATAAAATGCGTTACGGGAAATATGTCATTTCATATTTTCTTCTTGACATCGATGAAACCTGTCAGCAGATCATCAAAACATAATTAAAAAAAAAAGGCAAAAAAAAAACAATCGCCTTCGCAAGGACATTACAGGCCGGCCAGATAAACATCTCTAAAATAAATAATTCCATAACCCGCAACAAACACGTATCAAACCAAGGTAACATTTAATTTTTCGTCGCACAAAAACACCTTCTATTAAAAAGCCAACAACGACAACGAAAAAAACAGTCTTCATTAAATATATCTCACCTGCACGCCCACACGCAAGCTAACAAACTCACCCGGCGCAACTGGTTCTCTCTCTCTCGCATTCCGCGTGTGTATATATCAACACTCCGATCTCGATCTCTCTGGTGCGCGCGCTATATAGTGAGAGACAGAGAGATAGTAGCGGCGCGCGTATATATACGTTTTCACGACGAATGACAATTCGTAGGTACGTATATATACGAGCGAGGGCTAATTTACGCAAGCGCTCGCGGCGGTCCCGCAAGCGAGCGCGCGCGCGAGTGAAAGAGAGAAATAGAGAGTGAGCGAGAGAGAGAGAGAGAGAGAGAGAGAGAGAGAGAGAGAGAGAGAGAGAGAGAGAGAGAGAAGGCGGCACAGTCGATCGCGTGATTGATGAACTTCGTTATTGCCGCGACGCTCGAGTGCGGAATGCGAAGAGGGGGGGGGGGGCGATGTTGCTGCAAAGGTATGAGGTAGTTGCGTATACACGCCGAGGAGTGGTATATATATATACAGCCATCGTGTTATTTTTTAATTTTACGGAGGGCTCGCTTTGTTAATAATGATGGAGGGCTCTGAAGTGCGATCACGATAGTTTCACATAGTATGTTCGAATATGTATAAGCGGTAACATGCTGTTGTTTGATAAAAATATACCAAATGTTTATTCAAGTTTTGTTTGATAAACCAGTTAGCAATAAAAGGATAATTGATTATTATCGTATATAATGAACCGGTATATATCAAGACAATTCTTTAATTCACATCTAAAGAAATTAAATATCGCTCCGAAACTAATCAGGTATTATAGGTACAGAACAAGAGAAAATATAATTTTTATATTTAAAAGAAAATGATCATACTACGATGTTCTTTTCGCGCTGTTTTTTTTTTGTTTTTTCATCAAATTATTACGTTTATTATAACAAAACACTCATTCCCCATTTAAATAATGTATCTGAACTCTACTTAATTATGACTTTAAATAACTTGAGAATAATTTGTACCGTTTTGCTCCGTAACAATCGCGAAACTTTTGCAATATTCATGTCTCTAATGTATATAGCTGATTATAATAAGATTTTGGTTCACTTTCAAGCTCTCAAATTATTGATAAATAATCCAAAATTGTAATATTTTCAGAATATTTTTCTTCACATTATTGCGTTATTGTAAGATAGACAATAAATTATTATAACATTATTTCAAGAGATTATCTGTTAGACTTTAAGCTGGTTCTATGAAGACTCTCAAGTCAATTAAGTATCCACAAATACAAACTAAAATTGTCATATTAGACTTTGTGTTATTAATATTCAGAAAATTCAGTGTTAAAGTGTAAAATAATTAAATGGTGCATTGCATAAAAAATCATTTAATTTTACACAAAGAATTATTTGATGTATAAGCGTATGTATGATTTATGTCGTTCGTTATAGACGTGTTCAAAACGGAAAATATGACGTATACTGACGTACTATTACGTCAATGTAACCTGTCTTAGTACTCTTACACGGATTTTCATAATATTATTTGATTATCTCGAAAATTACCGCAGCTCCATACATTTTTTATAATGTCATTACAAAGCTTAAAGCTAGAACTTTAACCATCTCTTTACTGAACTTCCTCTGCGGGTGATTTCGGTATTAATTTTGGAAGTTTCGACGCAAAGTACATGGTTCTACTATAATTTACATGTAAAAGTATACATGTTCAAGAATTTTTTACTCAAAAATTACTGCCGCAACATTTATTGAAAAAAAATACCGGAAACTTTGTCAACATCTGTAGAATAACATATTTTTTTTGTAAATATCCGCAATAAATGATACTTTAATAGAATCACCTTAATAAAATAGAATTAGTATATCTTTACATTCGGAATTGTAATCAAAAGATGAAGATTTTTAGTATTGATAACAAAATATAAAAATTTAAATGATGAATATTAATTAACAGCCAATCTGAAATCAGTCGAACGCAATTATTATCAATCATTAATTTGAAAACAATCAATATACACTGTCCATAATCTTGCTTAGAAAGCGTAATGAAAGAGAAAACAAATCACAATAGAAAAACTACTTCTCGCGACGGTTCAACCAAAAGTCGAATTCATGTCCCTCATTCATCCACAGGGCAACCACGCGCACACAAATTCGAGAGAGTGAAATCTTCAACAAAGCGATCATATTTTTAAAACCGGCCCACGCTTAGACACAACCGATGACACAACATTTTTCGCACAAGTGAAAGTGGATTCCGCGCCAAAATGAAAACGTCACAAAAGAGCCCGCGCCGATGCGTTCGCGCGCTCTTGAATATGTAATTTTTTTTTTTTTTGGCGTGCAAAAGCACACTTGATTGTCTCCATGGGCAGAACGAGATTACGCACGTATATATATGTGGAACTCGTCATTTTTGTTGACCCAGTAAACAATGAAATTTGCCACCGCGTGTGCGAGCGAACAATTGACCCGAATATCGCGATTCTGATTTTCACGCGGATGCGCTGGAAAAATTGCATGACGTTGCATACCTTGATGATTGATTTTGGGTGAAAATATTTCTTTTTTGGTTCTCATGGAAATTGTTGAAGAAAATTCTGATTGTTCTGTGGATAATCATAATTACTTTTTAAAGTTTTAAACTACAAATTAAATTTTTCTTTATTTTATATTGAAAAGTATTGTAAGATTGAGTAAATACACCCAGAGAAAATTCTCGTAACCATTACCATAAAAGCACCAGACTGTATGGTGCAATAATGGCACAAACATAATATACAGTAACCGTTGTAAATCAAAATATAACTCACCTGACTATAAAAAATAGTAAATGATGACATCCTGGTGGAAATCGATTCCATTATTTACGTAATAAATAGCTAGTTTCCCCAATAATCGTCAAAAACTAGACACTTTTCTTGAACATTTCTATCCATCAATGAAACGATTTTTTCCTATCATCGTGTGCAAAGTTCGAGTTTGCACACGCATTTGTGCGTGCGCAAACTGCCACTTTTCTGCACGCTGAAAGGAACGTGTGGAAGAGTGGTGGTTTGCGCGCGCAAGCTCGAACATTGCACAACTCGATAGGAAAAATAGCATACGATACTCCGCTCGTGCGGGAATCACCTACTTTGCGAACTCGTATCGTAATGTACTATTTCCACACGGCGTGCGGGAAGTAGGTGATCTCGCACGGGCATTGTCGCCCGCACGAACTTCTCCTGCACAGGGAGAAAATTTTGGTAAATATAACCTTATTTTCATTCGCCAAGGTTAGTGCATGTAGCCAAGTGCGGAATACCAGACTCTCAGGCCATTTTTGCCTGAGTCCTCTGTAAACGTAAACATCACAGTCGCATGTTTTTTTGAGGTTAGGAGATGCAAACAATATTTTCACGCAAATAAATAAACTTTACATAGCTTATATACGATGTACATAAGTTAATTATAATTGTAATATGCTCTTCTATTATAATTTAGCTAAACAAAATCAATTGTTAAGAATTGGTGAACGTGGAAAAAAATCTTTACTGTTGACTCTCAGGCAGAAACTACCGGAGACTCCAGTAATGCTAGCTTTATGCCTACTACCCCAGTCACTCAGGCCGTTTTGGCCTGAGTCTCCAGTTAACGATACTGAAATTCTCTCTCCGTGTGTGCGAGGATCACCTACTTTCCCACTAGTTGCGTAATGTACTATTCCGATCATATTCGCCATTTAATAGACAGAATAATACTTGTGACGATTGTATTTCGCGCGCAATTGTGCTCTGCGCACGGCCGATTATAAATTGCGCTAGAGCGCGCTAATTGCGTACGACGCGTATGTCGGGCCTCCTGCCGAAGAGAAGAGAGCGCTCGCTCTCTTTCCACTCAGGGCCACCGGACAACTAACAGCTCAAGCGGGACTGCACCTACCACAGCCCGCTACACCACGTCCACACGCCATTTGTACCATCGACGAAGAAGAGTAGGCAAGGACTCCAGGTTACACGAAGACTTCTGAAAAGAAAATTATTTGGAAGACTTGGCCATGCGGATGTGAGGACTGAGATCGACTTTCACCAGGTCCTGAGTGGGAGAGCCAGCGGTGCGGTGCGGTATTAAAAAACAGATAAGTGTTTCGTATATCATATGTAAGCCTCCGCTTGAGGCCCGAACTTATACGCGCATATTGACGGGGTAATTAGTATAGGCGGAATTGGATCTTAACTTATGTGTGAAAGAATTAAAAGTGTTAAATGAATATTGATATAGCTGTTAGACTGAATGCGAGGATCCTATGTGCGGTGTGTGTGCGTGTGTGTGTGTATGAAGGAGTGACATACCGATGGGGATTAGTGATCCGCGGCGAATTTGTATGCATTGAGTATTTATATAATCATGATTGCGTAATCCTTTGTATATATTGAGTTCTCCATGGATTTCGTATATATAAGAAGCTTAATAAATGCTCACTTATGGTTCATTTAAATTATTGTGGTTTATAATTAATTCCCTTCCTATCAAACTATTGGTTCATCGTATCAAATAATTATCATAAAAAATAATATAAATTTTACATACTATAAGTTTTTTCACAAATTTACATTAGCTCATTTATGAGTATTTAAAAGATATTAAAGTTGGCCAGATTTTTACTTAAGAATTGGCTAATAAGAGGCTTGCTATAATTGCAAGGACTGAGTGAGACAGAATCAAATGGAAAAATCATTATTTTGTGAATAAACTTATTCTATTATTTTGTCTATTAAATGGTGAATATGATCGGAAAAATCGTTTCATCAATGAATAGAAATGGCCAAGAAAAATGTCTAGTTTTTGACGATTATTGGGGAAACTAGCTATTAAATAGCTATTAAATATTAGCTAAATAATAGAATCGATTTCCACCAGGGTATATGGAATAGTTAAGGATTTTCTATCCAGTATA
The DNA here is from genome assembly GCA_036365515.1 of Torymus aiolomorphi. Taxonomy (NCBI): domain Eukaryota; kingdom Metazoa; phylum Arthropoda; class Insecta; order Hymenoptera; family Torymidae; genus Torymus; species Torymus aiolomorphi. The sequence continues at coordinate 4,745,791 of CM070876.1, forward strand.
TGCGAAACTATACGGAAATTAAAAGCGAATATTATATAATATTATTATTTATTTATTTATTTAAAAACCAGTAATCGAAGCAAAATTGACAGTTTCATTATTTTTTATTATCATGCAAAAAAGCATAGTGTACACAATTTTTAAAGATTTTCATGAAATAATGAAACTGTCAATTTTGGTTCGATTCCTGATTTGTAAAGCTTATAATATTCATACACTGAAAAAAAACACCTATTTCTGCTCGGGACCCAAGCGGAATCTGCTTTGCTAACCCCAGCAAGCGGTGTAAAGCAATTTCTGCTCATCGACCCAAGCAGTTTTTACTTTGCAGTGAAATAATATATTTGCTTGGCAGAGGGCAGTTAGAATTAACCTAAGAAACCGTCGAAAACAATGGTATAGGCGTCGAAACGTATCCAATGCGTGATCTATAGGTGTTCGAGGTCACCAATAATGGAGTCTAGATGATGCGCTCCGTAGTTTTTCGCGTCTACGTGTCGGAACGTATCCAAGACGAAGTCTAGGTGTTTCCGGTGGCCGATGATGAAGTCTAGGTGGCGCGCTCCGCAGGTTTTTGTGTCCAGGTGGTGGAACATGTCCAAGGCGTAGTCTAGGTGGTCGAGGTTGCCGATGATGGAGTCTAGATGATGCGCTCCGTAGTGAGGATCTGGAAATGGAAAGGTTATATAAATATTTTTTTCCGATTAAGTATTGACGATGACTGAATTTTCAAAATGCTAAAAAAAATTCTCTACACATATAAGTATTTTTAAAATTGAGTTTTGAGCGATTTTGAAAATTCAGTCATTGGTCAATACTTAATCGGCGAAAGATATTTCTACAAACTTTCTGTTTCCGGGACCCTCATTAATGTGCTCCTCCATTTATTCGCAGTCAAAATATTCCCCGAAAATCTTATTAATTTTGCAACACATCATAGCAGCGGTCTAATTTTTCAAGTCCAACTACTTGAAATTGGCAAAATGATTCAATACGAACGCTATTGCAAAATAGCAACTATTCTTCTTATGATTCTATAGGTCAATAATTAAAACAAAAAAAAAAAAAACAAGTAAACACATTAGGTGTAAAAAATAACACTTATCACGACAAAGTACTTAATCCAGAGTGTGACAACCACTCTTCTCCAACCCCGTCACCACAGAGAAATAAAAACTCATCGCCACACCACATGTATTTCGGCGAGGACCAGCGCGACTCGCGGTTTGAGGACTCGTCGCGCGCCTCGCCATTTGCATTTTTACAGCGCGGACCATCCAACGCTCCATATATATATACGCACGCACACATATATCGTGCCGCAGCAGTAGCAGCAGCTCGTGGGAAATGAGTGTAGTCGAGGGCGGTTACCGGTTAAGCCGCTGCCATAATGCGTACCTTTGAAAAACACACGTTTATGCAAATGAGCTGCCATGCAGGCGACGTTCCCCCTCCCTTTTACTCTCTCTCTCTCTCTCTCTCTCTCTCTCTCTCTCTCTCTCTCTCTCTCTCTCTCTCTCTCTCTCTCTCTCTCTCTCTCTCTCTCTCTCTCTCTCCCTCTCTTCGCCTGCCTATGCGTATATACTACTCTACTACTTTTTGCTACTACTACCCACGCATTAACCCCAAACGCGCAGCATCGGATCGCGATCCATTGTACGTATATATCCATATGTATATAGTATGCCTATGCATTCGTAAATTATCGGCGTTCCGCGGAAGAGCGCGCGCGCACCGGCCAATTACGCCGCTCGGCAGAAAAACGCATAGCAGCGGGACTGACCCTCTCACTCTGTCGAGTCGAGAGGGGAAAAAAGTGTAATTTCCCCGACTGCCTTTTAATTTGGGTCAAATGTGTAATTCGCGCGGTGATTCCGAGAGGACGGCAAAAGAGTTTCAGGCACGACGGACTTTTTTTCATCATCATCCCCCCTCGCGCTCGCGTGTGTATACGTTCTAATGGCCACTCTGTGGATACGCGCATAAATTACGCTTGTTGTGTGTGGTTGCACGTTTTTGCCGAACTATTTTGCGCGCTCGCGGTTGCACGCTAGTCGCGTTTTTCGCGCAAAGCGCCTGTACAATAGGTGGGCGAACTTCGGCATTATAATGACGACTCTCGCGCCCGAGCCCCTCGGGTATTAAATATAGTAGGGGCGCTTCGCGGAAATCTTTTGTGATGCGCCCGCTTAGGATGTTCTGATTATTTGCTCGTCTGCTTTGCGCGTCTCTCCTCGGAATAAGGAGAGAGAGAGAGAGAGAGAGAGAGAGACCGGTAATCGCGCGGCGTTTATCAATTTGAGAGCGTTTTTGCCGTTTAATCGACTCAATCGTTTGATTTGCATGTGTGCCCGCGAAATTAAGCGTTTCGGCTCTCGAACGATTCATTATCCTAAATGCGGGGAGCGCAAGCGCTCGCTTACTTTCTGACCTAATTTGTATGGATCTGTAATTGAGTGCTGTTCGTTTAGAATCTTTTAAGAGCTGTATTTTCGTCTCTATGTGCGCCCGAGAAGGGTGAGAGGTAGTTTTTTTAAACAGCTATATTTTCAGATGGACATTTTTCCAGAAAGAAATATTTATCTCAAAATATCTTTGATATCGTAAGTTACCAAAAATAATACGTAATCTCGTTTTATTTAGAACAATTTTGAGAACAATTATTTCCTAAAACCGCATGTGTAACAACAATTGAAAGTAGCAAAGAAACAAACAATAGAAAGAAGGTTATATTTACTAAAAAAATGAAATTTTAAATGATACAAAATATTTATTGCTTTACGATTATCAGAGTGTTGGTTAGAGTTTTAATTTTTGTACATGTAAGTAATAGCATTTAAACTAATAAGGGAAAACTTATTTAGATTATTTATACCAAGCCAACCTAAAATTTCACTAAATTTATATACCGAATTTTGTTTTTTCATTTCCAAATTCCCTTTGGTCTTATACGTATTTGTGTTATATATTTTTGAACACATCAAATAAAGAGAGAGTAGAATATTTTATTTTTATATAGGTATTTTGTGCTTTGTATATTATATTTAAACATACTGAAAATGTATCTTAATATTAACAAACGTTCTGATGCACTATTTAATATTTCTGAAAACAATTATGCCATCTGAAAATTTAATAGTCAAACAAAATACTCCTTCCCCTATCCCAAAAATTGCTTTGAATTCGCCATTAGGTATTTAGTATATTTTATCCATAAATATTCTCTTAATTTTTTATCACGTTTGCCGCTTTGCTGAAAATGTCTTTCTTTATATAATTTTTTAAACATATTATTATACGGAGCTTTGCATTATAGATATTATAATCTCAGAAAGCCTATTCATTCTTATTAAAAAATTCCATCATATAAAAGAACTTTTATTACTGAAATAATCTAAATTCATCACCATGCGCTCCACATAACGAAAGCTTTAATTATTTTGACCACATCTCGACAAAGCATGAAGGGATTTATAAAAAAAAAAAGAACCATCGCACACGCAGCGTCCAAATGAAAATTAAACAATCAAAGCCATTAGAAGCAATGAAACGGGCCATCATCACTATACCACTCGCTCGTGGTCGTGTGCACGCGAGTCCATCGAGTACTCCCATTACGTTGTACATACATACGCACCCGTATATATACGTACGGCCCCTCGCGAAATGAATATTGCGCAATAAGTTAAATTTACGGGAAAAGCGGGAGCGCCGCATTACGCCTCTAACAAATTCAAATTGCAGCACGTCGAAGACTGTGTGTGTATGTGCGAGAGAGAAAGAGAGAGGGAGAGAGAAACGGCGAGAGCGCATCCACACGTGCGCGTATATATAACCAACGTCCCGCGGAATCCCCATTAACCGTCTGTACAGACACATGCACACATGCATGCACACACACACAACTCGCTCGCGCACCAACAACTCTCCGCATGGGAAAGACCGGGACCAGAGAAGCAGATAAACCCCTCTCGCGTATACATACGTGTACACACAACTCGCGCTCGGCCAGACGGACGGTAGCTTATTAACCCCGCTTATGACTTCTCATTTCGATTAATTCGAGGAAAATGACGAATGTGCAGGATTGCGCCAGGTCGGCGCGCGCAAAACTTCTTCGCTATATGCGGCGCGCGTGTAAAATTGCCGCGCGCCAGCCCTCCCCCGTTCCCCCTTCGCGCTCGCGCGCGCACGCCGAGCTACAAATTGCATTACCTAATTTCGGCGAGCGAGCGAGCGAGAGCGTTTCAAAGCCCGGGCTTCGTTTACCTTCCACTACACATTCTTGGTCGCGGCCGCGTGATATCCAATTTGGCGCAAACGGCCGTGCAGCAGCGGGAGCGGCGGCCGCCGACGCGCTGCTGTGTGTTGATGGGACGCGAGGTGGAAAGGTTGTGTGTGTGTGTACAGAGTTTGCGTTTGGAATATGGGGGAAAAATTTATGGGGTCGGTGCGATGTTGCGGGTAAGAGGTGTGGGGCTTGCGGGGGAGGTCCGTCCGCGGTTTCGAGGTGGTTGCGCAGCCGCGGACGAGCAAGCTCACACGGGGCCGGGCAAAGGTGATGCGTATAGTCGCGGGGCCAGGTGAGGTGGGCAAATTTTAAATGGTTAATTGATCGGTCCGGTATATGTACAGTTGTTGATCAATGGATAGCGTGCTTGAACTTTAATTAACGAATGTGTGCGCGTGTGTGTGGCTGGCTAGTCTATATACAGCGGAATTGATTTAATAAACGTGAAAAGCAATTGTAATGGTTTATTGAAAAGAAGTATATAGATAATATTTTTGTCTACATCAAATTTATTTGAAATAGTTCGTCCAACTTTACTGTCAACCATAGTTGAAGAGGCATTTATGTATTTTTATTTTGTTATTTTTTATTATCACACGGGCACAAAAACCTTTACTTTAGAGATGAGGGTGATGCAATATACTATCATAATAATGCTAATATAGTTGACTCATAAAAATTTGTATACAACGGATTTCAGTCTGATGATTGACGCATTGGAAAACGACGGGAAAATTTTTAGTGTTTTATTATAAGACTCATTAAGTGCTCCGACGTCTTCCGTCCCACAATACTCATCAGTTCAATTCTGTCAACGACAAGATTACGAAATTAAACGAAACTCTCAAAGCATCCGCATGATGGACCCATACATAAAATCTTGTACGCGCACGACACTCGAGCGTGCGTTCACCCTCGCCTCTCGCGGGTGCATGCACCATAGACTCCTCCTCCTCCTCCTATAGTCCACCACGAATTACGCGATTGCTTTTTCCGCTACGCGCGTGTACCACTCCCTCTCGCGTCCCTTTTATCTGGCGTCCCAGCGACTGGACAGCCGCTGTAATTTCGAACGAACCCGAGTGAGCGCGTCGTGGCATATATATATGTAAGAAAGCCAGAGCGAAGTTAACCGAGGGTGAACGCGGTCAGCGAGAGGGAAAAAAGTCCAAGGCGAGAAAGGGATGAAGGAGCCGCGGCGGTGGTGGTGCCGGCGAGACGAAAGTAAATGGAAAAACGATGGCGAAGTCGAGAGGAAGTGTGTGCGGTTTTAGGAAGAGGGAGGAGGAATAAGAGGAGGGAGGAGGCTGGTGAATGATTTATACCGGCGTTGCTTTGTGTACGGACCGGATCCGCCGGCCTGTTGACAATTGTAAATTTAATTCGAGTTATTCGGGGAGTCCTCAAATTGGAGAGGTACGCCGAGGATCCTCTACACATCGAGATGCCTGGTAAAGAGTAATTGGAGAGAGGATTTCTGCAGCGTCTGTGATACATGAGTGCCCCGTCGACTTTTTTTTTAATGTTTTTGAGTTTGAAAGAAAATTGTTGAATGAATATTATATATTATATGTATTATATATAAACCGTTAGAAGAACCATTTGAAAGCCATCTCAGCGTTCGTTATATATGCAGGAAAATTTGAAATTTTCCAGAACTCATGATTACAGGCTAGCGCTAATCCTCGAGTCTCCGTCGTCAACGTTCAGTTGAAAAGGTGGAGGAAAACGCGGACCACCCGGTCCTTACGTATTCTAGCTCGAAAGCCGTCATTACCTGCGGAGCCACCGAAATTCCCCCAGCACGAGCGCGCTCCTCCTTCAAGATGCCTCGAGCGCGAAAAATTCATCCCCCTCGCGGGCCTGCGCGCACGACTGGATTTTTCCGCGGCACATCCGAAAAGGCTGCTCTCCACAGCTCGGGGGAGTATATATATATACACAGCGAGTCCTCGAGAGAAGCCTGCGGAGGGCCGCGTCCGCATCATGCATCGTTGATTCGAGGATACCTCCTCGCGACGGAGATCAGCGGCTTGCGGTCGTCGCGGTTACCGTGTATGTATGTGTGTGTGTGTGTGTGCAGTGTGTGGGTAGAGAAAGAGAGAGAGAGAGAGAGAGAGAGAGAGAGAGAGAGAGTCTAGGTGGATTTTTGCACGCTCGCCACAGCACGCGCAGTAAATGTTAATCTCGCAACTCGTAATCCAGCAGGAGCGAGGCCAGGTAATGGCTGAATCTCTCTCTCTCTCTCCCTCTTTCTCTCCCTGGCTGCGCCCGAGTCTAACTGTAATTATAGGGATCATTTAATGGATCCCATCTCTCTTTCTCTCTGTCTCGTGGCCACTGCCGCCGCCGCGTGCGCTGTGCTAACTCCGGCCTAAGAAACAAGAGGAAGAAGTAGGAGGATGAGGATCTTCAACGGCGGGAGTTTGGCCGTTCACGCGTGCCTTCCGTTGCGGGCCGACTCTCTATCTCTATTTCTTCTCTATTCGGTGGGTGGATACCAGTGATATTGTGCACATTTAAGGTCTACACATAGCCTCTACACGAGATAATTTGAACACTGATATGTTATACACATCGATAATCATAAAAAAGTGTACACTGATTAAATGACCACACGGATAGTTGAACACGGACTAAATCTACACATGGTGTAGAGTTTATCAGTGGAGATTTTCTGCTGTGTTTATTTAAAAGGTGTAGATTTAAACTGTGTTTAATCAAACATATCCAATTCATTGCTGTGATCAATTTCTCGGTGTAGACCTTTGCTTGTGTTAAAAATGTCAGTGTTCACATTTACTCGTGTACAAACTCTAAATATTATGAATTAAATTTGTGTTTAACTTCTCAGTGGTGAGTTGTTTTGTGTGGAGTCTATCTGTGTGGAGTCTATCTGTGTAGAGTTTATCTGTGTGGAGTTTATCTGTGTAGAGTTTATCTGTGTAGAGATTATCTGTGTAGAGTTTATCTATGTAGAGTTTATCGGTATAGAGTTTATATATGTAGAATTTATCGGTATAGAGTTTAGCGGGAGTTTAGAAAATTTAAAAATATAAAATATACATGAAACTTAAATATAATCATTTTTTAATTCCATAAAATAATACTAACAAAAATTGAATTTATACATAACATTAAAAAATAAATTATAAATAAATTACATTAAATAAGTAATAAATAAATAATAATAATACTTCATAATAATAATAATTATATAATTAAATAAATTAAATTACATTACATTTCTTGAATAATTAATATAAATGTAGTGAAAAAAAAGAGTTTTGAACTTAGTTCCTTATTGTACAAAGTTTAAGGAGGATACATTTGCCTCTGCATATCCAACACAAAATAGAGTCGGTTGCCGGATTTTTTCCGGCGCAAACGAAAAGATTTTCGGCGCATTGGACGCAAACTACATGGCCACACGGACTGAATGCATGGTCGAAATTTTTACCACGGCACATTTGACATGAACCTGTAAAGTTTAGAAAGCATTAGTACATAGATTATATAAATACAATAATACAAAATTAAGCGTGTAAGAAACGATGAAAACATGAATTTCAAAATATTGGAAATTGATTTATATAAAAGCACGTTACGACTAATTACGGTAAGTAATAAGTTATGTGTGATAACGTAAAAACCAATAATTACTCGAGTAAAGCAGGACGTTTAACCTAACCTTCTCGTACTACTGCTACCTCATCGTCCTATATCGAATCGATATGTTATTCATGAGATAGGATGCCATCATAATCCGCAAATCGATAGTGTGCAAGCAAGATGTCGACGTAATTAAAAAGGTTACTTAAAGATACACTGAAAAAAAAGTACACGAAAAGTGCTAAACGTTCAATAAAATTAACATTTTGTGCAGGGAACGCGACCACAGACTGTAAAAACCCAAAAAATTACCATACTTTATAAGAAATTTTACCAGAAATATAGGAAAATTTACTATACTCTATTGTAAAATTTGCTGTAATTTTAACATACTAAAACCCTACATAGATAAATTCTACACAGATAAACTCTGCACAGATATGCTCTTCTCGGCAAATGATGAAAACAATAAAGAAATAAATAATGATAAACTCTACACAGATAAACTCCACAGAGATAAACTGTACATAGATGGACTCCGGACAGAAGAAGTCGCCACTGAAAAGTTAAACACATATTTAATTCATAATATTGAGACTTTGTACACGAGTAAATGTGAACACCGACATTTTTAACACAAGCTAAGGTCTACACCGAGAAATTGATCACAGCAATGAATTGGATATGTTTGATTAAACACAGTTTAAATCTACACCTTTTAAATAAACACAGCAGAAAATCTCCACTGATAAACTCTACACCATGTGTAGATTTAGTCCGTGTTCAACTATCCGTGTGGTCATTTAATCAGTGTACACTTTTTTATGATTATCGATGTGTATAACATATCAGTGTTCAAATTATCTCGTGTAGAGGCTATGTGTAGACCTTAAATGTGCACAGTATCACTGGTATCGGTGGGTGTGTACCGGGATGTTCCCTGTTGCATTAGAGGATTAGGTTTGAGAGGAGGATCCTCAGAATTGCAAAAGCTGAGGCGGTGAATAAAAATAGATTAAAGCTTACACGATTTATTAGACAATTAAAAGCTTTCTATGCTTTTATAGGAGTATATCAGTGCATTTGTATAGTTAATTGTTACGATAGAACATTCAGTAAGATGAATGTACCAATAGATAACCAGCTTAGGTTGCAGTGACAGTTTATGTTAATTTTCATGCATATAATCGTATCTAGACTAAAAATTTCATTTATATTTGATGAGTACTTACAAGAATTTATTTTTTTTTAATTTGTTAAAATTTATAGAATAAATCAAAATGAGGCGCGCGTTTATCCCAATAAATAACTAACTGAAATCGCATGAGCCGTAGTACGAATTTCCATGTCCCGATAAATAATTAATCGAAATCCCGTGACCCGTCATGAATTTCCATGTCCCAATAAATAACTAGAAGTTTCATAACTCGTTAAAGATTTTGATGCTATTTCTCCCTTAATCGAATTTTTTTTTATACTATTTAAAGTGACAAAATTACGTTTGTACTATACAAAATGATACAGTTCAATGATAACAAGTAGACGAAAGTACATGACCATGATTCACCTAACCTGCAAAATATAACCCCCATATGTATTGTCCTGTTATACTTGACTCGTGTATACGAGAAGTGATTTCATCAATCAAAATATTTTGGCTAATGGACTAAAAACAAAACAAAATTTAAAAAACTATTCTAATTATTTAATTATACATGGCAAATGGTGCAATTAAAATAAGGTTAAAAGAAAAAAAATAAAAATATAAGGTTACTTATTGGGCAATCTGATACTTTCCGGTACCAATTAATAACAACTAATTTTTTATTATTTATTATAAATGCAATTTAGTACTACCAAATGAAATATATAATTACTGCAATCAAAATTAGATGCTAAAAAATTAAGTAAAAAGTTTTACTTTTTGGCTATGTTCTCAAGACAGTAAAAGTTCTACGTCGCGAGCATAGATTTCGACCGAAATAATTTTCTTGTAAATTTATTTTAATAAATCAATAAAATAAAAAATGGTCCTTAAATAATTAGATATAGTTAAAGATATCAATACAAAAAGTTTTTTAATTTATAGTTAAAACAATAGCCAATCGAAATAATATAGAAATAAATAGTTACATACTGATACATGGTTACTCATTGGTACATTTACCTTAGGCAGCGACATAACGAGCATTTAATTTTGAAAGCTAAAACTGTGTATAAAACCAGTAAATAAAACTTTTCTCTCAATAAATTCTTGATTCGCCGGCTTATTTAGAAAGAAAAACAGCCTGCAAGTTCGGCCGAAGCCCCGTCGTAAAAATGATTGATATTAAACTTCCCATTACATCCTTATTTCCCGCTCGCGCGCTCTCTGTCTCTCTCCCGGACCTAGACACGCAACGCACACGCTCTTTCTCTCTCTCTGCTATCTCTCTCCTCCCTATAATACTTTCAGTTTCACCCACCTCCGAAAGTCTATACATATATACACGCAACCGGGGCTTATTACCGTGCGCGCAGCCTCCGAAAAGAAAGAACGATAATTTATGTCAAATAGCTTAAGCTCCTTTAAGTGAGTCCCTCGCTAAATCCACGTTATATAACTGCAGGAGCAGCAGCAGCTCTTCTTTCTAATTTCCGAGGAACAGGGGATCTCCTTATTACGGACTCTACGAGCGTAGCAGCAGCTCGGACGATTAATGAAATGGCCGTCCAGCGTGCGTGTACACGTGTATATGCGGGGTGCTGTACCCTGTATTTTGTCGACGAGGGGAAGAACGCGCGTGTGTGCTGTGTAGAGAGAGAGATGAAGCTTTCTTTCGTCTTGTTTTTATCCCAGGCTCGTCGGCGCGCTTCCTGAAATGACGGCCTGGTGCTGCCCGGCGAATTCGGCATGCAAATTTTTTTTGGCGTCCCAGGCGTGCGGGAGAGCTCTTTCTTCCACGAAAAATGTACCGCGCTTGTAACGACGCGACGTGAGTGCAAGGAAGCAAAGGAGGAAGGAAGGTCTGGGGTTCCGAGAAAAAGACGGCCATGGGGGGGACTGTACGTGAATAGTTCTTCTGCGGTGTGGTGATGCCCTTCGACCGCGCTATGTACTTCATACGTGCGATATATATAGAAAAAAAGGGTACGGCGAGCGTCGCACTTTAAGGCGAAGAACTCGTGCGGTTCCAAGCCGTTACGTCCGTGTGTTTATGTATGGCCGCGCGTCAATTCTCATTTGCCGAAGCCCATACCGCAGCTTTGGGATTGAGGTTTCGCGGCTGACTTGTACAACGGGCTCGTTGTCGTTTTTTCCCTCCCTTCCTCATTCTTTTCTCTTTCTGTTTCTCGTCGGCGTTTTTATATTTCGAGCAGCAACAGCCTCAACGGCGATGAGCTTTTCGCCGGTCCTCGGGGAGAGGACGAAGCTCGAGAGCCGGCGGCGGCTTTTGTTGCCTCGGGAAATTGTTCTCTCCGAGATATCTCGTTCGAGAAGAAATACGCGACTAATCTGGTTTCCCCTACCGCTCGCAGACGCGCCGTTTGTTTTTCACTTTGGCGGTCCTTTCATTTCGTGACGCTATGGGAAATGCGTTTTATTCGGCGGCTGTTTTATATATATGGGGGCGACGTTAAAGTGGCGCTTAGTTGGCTTCTGAAATAATAAGAAAGATGAAAATTGAAATTTTTTAGTATTGTTGAAGAGTTTAGTATTATTTTAATAAAATATGTCCTCGTGGTTTGAGCTTTTTATGGTAATGACTATTAGAAAAAATAATGTGATGACATTTGAAATGAGTTAGCGTTTATTTATGATAGCGTTTTCGTATCAGCAATTTTAATTTTCACTTTTTACAACCCACTAAAAGTTCAATGCCGATTATATGTATAACATCTTTGAAATATTACAATATGAAAATATGATGATCGATACATAAATTTGTCATAGTCACGATATCAGTTGATTTATTATTTATAATTTATCTTTCATTTATGCCGCATAATCCCATTCGCTTCTAGAGTTTATTTAATATTTATTATTTTCTAGTTCGCTGTAAGGTTCTTTATACGTTATATAAGATTCCTTCATTAAAAAATGAATATATGTAGATGAAGATTATTATTATCAACTAAAAAAACCTAATTTAATTCATAATCCGATATACTTGCAAATATACTTAGAAGTATAATTTGTCAGAAATATCAATGTCAGGCAAATTGAAACGTGCCAAACGGTAGTACATTGTTTAATGATATTAAGTATTAGTTCCAGAAATAAATATTACATTTATTTATTTTTTATTTTATTTATTAACCAGAATAATACAAAATTACATTACAAAAGTAGTCACTTCCTGTATGCTGGTATGGTATATATAATAAACTTACAAGCTAAACTTACAATCTAATACATTCTTACCAAAACTTAAAAATAAATAGCCATTATATAATTTTGGTATTTTAATCCACTTGTACTAAATAAGCTCTTGTGCATACGCCACGAAAATGATTTTCAATGCTGGAATTAAAATTCCTCAATTGAAATAATCAGATTTTCAAATGTAATAATATAATTTGCGTATTGTGTAAATATTGAATTTCAGTGTGGCTTTAAACAGTTTCCAATGATTTATTTTATAATACCTTTAGTATAATATAATTAAAATTCTACTGATTAAATTCGATATTTCATAATATAGTAAGTCAATTTAAAAATTCGATATCGAGGATAATCTGGAATACAGTATCTCGAACTAAATAGATTTGTCAATCAACTAAAATTTTACAGTGATGAAATTTGTTAATTATTCCAAACCCTTATCTTTGAGATCGCAAAAAGCAATACACAAGAATTTTTTAATCGATACGTGATCACATAGCCTACATTCCAAAATACGTCTTTTTTTCTATCTTAGCTCATGTTCCTGTATCTTTGGTTAAATTAAAATTGTTATTTCAAATTACTCTTATATAACTCAAAAACTATCTACTAATTTGCACTCTCGTTTAAACCCCTGAAAACGCAAAATATTCCGAAAGACAGCAGCTACTTCATCCGCACGCAGCACGAAATATGACTGACAGCACCCAGCGCGCGAATAATTGAAAACCAGAGCCGCCCAACTCGCCCAATAGACCCGCGAGCGAGCGCGCAACTCTTGTCTCGTCGTATCATTTCCTCCTCTCGCCCCCGCACAACATCGTTCGCGGTCTCACCTCCGCATCACGCGCGTGCACGCGTTACTACTACTGCTGTACGTGTATACTAGTACACCCGAGTGCAATTAAAAGACGCTCCCGTTGTCTGCACTCGGTTATTACGCGCCGCGTAGGCAATTATCCTCGCGTGCGCGCGCGAAAACAATTAAAATATTCAAAAGCGCGAGGGGCGCGCGTGATATTTCGGCTGTCGAGTGCGTGCGTGCGTGCGGCTGCGAGGCAGGGAGGCGAATTAGAGGGAAAGAGGTGGTAGGGTGTGTAGTTCAAACGACAATTTGCAAGCGAGTAAGCGCGCGCGCGAAATTAATCGCGAGGCACGTGTGCAAGCGCGGCGGGCTAATGCAGGTTTTACGCTCGGTCGGCTTCGAGCGCCGAGTTTTTAGGCGTCGAGTGGTGTGCATGCGTCTGTTTACTTTAGCTTGAATGACGGTGATTGGAGCCAGTTATGAAATTGTTGCAAATTCATGTAGTATTGAGATTTACAAAATAATTTTTTATGCTGTTTTTTTTTTTAATTATTTCATGTACAAAGCTAGTAGCGTGGAAGTGTTACTTGACAAGCATTTTTGTCTATATAGGCAATTATTTAAGAAAAGAACTATTAATTAGTAGTTAGAGATTAATTAATGAAAATCAGAAATATGTTTTAGAATTTGACTATATAACTATAAGAAATCTATCGTTTATTCAAAGTATAACAAAACAGTACCGAGATAGAATCTTTTCAAACTTACTAAATATTCACGACAGTATTTAAAATTAAAAGCATAATTTTACACAGAAAAAATTGGTTACGGTACCAACTCGAATTGGTAAAAAATCACAGAACCAAAGATGATAGTGTAAACAACGTAATTGGCGAGAGATAGTAAATAGTTGTTGTAACCGTTTTATTACTTGGACTTTTGGTATAATCAATCGGTAGCAATGTAACTATTGAAAGTGAATAACGACAACCAAATCAATAGTAGCATCGACTGCTTTTTACTTTTGGAAATACCAATTTTGTGGTTGAAACAACTATCGAGAATTGTAGAACGATAGATTAGAAAGTTTAAAAATATGATAATGGTTATCGTGACTCTTTATTGATAGTTTTCAATAACGATAGGTTAGTAAGTGTATCGATATGATAATGGTTGGCGGAACTACTATACTTGTTTGTTAATCTAACTAATCGTTTTTGATCTGTCCGTTTCAACTGACCGGTTGGTAGGATAACAAACCATTTCGTTCCGTGTACTCTACTAGAAATAATTAAAAAAAGCGCCGTACTATAATAAAAAAATTTCCGTACTTATGTTTCATATAATTTTCATGAGGAAATAATAACTTATTTGCGGAAAATTTTAATAATTCAATATTTACTATGGCAATTATTCGACGAAGAAAGACATCTGATAAATATGAATGAGTCCTTGTTACAATAAAATTCTCTTGTAGTATCAATATTTTATCACGAATAATATTACACTCTACCAGAAGCTATGAATAAACCCCTGTACGACAAGCTTTGGGAAGACGTAGAAATGTAATATGAGAAAGTTATTATCAGATAACGCATTTGCCGGAACGTTTGTCCGCGAGCGTGTGTGCACACTCGCCGCGCGCTCGCGAATCGCATGTCTATTTCCAAATCCATTCGCTATATCACGAGATCAATAATAGAGGGACACGCGATACCGTGACAATCTGGGAGCGTGTTGCATGCTCCCACTTTTACACGGGAGAGACAGAGGGGAAAAAAAGGAACTTTGACATGTTTCGATTTTCTATCGGACGTTTTTACTTTTTCTATACTGTCTGTGCTGCTGGGGGGCTTTTTTATTTATCATTTCCGCAATGGCGTTGTTTTTGTTATTTCTTTCCACTTTTGTTATCCCCCCCTCTCCCTCTCCCCCTCTCTTCGATTCGATTTTCATCAGCGCGTTATCTCGCGTTCGGCTGGTCACACGCGAGCGTGCTGATAAACTATTTAAATCGCGCGGCTTTAAATCGCGGTCATAAAGCTGCGCTCGGGCGAAATTTTTATGTACACGCGCGTTTCGCGATATTATGTGCAAATTGATGAAATTCAATGAAACGCGGAGTGAGTTATGTGGTTTTTTTCGCGTTGAACGCTCCCGCGGCTATCCGTGAAGGTGCGACTGATGTGTATGCGTGGTACTAAGCTTTGTTATAATAATGTGCGCGGTGGCTTTTTTCCCCTGCAGTATATAACGCAGTATAGCAACTTTGTCGCTGAGCGATCGATTCGCTCGAGTTCAATAAATGTCTCTTTAAATACCTCCATAAAAATGTTTAGTTATTTCAGTCGCGCCGCTGTGTATTTATTGAAATAAACTTGCACCACGAGCGAGTGGAACGTTTATTTATGTACAACCGACCATAAATGATTTAACTTTTACCTTTTATAAAATAAAAATTCTTATAAATACAAATTTATATTAATCAATAAATATATTAATGCAATAACATTGAATTGTACAAATTGAGAGAGAATTTTATCTTGCAAAACCAAATATTTATTATTTTAATATTGGATCTTCTCTTAATAGAGGAAGTATACGCGGGTTCTTTATTTTTCCTCTATTAAAGTATACTTGCATTACGATTTTGCATTCTAGTTTAAATAAATGATTAAATGTTTTTGTTTTCTTTGACAAAGAATATTTATTAGACTGCTAATATAAGATTATAACAAAGTTTCATACAAACTAACAAATTTTGAACAAAAATTAATCAAAATACCGATAAATACTTGGGAGAAATGGATAATCATATCACCCCACCCTCTCTCTCTCTTGCCGTTTCTTAGACCGACCCATCGTTTCATCCACCGCAACGACCCTCGGCGCATCCTCTCCCTTCCTTCCTCTTACTTCCTTCCTCTCACTCACTCTCTATCTCTCTCTCCGGCAACTTTCGCTGCTAGGTTACAGCACCCGAGTCAGCCGTTCGTTGCCGATAACTTTGGTCCCCGAGTGCATAAAGTAAACGTCCCTTCGCACGCGCGCCCGGCAAAACTAAAGTGGGATGACGGGAGAAAGGCTCACGCGTCTCGCCCCCTATACATACGAGAAAGTTCGCCCCCACCTGGAAAAAAGTGAGTATCGTCGCCGTCGGCGGCCGATGATCGGTGGGTAATGCGCCAAGTGAAAAAAGCTTTCTCTAGACACTCTCGGCCTCAATGCTCTTCTCCAGCCTTGTCTACCTCGACGCGCGCGCACGCTTCTTCCTCCTCTTTCTCTCTTTTTCTTCTTCCTTTCTCTCTCTCCCCCACCTAAGTGCCGTCCCGTACGATAATATCCCAGAGGTATATACACATGCGCGAGCGCGGCTCTTCCGCGATACGGCGCGTGTCGCGTGTTTATCGAAACTCCGGCTCCCGCGGGAGCTGGCGCACGCACGCTGCACCTGAAAACCCCTTCCTCGATATCCTCCGTATATATTTATACCCGAGCGATACTACTACCAGGCTTGTATACGTATATACACGCCCGTATATATACGGCGCCCCTTTGTCGCTTCCGCGCGCGAGGGCTGCCGCCCATCAGTGTCAAGGGCGTATCACGCTAAATCACGAGCGCGAAAGATCGATTCCTATACTCCTGGTGTTGCTGTACGACGGGGGCCTTGCGCCGTACGTAGCGTGATCCTGGGAATAGGGTGCGTCGTCGACGTCGTCGTCGGCGTCGTGCGGTGTAGGAGTCAGGAAGTCCCTCGAGGGAGAGAAGTTGATGGCCAGGGTGCCATGGGTGTGGGATAATCAATGCGAGAGAGAGTATAGAGATAGAGGGAGGGAACGGGCCGAGTTTCGACTTGGGGCTTTTTGAACGTGCGCATTTTATGCGCGTATAGGTGTGTGACGTTTGCTGATGGTATATAAGGAGGACTGTTAGAGGCGGCTATTCGCCGGTTTATTTCAAGTGGATGGGAAACAGATTGAAAAGGTGATGAATTGATGATGTTTTTGGTTGATTGTTGAATGATATGGCACGGTATTTCAGGAAAATGTTTCTTATTTGCGGTAATGTGACATCTTAAATTGTCGATATAGGTCTAGCATAGAATTGCTCCATTCGCCCAAGAAAATAATTACGCTTTAGAAAAGTTTTGTTTGGCTAAAGTTTAGGAACACTTATGGAAAGGGAGATCGGCAAACTTCTCCATTTATGATAAAAGAAGTTTGAGAAACGTATAGGACAAGTTGTATTGATGTATTATTAATTCGAATTTTAATGAGTGATCAAGGTAAGGTTTCGCAAGATTTCATACCAACGAAGGCTAGAGATGACCAATAGATGTGTGACAACACTTGAGTAAAAATATCCAGTCCCGGTAACAAGTCATAGCGTGAAAGTAATCAAATGCCGGATTGGAGGAATATTCAAAATTTCTTTTTCATTTTTTTTTTATTTTTAAAATATTCACCGAAAAAATAATTTTGCATATCCACTCCATCTGGTCAAATTCAAAAAATTAATTTATGAAAACTTTATGAAAGGTTTGTCCAACTTTTTTAAAAATGTTTTATTGTGAATGTAGAAGTTTTGATTTGTCTCTTTGCATAAGTTTTTCCAAACTCTTTCCAAACGTTTCGTAAAAGTAACTCTTTTATGCGGGTCGTAGTGTCATACTCTTGATAAATTAAATGGAAAAAAATATATTTTCCTTATTGCTTACTTTCTTTGGATTTCCTCTCGTTGCTCTTGTGATATGTCTTAAAATTTAAATGAAAAGGGACTACTTTTACATAATTGTTTGTAGATTTTGACTTTTATGAGATTTATCACGGCGTTGCAGGGTTTTGCCAATTGTCAACTCAATGATGTATCCTTAAATAATTTGGTTCCTGAATTTAATACGCTACTTTTAAAGAGTGTGGTTTACTTTAATATTGACCAATTCAGATTATTTACGTCATGCATTTATATTTTAAATAATAACTGATGATGAAAGATAAAAACAAAATTGGAAATTTCAATAATAAAATGATACACTGAGAAAAATGTACGTAGACGTTACTACTATCTCGTGTAGTTGTCGAATTATAGTTATAGTTTCTATGTTTTTCAGTGAAATATACTATATTATAGTAGTTTCAACTATAATTATTGTAAATGCCCAACGATAATATAGTTATTTTTACTATAAATTGTGACTAATTTGCACTATACATTATTGTAACAGTAACTATATTTTTACCTCAGCATACCTCATGCGATGCATCAGTGACATTTTTCATAAGTACATTAAAATTATGTTACATCCTACATGGATAAGTCCTTGTCATAAATTTATTAGCTATAAAGGGATTCATTTCATTTATTCAAATCCTATTCTTAGATCTTATAAAAATATGTATATTATTCGAGCAATTTTTGATTACACGGAGAAAAATAACATAGGAAAAATTACCATATTTGATTGTAAGTCGAGGACAGACTGAAATCCTCCACAAAATTGCTATAATTTATGGTAAAAATTGCCATAAATTTATGGCAATTTTTCCTACATTGTAAAAATTACTATAAATTTATGGCAATTTTTACCATAAATTATGGCAATTTTGTGGAGGATTTCAGTCTGTCCTCGACTTACAATCAAATATGGCAATTTTTCCTATGTTATTTTTCTCCGTGTAAAGTCTTCAATTTTCTGAACATTCACTTTCACAATAACAATAATAAAACACGTTTACATTTCAACTTAAAGTATAAATATAACTATAATAAGAATGCAATGAGCTTTACACCCGGCTAAAGGCTGTGCAAGCGTAAAATTCTAATCAATTACTTAATTTCCAGTACAGACCGTGAGTAAACTCCCTCTCTCTCTCTCTCTATTTCTCTCCTGCCGCTTCTTTCGAACGATTAATCAGTCAAACAAGATCCCCCGCCGGCACAAAAATGTCGGCGCCTCGTGTGCTCGCGCACCCGATCAAATACACCCACACGGTAGGGAACGCAAGTACACCGAGCGAGCGAGAGAGAGAGAGGGCGAGGATCTCAACGATTACCGACACGCGCGCGCACTCCACTCTCTGTCCCGCACGGCGAGCGGAGCATTTGCACAGCGTTCATCCCCCGCGCGTCCAGTCGAGCGCGTCGAGATACGTACACACACGCCTACGTACGTATACGTATACCCCATGAGCGAGGGCGAAAGAGACGCGAGAGAGAGAAGGGTCGGGCAAATAGGAAAGAAATTCAGCCGATGCAGGTCCGCCGCCGCCGCTGCCGTTGCGAGCGCGATATCCATGGTAACCGCGCGCGGCTAACTAACCGGAGCACCGCCGCCGGGTGTGCACGACACGATGAGGAGGAGGCAGAGAGGACTACTGTCTCGGCCGGCGGCGCGTTCCTTAGAGAGGCCGCGGCAGCTACCGTGGGATATATAGCTGATATAGGGAGAGTTGGGTAAACAAGCGGTGTATATAGCGTGCGAGCGTTATCCTGGACGAAATTTTTGTGGTGTAATGCAGCTGAGCTGTGATGGGTTGGGTGCCGATGGTAGATGGGTGCACGAATTTCGCGCGTGGTGGAATTTGAGAGAGTGATCGGGCGGTAGGGTTATAGATTTTGCAAAGTGAGCTCTGGTAAATAGAGGTTAGGGGGAGAAGAAAAAAAAAGACTGCGAGATTTTCATTTGCACTTTTAAATAATAACTTTGTATACCTCTTAGATTTACGCTTTTGAAGGAGCTTAAAGATGTATTCTACAAGAATTCTTAAATCCGTAAATTCAGAAAAAAGGTTTATATTCTAAATAAATATATGAAAACGTAACAGATCCGCTCGTCCGTATTTATATTTTCGAAGTTAACAATAACCAGGATAATCTCCAAATGAATGTCCAACACCGAATACACAATCCATTGCAGATACATAAAGTACAAACAAGCGCACGTCTATATGCGTTAACCTGGTGCAGCGCCGAATAATCAATACCTCTGTTACAAGACATATCAATTACGAGGCCGCAAGATCCGTTCCTAACCCACTTAGAAACTGTCGCCCTTCCCAGCAGACCCATTCATCTCAGACCGCCCATCTACACCCTATATATGTATATACACCTACATACGAACATACGCATATATTTATCTCACCCTATACGCTTGCTTACGCGGTCTCGATCGTCGCCGGCGCGTGACCGATTTTTCATCCGTGAGTGTAAGTAATTTAGTCTGTTTTGTCGGTTTCGTCGCTACCTACATGAGTCCCTTTGAGTAAGCTCCCGATTTACCATCATCATATTTTTTGTCTATGTAGACCTTTGTATTATAATTTCTCCAGTTCAGGTTATATCTGAAGTTCTTGTGCTACCGCGCAGCGATCGACTGTAGAGTAGTGGCAAATCGGGGTCGGATTATCGAATTCCTCTATACGTACATCTTTCAAAGCTCTCCCGACAAACTCAGACCGACGGAGATGATTCGAACTCGTGCGCCCTTAAGCGTCGCTTGTTTCTGAAGGCAAGCGCCTTTACACCAACTACGTCAAATGCCGCTTTGCGGTATACACTTCATTAATTACTCGCGTATCGCCACTGCCCTATGTGTGTGTGTGTGTGTGTATGTACTCTTCCGCTTGATGTCCAAAGCCAAAGAGATCGTATAAGCGCCAGGGTGCATAGCTGCCTGCGTGCGCCGCGCTGCGTGAAAATAAACACGCGGGTGCTCCATAACCCGTATACTTAATATGCGCTTTGAGCATCGGCGTGTCCTGGAAGTACAGGCGTATGTATACACACTCTCCTCGACTCATGCGCGGTCTCTTCTCCCTGCTCTTCTCTCTTGGTTATATAGACTGTTTGTATTGCAGGCTAACGAGCAATTGTCTTTAATATTTTTATTTTCTTTTCTTTGTAACACCAATGTATAAATTGTGATCTGCAAACATACATCTATTCATCCCATCTATCTCTATCTTCTTCGACGATGTATCGGGATGCACACCTGCCGCACGTGGCCTTTCACATTACCTCTCCGCGTTGTGCAAACACATTAGCGGTCTCGGACCGTGAAAATTGTTTGCCGAGCAGCGAAAGAGAGAGAGAGAGAGAGAGAGAAAGCCAACACCGAAATTTCGAACTGGACGGACTATGGAAGTGTACAGTAATAGTGGATTCTGTGAAGGTGGGAGGAGGAAAGGTTGAGTTTTCCTTTTCAGTGGTCGGGGAGGACGGAAGAGCGGAGGTGGGGAGGCTTTTGTAAGCGCCAGGGCTTTTAAGCCGTTGCGTAAGCCCGTGGCTTTCGGCCCTGCGCCTGACTTTTTGACGTCGGCTAGACGTCGTCCGACGACGGAGATGGCGGATGATACGGTTTACGCTCGCGCTTGCGCTCTCTTCTCTTTATTTTTCCCCCTCTATCTTTCGTTTCTTTTGTGCGCGAAATAGAAAGAGAAAGAGATGGGCTTCTTCTTCTCGGCGAGTCCTCGACAGACGTTTCTGTTCTCCCTCTCTCTCTCTCTCTCTTTCGTGGGTGCGTGCTCGACGTGATGTGCAGAGACAGCGCTTTATTATCGGAATTTGTCTTGGAATATTACCTGAATTCTTTAGCGAGCGAGAAAGCCAAAGAGCGGGAGTAGGAGAGAGAATGAGTGAAGTTTGGCGACTGAATTGCTGGTATTTCTTAGTTGACCCTGGTTGATGGTATTTAAAAGAAAAACTGTTATATCTGAGACAATTATTTACTGTTTGTACACGAAATTTGTTATTTTATGGATATTTTAATTAATAAACTGCATATTATAAGATCGTAATTGTAAGTAACTGGTGTTCGATTGAATAAACGTCACGATATAAAATTGCAACGCAATAAAATAATAATTTTTGTTTTCTTTGTTACTGAACTTTTCAATTCTAAAAATTTCTGTATAAGCAAAATTCCCTTACCGAAACATAAAGCTGCTTTTTATTTCTTTGCAAAAGAATTTATTGCAGGGGTAAATTATATTAAAAAGGGTCGCTTTATTGTTTCTACGTGATCCTTAAACAGCGGGACCCTTGTAAAAAATGAATATGTCGATTCTCCCTTGTTGCAAAAAATACTAATACTCGGTTTAGTAGATATGAAGTTTATAGCTTACAATTTTTCTTAAGCCTCCACAGAAACCAAGTTATAAAAATGAAATAATGTATTGATACATATAATAAACATAAAAATATTTTTTTACAGTCTTGCACATGAAAAATATGTCGAAGATTTGGAATCAACAGTGACTTCAACATTGACTTTATGATCACAAAAAAGACAAATGACACAGAAGTATCGCCATTAAGACACTTTCAATTGCTTTAACTATTTCTTAATTCCTCATAATTCACAACCTAAAGTGCTCCGATTTCAGCATTGAAGGATTACAAGAATCGCTATTCAAAGGCATCACTCATTTCTTTCCGCCTGGGAAAACGTATAGCCAACGCGAATCAATAACAAAAAGGAATTAGAACCAGGCGCAATAAAGCTTCTACCTCCCCCGTCCCTCGTATTAACTCGAATATCCATAGTAAAACTTATTAAATTAAACCGGAGGCTCTCTCCCCCTCATCCTCTTCATTCAAAAACAAGAAATCGACGGCATTGTAGTACAAACAATCCGCCTCCTCCTCCTCCGCCAGCAGCAGTAGCAGCAGTTTTCGCTTCCCCCCCCGCCCCTCTCTCTCACTCTACCTCCTATTCCATTAATTCCGTCGCGCAAAGGAACGAGGCGAGCAGAAAAATTGAATTTCATCGGTAAATTACAACTCTTTGTAGCTCGAGCCTGGGCGCGTGCACGTCCCCAGCGCTCCCTTTATCGCGTTATCGCGGCCGCCCCCGCGTGTCACGTGTGTGTGTGTGTGTGTGTGTGTGTGTGTGTGTGTGTGTGTGTGTGTGTGTGTGTGTATATATATATATATATATGCGCTGCGGGAAAAAAAGTGTCTCTCTCTCTCTTCCGAAGGACAAAGGCAATCGAAGCCCAGCGCGGCGAGCAATCGCACGTGGAGAGGGCGAGCGAGCAAGTTGAAAGGGAACGTCAACGCGCGTATTCTTTGGATTTCCTCGAGCGCGCGCGAGTGTGCTTCCGCCCCTGAAACGCGCGCGATCCTCTTGTTTCTTCAACTGTCGACGCGATCTGTCAAATGGCCGAGAGAGAGAGAGAGAGAGAGAGAGAGAGAGAGAGAGAGAGAGAGAAAGGGGCGTCACTCTGCCCGGTTGTTTACGCAGTTGGCGGGAAGGGAAGAAAAAAGCGAGAGCGAGGGACAGTGGTGTGGTGAGGGTAGGCGCCGCGACGGAGACGTTGCGGAGAGTGCGAGAAAAAGGAGGAGTATAGGTTATACATATAGTGGCTTAGGTTGCGCAAGATTGACGGCTCGTCAAGTTTTTTTCCTAATTAATATTCCGCTCATTTGTTGATGTTGCGTTACTGTATATTATACATACACATATGTGTTAATCGCTGTGTTTTTACGGGGTTACGCGATATTAGTCTAACGGTGTTTGTCTTCACGATGGATTCGAATGAAAGATTATATTTTTTTAGTAAATACATTATGGATGATGCACGGGGGTGCAAGTAGAAGATATGGATAGTCTGTCTCGTCAAAGTAAAATAGATTTTTCATGAAAATGGAGACAAAACATTTTAGTTTTTAAAAGAACGATAGCCGGATGTTGTAAAGCATTTAACGACTGATTTTGATTGGTCTGTTAGGAATTGGCGCGAAGATCCACTACTACAGCTACATTTCAATTTTTTAAATTGAATTTTTATTCTTAAGTATTTATAACTAAATAATTAAATCAAAATATAATGAAATAAAATTATTTTTTTTTAAATTATCTGATTATCCTATCATTTAAACTAATTATAATGAAATTATAATGAAACATTACATATTCATAGCCCCAAAAACAAAATAGTTTACTGCTACTGTATATATAACTTTAATGCAAATCGATAACTATGTTATCCAAAAGTAATTCAAAACCGTTGAAAACAATAGGATTTCATTACTCATTTTCCCTCGGATACACCGGTTCAGTGAACGGTTAAAGTCGTACGCCACGAATAATAAAATAATTTTTCTCAACGTATAAAAACAGGCATTTAACCACCCAAGTATTTATAGACCCCTTATTAGCGCTATCTTTCGAATAAATCGCTCTACAGACAGGGGTGGCGACTATCAATTTCCCTATCCGAATATTATTCAATCCACGCAGGCCACAACCATATCTCAGCCCCTCGCGCTTCTCCCAAATATATTTACACCACCCGCAGCTATACAGTGTGAAAGTGCGTTTTTCACATGATAACCACCGGTATGCGCGCACGCGAGAAATAAATAATAAACATTCCAGAAGTGTATATATATATATACATATACAAACTTTTGCCGACGTTGGATAAGCATCTTGTTCGCGGTGAAAATTACAGCGGCGCGATTAATTATTAAGAGCGCCGACCGAAATAAAGTGTTTCAACGGGGCTAATTTTCCTTTCGCCACATGCCGCCGCTGCCACGAGCGTTTTCCTAATCTCTGCCGGGCGATCGCCACTGGCGTTGCGTGGATTCGTATATATAAACAAAGGATCGGAGGTGTGTGCGTATGTGTGCGCACTGGCGCGCCGCTGACGAATAGTCTTTTTAACGTAAACGAGTGCGCGGATGGACGGCTGTAGGCTGGAAATGCGTTAGGTACTAAGTGGTTATATCGCATGATGACACGTTGGGGCTTCTGAAAAATTTGAAAGAAACGCAGTCATGTCCGTGTTTTGACGTTAGACTGCGGGGAATTTAAATGGATAGCAGGCCATTGAAAGTGATCTTGAGACGCTTTTAAAAGCCTTTTCTCCATTTTCTTTACAGTGTTTAAGATATAATACTGTCGAAAAATTTTTTCTATTTAAAAAAAAAATAATATTAAGCTACTAAAAACAAGATATTTTCAAAGCTATTCTTTACGAATTATATATATATATATATATATATATATATATAACTTCGAAAAGTACATGAACCCCCCCTTAACCCCTGCCGCTCTTACACTTCGAAATTCAAATTCCGCGTGCATGCAAATTTAGCCAGGCTCAAATTCAAATTCACGAAATCCGAGGCGACATGCGAGCACCCTCACGTCGTACCCCCCCCCCTCCGCCGACTATCGTATGCCATGGTGACCGCAATACGAGGAAAAATTGCCGTCCTGCAGCAGATATATGATAATACTTCATAATCGTGACCACCTTTCTCTCTCTCTCTCTCTCTCTCTCCCTCTCCGACAGCTAGCGGGCTATATATTTCTGCTGCTTTGTGTCGTGACAAAGTAGAGAACGACGGCTCACGGCTAGGCTTCATCGCGTTGCGCGAAGAATGACGTAATGAACGAGGTGACGAGTAGTAACACCCCGTCGAGTGGTCTGGATATTATATTTATACATATATGTATACAGTAAAGTCGTAGGTGCGCTCGCACAGAGGTTAGCCTTTATCTTTGCATTTGTCGTCGCACGCGCTGCTCAGCCTTAGGAGCCGGTTAAAGGGGGACTTGGCGCGTGCCTTTAGATGGATATGGTATAATATATATAGTTGTTTGAAATTACTGGAAATGACTGGTTTGAATAAAGTAATGTACGTTTATTTTTCATTTCGATCTTTGATTTTTGTTCAATTCTGCAATCGTTTTTCAAGTGGAATATTTCATCGTTGCAGAGTAATAGGTAATAATTATTAATTAAAAAATACGCTTGAAACTTTATAGATAAATATCGATATCAAAATTAAATTAAAAAATGTTTTTTACATCTTATGCTATTCTAATAATATACCAAACGCATGATGGTCATTTATTATTGTACAGCATCAACTCCTCCATTCTGCTCGAGAAAAAATCCACCAAACAATGGAACCTTACATCGTACAAAGACACGAATTCCATCGCATCTATATACCATCGCGAAGGCCGCAACCTCCACCACACCACCTCCTCCACTTCTTCTTCTCCTTCTTTTTCGCGTCTCTCGCATATACGGATCCGTCGTGTGGCCTTTCGAGACACATATCCACACATACACACACGGCCACGCGCGCTTTTGCGGCTCGTATTTACTCGCATCTTTCGTTATTTCCGTGAGGGGCATTGTACGCCGCTGCGGCTCCTTTTTATCTAAAGAAAGACTGCGAGAGAGAGAATCTTTTCAAACAGCGCGGCGAACGTGTGAAGAAAGAAGAAGGCGAAGGGGGGCGAGCGACTGTTGCTCCGTCTTTTGCCATGTAAATCGTGTAATTTACATCATCCTTGAGCGGCAAGTGAAATTCAAAACAAGAATGTATTTTCTTGGCTATTCAGGGCGATCCTCTTTTCTCTTGAGAGAGCGAGAGGCTGCTGCGACAAAGACAGCCGAGAAAAGTCACGTGCGCGCGCGCGCGTGCATGCGAGAGATCGTCGTCACGCCGTCATTAAGCGCATTCACAAATTGCCGGAGACAAATCGGCGCGACGACTTTGGAGGGTAACGCATTAATCAATCTCGTGCGCGCACGCGCGCTGGGAAAATAAGAGGGAAAAGAGGTGAGGATGCGCGTGAGAGAGAAAGAAGCAAAAGGAAAAGCGCGCGGCCGCGACGACGACACTGACGAAAATAATGCTTCCCTCGCTTTTATTTGTGAGCCTGCCTCGTACGACAAGAACAACAAAACGTCCGCGCAAGAGATGCGGGTATGAAGTGGTACGCATCTGCTTTGATATGACTGATAAAGTTTCTGGTGTGAAATTATTCTTTTTTTCCGAGAGTGAATGCTGTTGTGTGTGTGTGTGGGCGCATAGCGGGCTTGGCGTTTTTGTGCGTTTCACTTAGCAATTTCATGTAAATTGATTTAGATATCCCGAGGATATTCTGTGAGCAAATGGATGCTTACATAATATCTTTACACTATCAGGCATAAATACATTCGAAATTTCAAACAAAATACGAATATTTGTTCAGTACCGTTGGAAACCACTTCTTTTCACAATTAAAAGTTTACTCTTCTTTATTCGTCAATTAATTAACATTTTGTCCTTCTGCATCCTATAACATTACAATATGGTTTCATAAATTTTAGGAAATATTAAACTCTTTACATAACAGTATAAATAATATGAATTTCTTATTTGTGTAATCGAATTATTATAACTTATACGTAAATTCTGATATAGCTCTGTTTATTGTTGCATTAAATCACCCGATTTTGCCAACCACTGCAGTTCCATTAAAAATCCCCGCTTGCGGTATCCGTTAACCTTGCAGGCAGCACTCGACTATGCACTTACCCGCATCCGCGCTCTAATATGAAAGTCAAAGCCATCGGGAAGTCACGACTCTTCTCACTTCCTTTCCTCCTCCCCTCCTCTCTCAACCAGCTTCTCACTGCGCGGGAGATGAAAAACGATTCGTCGATTTCTCACTTCGTCTCTCTTCCTCTCTCGCGAACGTGTCGCGCTTGCCGTGGCATAAATAAAACTTCCTCGGGCTGCTCATGCATTATACTCGCACCCACACTTCTCTCTCTCTCTCTCTCTCTCTCTCTCTCTCTCTCTCTCTCTCTCTCTCTCTCTCTCGTTCGTTCACAACGGCAAGCGAGAAAGAGGCGCCAATAAGACCGGATGAGGAGTATTATGAAAAATACGCGCTCGGCCAGATTTGAGGAAGTAAAAACTTGTGGAGGGTTTTGATGGGGCTACACTCGAGAGCAGTATGTATAACAGGCAGTTTTTTCGAGAGGCTGTTTTTTTTTCTTTCAAGAACGTGGCGACGATGTGTTATACGAAGGTTTTTGTGAGTTTGGAGGAGCATGTGTGTAAGAGTAGACACCCGGTGTTATTTGTAGTGCAGACGGATGCGCGCTAAGTTGCGGAAATGAGGGCAGAGGGCGCCGACAATGACCGGCGATAAATATGATGAAAGGGAAATTCCTGTTTTTGTTTGTAGACGTTATTGATAGCGGGGTTGAGGAAATGTATGGATGACTGGAGTGAGCTCATTCTAATAAAAACATAATTGATACGGGAAAAACATTACGTAAACTGTGCCTCGGTGTCCAAGTAATTAATGAGTGAATGATGTATGCGTTCTATTTTTTAATCAGTGATATATTCGGTCTCAAATTTCTCTTGTCAAATATTCACATCGCAGATGAAAGTTTATTTCAATCTTTTACAATTTCTCGACAATCTCAATAAATAGCTAAGCTAGCAGCGACTGAAATATCTTTGGGTAATTGATGAACGTACCGGTAGATATACTCCACGTTTGCTCTTAAAGTATATCTTTAAAAATACCAAGACCAAAGTATCAGCACGTTGCGGATCTCTGTTTTTTCGCCATATCAGTCACAGTCCTCGTATGATATTTAATTAAACGGTCAGAAATACATTCAATACAGGTGACAAGCGGCGTTATATAAACAGCAACATAACAAAAATACCCACACGTGTCGTCGCTCGTATATTATTCAAAACACGGCCCTCTCTCTCTCTCTCTCTCTCTCTCTCTCGTCGACACAAAGAGGCACTACAGCCCATTTACCAGCGCGTAAAACACACAAAAATGTTTCGCCTCGCTCGCGTGCAGCCCTCTGCACCTCCGCTGTTTACCTCGCGTTCTCCCCCTAAAAACAACGCTCTCGATTTTCGTCAACAGGCGGACAAAATGCACCAACCAACCTCTCTCGCTCGCGTGTGCGCGTAAAAGTACCCCGGGGATGGCGAAAATTTATAAGCTCGGCTGCTGCAGCTCGTAAAGTCTAAAAATACCATTTCTCCATAGTCAGTCACTTACAAGAGAGCAGGAGGAGAGAGAGAGGGAGAGAGAGAGAGAGAGAGAGGCGAAAAGCTCTTGGCACTCCATACATCGGCGCGCTGCCTCTGATCTCCGCGCCACTTCCGTCTTGAACGCGCGCACTCCATTATGCGCCGGGCGCGTTTCCCCCTGAGGAGGAGGAGGGGGAAGAGAAACAGTCGGCCACGGCGCACTCGAGATGAATTTCGGAGCTCCGAGAAGATTAGCCAGGCTCTCGGGGACGGCGGCCTGTCACCTCGTCCTCGCTAACTCCCCCTTTCCACCCCTCCACCCGAATTAGCTTTGTTTGGTAAACTCTCGTGATTATACGCGCGCCGCGGGCTCTCGCGTCCCGCAAAAGCTCGTGGATTCCGGGAGAAAAATGGGTTGAGCGCGCTAAAACTGTAGTACGCGTATATGCGCACGCGTGTGCTTTTCTAATTTTAAATTATGATGGGGGTTCCGAGAAAGTTTTGAGCTCTCGCAGCGCGCACCTCGGTATAGGCGCTTAAAAATTTCATCAAAGCAAACATAGTTTGAGGATAAATTTATATTGGACTGTGCGGGGTACGGATTTAGAATGGTATGAAAAGGAAATGTTTTTGCATTCAATATCTGGAAAGACTTTGTTTTTCGTTTGCAAAGAGACGAATGCAATAGAGGTAAAGACTCGTATTTACCTTATTTATATGCATATTTTTGTTTTATATCAAAAGTATTTTTTTTAATAGTATACGGAAAATAAACACAAATGTTATTATATAAAAAAAATCCTATTTCGCTTAACTGTTTGTAGTATGGGAAATACGAATATCCCGCATATAGGTACTGTTATAAAAAATATCGTTTTCAACTCGTACGGATGATTCCCGTTTACAGAAAACATCCACTTTTTGCAAAATATACTATTAAATATTTGTAAAATAAAATAAAATGAAATATTATTTTTCAACAACTATACCTTTAAACCCACACAAGCTATATTGTCGGTACATTATCACTTTCACGATTTCCTCTTACTAATCGCCCCTAGAATCTCCGCTATAACTGTACACTCCAAACGACGCTCCATTCTTCCCAATTAATAAAATTCTAATCGCACGTGCGCTGCGGCGTACCAATTTTTAATCCACCCACTTAACGTTTAATTAAAAATGATCTTTATTAGCGCTTTCTCCGCCTGTGCCAAGTCTCGCGCGCTTATACGGCTTTATCGGCGCGATCCATCAAGCGGCTCATTCATTTAGCGCGCCTGTTCGTTTTAACTTCATATATTATTTTTAAAATTTGCGCTGAGCTATATAGAGTCGCGCCGCGAAGTATATACAAGCTCGCGTGCAGATTATTTTTCGCGACCGCGCGCGCCGGCTCACGGGTATATATAGATTTTCAAGAAAGTCCTTTTTAATTAACTGCTCGACCGCACGCAATAGTCGTCACACACGTATATACATGTCACAAGTCTCGCGCGCGAGTAGTGTGTATGTATGTTTATATATACTGGGAGTGAAGTGAGTTTGAGGAACCATAAGAAGTTTACAATTTTTACTCCAGGGATATGCAGTGTAGAACCACATGAGCTACCGGGAACCGTTGTCGCATCGATTATGAGGATCGAAACAGGTATGTGCCATCTGATGGGCGACCGGTCGAACTCGATTCGAGGGCAGTTGTGGGTATAACGAATGAGGTCTACGCCCACGGCTTTTTCTCACGCTACCTTTTCTTTTCCTAATGGATTTTCGGTCAAACTGTTGTCACGTTGTTTTTAGATCGTCTATGGATATCGGTAGCAGAGACTCTTTAAGTTCGCGGGCTCGGTGATCTAGTTTTGCCTGACGGAAGAGCGTACGATAAAGTGCACTATGGACTTGATGATTATCTCGTGGTAACTGACAGGACCGCAGTTTTCCTTTTGAACTTAATTTTCACTGGAGATAACGGAAACGGAGGAAAATAGTAATGGGACAAATGTGTCTGCATTTTTTCACGCGTACATTAATCCTTGTATCCCCCCTGCATATGCGGATGATTGTAAAAACAAACTTATACCTTGTTATCTTTTTTTTTTCTCAAAATTATACATTTAGCCCATGTCTTCATCGTATGTTACACGTGCCCAATAGGCACTACTAATCGGTTCAACAATATTTTTCACTCACCGTTTTTCTTTACCCGAAAACAAAGGATCACCTATAGCAATTAAACAAAAAGCTCACATCTACCTTCAATGGAACAAAAAAATTCCCTCGACAAAGCCCTACGGGAACCCGAAAAACAAGCGCGCAACTCTTTTCTGCACCTCCGCTATACACATACGTCCACACGTAGCCCGATATCCCTTGCAGCACGCGCGCAGTGTGAGGTCCCTCTCTCCTCTCTCTCTCTCTCTCTCTCTCTCTCTCTCTCTCTCTCTCTCTCCACCTCCTCGTCATCTCTCTCTCCCTCTCTTACGCGCGCCCGAGAGAGCAATTAGACGCGAGAAAAGGAAATTCCCCTGCTGTCCGGCCAACTAAAATACCTACGTGTTCGCTGCCCCTCTCTCCCTATCTCTCTCACCCACCCACCCACACTCCTATACATACACACACACGCGCGCGCGAGTCAGGCGCATATATATATACGTTTGACAGGTTCTGGCGCGCGAGACGTTATCTTATCGGCTAGCGATCGCGCGTTCGCGAGCAGCCGCGCGCGGTAGAGAGTGAGATCGAAAACGCCGATCGGCAGCCCCGATTCCTGACACGCTGGCCGGGCGGGCGCGAGCGCGCTATCACATCGACAGCAGCGGGGGAGAGAGGGAGAGAGAAATCGCGTACTCCGGTAGGCGATACTTTACACTTATCGTGGATTCCGCATCGGCCGAGGGGATGGTATTTTTTCCAGCCCTTCCCCGCCACCTTGACTTCCTCTCTCCTGTGCCCTTTTATTGTTATGTCCGTTACCGGGAGGGTGGCGCAGAGGCAGTTTGGCTCGGGAGCGCGTGAAATTGATACGTGGATTGGAAATAATTGGCTGTTTTTCTTTGTTCGACGATTTTCGTGCGTCGACATGCTTTGTCTGCGCGAGCGCGCGTGTGTATATGTGTGCGTGTACACGGCCAACGAAATTAATAAAAAGCGATGGACATCGCTTGTATAGGGGGAGAAGGCAGAGAGATATGTCGGTTGTGCAGTGTCGAAAGGAAGAAGAGTGTGCGGGTGTGTGGGTGCATGTGTACGTCCCGTGTGCGCTATTGTGGGAAGTTAATTTTAATCGCGGCTCGAGTCGAGCCTGAATTATTTATGGACCTTCGTGCCAAATTGAATATGCACACTGAGAAAAATGTTTAGTAATAATTATTAATAATTTTGTAAAAAATTACTTTATTTTCTGGTAAAGCCACTACAGACTGTAAAAACCCAGTAGCTTTATCAGACAGTACAATAATTTTTCTAAAATTTTGTTCTCAGTGTATTAATCGGGCTGAGTGCAGCTCTTCTTTTATTAACTTAAAAGTATGAAGCAAAATGAAAAAAATAGTCAAGCCGAGAACTTGCGACCTTCAACTTTGTCTCGGGAACTCGGAGACTGACTTGCGGGAGGAAGGAGCAGTCTCCCATGCTAAATTTGGCCGCTGCCTTTACGGCAGCCGATAAGCGAGCAAGAAAGCTCGACCCCTCTACCCCACCGAGGTATTCGATGTGCTCCGAAATTTCGCTGGATCTCGATGATGGACCTCCTGCTCCGGCAGAGAAAGCGCTAGGCTTTCCCACCGAGTAAACCTTGCCTGCACTCCCGCCAACGGCGATTTGCTCGGTATAGGCATACGCAGTATCCAGAACCATCACTAGCTGCGAACAAACGCGCCGATCAGGCATTAAGGGGGCAATGCATGCAAAGTCCATCTCGGAGTCACTTGGACAAGGCAGAAAAACCCAGGAGAGCCTTGCATGACTGCGCTACGGACCCGAAACGCGAAAACCTATTTTTATTAAGTATTTGGTTCAATTAGTCATTATTTAATTATGTTTATATATCATTTTCCTCTTTTATTTTATTTCATATTTATTTATTATAATTTTAATTATTTAATACGTTCGACCGTGAATATTTTGTTTTGTTTTATATTCTTTAAACTATTCTTTAATTACAACACCTCAAAACCACCTTCCTTGAGATAGAGTACCTTAAACTACTTACATCAACATTTCTGTTGAATATATTCAAGCAGAAAATATTAAATTTTTTACCTGCTGCATGGCATATAAACATATTCAACGATGTGTGTAAATGTCAAATCTCACATAACAAATGCCATTGTATATGTAAACTCTAACCCTGCTAAAACATAGACCAACTTGGTTGGTTAACATGTTAATCAAATGGAAGCATTTCTACTTAAGATTAACATCGAAATTTGATTAAAACTATTTAAAACTATCACTATATTTCAAAGCATCTACAATATGATATTTCCACATGTATAAATAGTTATTCTTCGTAGACAATAGCAACATAATCATGGTGTGGCGTTTTAATTTAAAAATTGACGAACGATTCACCAACCGTTGCTTAGCATCTCTACCAGGGAAAGATTACTTTATTCACACTTTGATATCAGTGACTATATTTACCTGCACGTTATTCTTGATAATTATAATCCTGTAACGCGAGAAGCACAAAGTAATAATTAACTTCCAATGTTAAATTATAAGTCAAATAATTATACTGCACTGTATAAACGAAACATGAAACAGGAATAACATGGTCGATTAAATTGCTTTTCAGAAACAGTTACGCGATTATTTGGTCAAATGAACAAATTAATTTATTACGGTAATAATTAATTTGATATTCCTTTTGAAAAGCCTTTCTCATTCCTAGAAATTATAATTAACCTTCCCAATTTAACAAACCGGAGTGGTATCAAGAATTTCACCAAAAACTAAACCGTTTATCCGCTGGATCTTGTTCTCACCTAAAGGTCCTCTTCACCACCGGTCGCTCCGATAAAAGTATACATAGTGCGCGCGTAGGGAACGCGGAGTGAACTTTCACATACAATAAAAGCGCAGGGTCCGACGCGCGCGCTCGTTCAAAAGTTCCACGCCGATATCAGCACGCCGAAAGAATAAAATTAAACATACGCGCACACTTGGCGCTCGATGAGACTTCCACGGTCGAGTTATCGAGAAGAGGGGGGCATTATTAAACTTTTCGAGCGCTGGCTTCTGCGCGGTGGTCGCTTCGTTACCTCGCCGCTCGAATATTCGCCGTCCCGCGGATTATTCGAAAATTCTTTCCCCGATAACAAGCCAAGTTCGCGAGCGCTGCAGATATGAGCAGTGCAGGGTGCGCTGTGGTGAGGGGAAGGATGCCGCATACCGTGTGTGGCTGACGGCGGGTTCAAACAATAGCCGCGACATACCAGCACAGACTGAGACTAGACTTCGCTGACGACCCCTGAGTGTAGTAGTTTCTGGTGCGCGACCCAGTTGAAGCTTGCCCGATCTTGTGAAATTAGATTGCCCCCGTATGTGCGAGGGGGTGGGGTGGGGGGCAGACGCGCAAAAGTTTTAATAGAAAATGTAAATACTTTTGCCTCCGGAGCCGCTACTTTTCGGAGAAGGTATGAATTTTTGCGAGAACGAGCGCTTCCTTGGATTTCATCAAGTGCGGCTGCTTTCGAGCACGCAAGATTTATCGCCTGATTTAAAAAATGTGAAGCTAGGAGGTTAAACTTCGTGGGTCACGTATTTCTTGTCTGTGTCATCGACAATGAAAGTCAGAGAGGAGAGCTGTAAATGGTTAAATTGTTTTTTAATTGTCTTATTGGATTATAGTTAGTTGCGCGCTATTTGACCCCATTTTATGAAACACTGCTTCTACCAGGCTTTGAAAGTAAATTGGCCTGAATTTATTGTTTTTTGCACAGACTAACTGCGTTGCTGACCGATTCTTTAAAATTGCAACAAAAAAGAGAAGTTAAGTAGAAATTTCTATAGACATTTCGACTAATTTGGCCCCCTAATCAAGGACGACTACCGTACCTTGGGGTTGTTAGAATCTGTTCGAATTTGTTTCGTGAGTTCGTGTGAATGAGTAATCTTATGGATTATTTCGGGACCTATCACGGAGCGAGCGAAATACACAAAACTTGGAGTTCTCTCTTCCAATTATATTTCTCAAACGTTAAAAGAAATCCATAGAGTTCGTTGACGCGGCGGAGAAAGATGAGTTTAAGAGACGCCGCGGTGTCACGTGACCTCTAGAGCTTGAGCTTACGGTATTTACCACATAATCTTGTACAATAAAGTTTTATCTACACGTCTTTGCATTTGTTGGTTTCCCTCATCCCCGACAAATCTAACGTCAAGTTTTAATTTTAAACTATATGTTGAATATAGGTTATCAAACTAAGTTTTCATTTAAAGGTTTGAAATTAATTAAATTATATATGAAATCGGAAAGTTACAACTGTTATATCATTAATGCTATTAATAAAGTACCGGGCCTAAATAAATAACCTATATGAGGCGTTTCACGTCAACTGCCCCAGCGCGGTTTTTGAGATATAAGATGTTTTGTAGTTTTTGAAGGTGAAAATGGAAAATTTCGGAAAAACTGCCTATATCATTGGAAAGCTGAGGAAAAAACACGTTGAAAACGTTTATCAAACAATTTTTTTAAGTACATTTTAGTATCATAAACATGAATTGGAAATAGCACGATTTGGTACTCGCGCGCCGATCTGGGGCAGTTGACGTGAAACGCCTCATATGATTATTCTATAAAAAACTTTAATTATATATTAATTGAGTTCTTTAATTTGTTGTCAACAAGCTATTAATGTAACCTATTTTATTTCTTTATACCGATTGCACGAAAACATGTTGATTCCTTATATTCTATATTGAATAACGAATTTAATAATTTAATTTAAAAATGTTATCAATTAAATATTTTAAACTGTAATTATTGTATATATTTTTATAGTCAAATAATATCTTTTTAAGAAAAAAGGTTTCATTAAAAAGAATTATATTTATCAAGTGATAATTGCATTAAAATAAAAAGACAAGAAAGAAGAAGACAAGAAATCAAATTTTTCATT
Organism: Torymus aiolomorphi; assembly: GCA_036365515.1. Lineage (NCBI taxonomy): Eukaryota > Metazoa > Arthropoda > Insecta > Hymenoptera > Torymidae > Torymus > Torymus aiolomorphi. The sequence goes on from CM070876.1 coordinate 4,781,805, forward strand.
TCAATTAAGTATCTCAAATACTAATCGTTTAATTTTAATCAAATTTTAAACATTTATATTGCTTACATATAACGCCCATGAATTTCAATATTATACGTACAGCGATTCTCAAGAAATAACGATTTAAAAAAATCTAAATCAATGCAATACAATCCTTTATTGGCACAATTCATTTTAACTTTAATGAAATCATTGTATTGGATAAACTCAACATTTTTCGCGGTGTAAGTATGTCTCTTCATGGTTTTTCCCCCAGTAAGTACACCTCGGTTTCTCTGAATGGAAACTCCGATGCAGCCTATAACTTGTTCTCTCACCATCCCATCACATCCCCGCAAACACCCTCATCTTCTCGCCATCTTGCCAACTTACGGCACATCCGTCTATCGACCTCCCAGGCCAAATACCCTTTCGCTTTTGTCCGCCCCATCAGGTAACCTATTCCTCCTGATCAATAGCGTATAATACACAACAACCCCAAGAATCCTTCTCATCTTCCTCCTCCTTTTCGGCACGTTATTCACGGCTCGTTCGCGCATAATCGCCGCACTCATCGTCGTATATTTACAAAGCCATCTTGCCCCCGACGCGTGACGGCGCTGCCGATGAAGGGCGCGAAGGGAAGACAAAAACCTCTATTACTGTGTGGGTGCGTAGGGTATATCCCCGATCGGCAGGCCATAGCTTCTTATCGGGCCTCCTTATATATATATATATAGTACACATAGACAAGCCGAAGGCTAAGTCCGCGCGGAATGAGATTCTGATTCGAGCGTGAGAGAGTATAGATGTATATAGAGAGATCTTCGTCCTTCTCCTGAGCCTGAATTCGGGATAAGCTTGCTTTATAGGGAGATATTCTAAGGCGCGCGCGCACACACGGAAATGGGTTATTTGTATGTTAATTGTAACGGGTGTATTTTTTTTTCTAGGGGAAGAATGAGGGGCAGAGGTGCGTGGTGCTCTGCCTTTTAGCGCAGATTGGATGGAAAGCGTGCGCGACGTAATTTTTCCAAGCGGTAGGGAAGTTATGCTGATTTCTATGGGCTCAACTATTACCGGATTGTTTTGCAAATACGGATCGTGGTGTCCGGTTATTTCGATGAAAGTTTTCGAGATAAGGTTATAGATAGCCCGTTTAGAAAAGTATTTTATCTCAGAAAATTTATCACCAATTCATATATTGCTTTAGAACTCACAAGTAGGGACCAAGTTATAATAACAAGATTGCACATAGGTCACACAAAGATAACACACCAACACCTGCTTGACAAAAAAAACTTGGACCTGTGTGATACCTGCCTGTCACCTATCAGTATAAAACACTTACTAATAGAATGCTCCAAATTTTAAAGTGAAAGAAAGAAATTCAAGATGAAGAAACAAAGCAACCACCAAATTTATAGAAGAGACTAAAATGCGCAACCAAATATAACATCAAATACAATAAAATATAACATAAAATTCCATATTTTTATTCGATTATAATTGAGGCGTATAAGTGCAAAAGCTGCCAAGTCACATTTGCAATAAGGTTGAAAATTGAGTGGTCGATCACTCGATTTTCAGCCTTATTGCCAATGTGACTTGGCAGCTTTTGCGCCTATACGCCTCAATTGATAAATATTATGTAATAACTTAAACACTATATCTATTGATATATAGAAATTAATCTGTAAATAATATTAATGTATATCTAAATGTGTGTGTGTGTGTGTGTGTGTGTGTGTGTGTGTGTGTGTGTGTGTATGTGTGTGTGTGTGTGTGTGTGTGTGTGTGTGTGTTGCTAATGCCCGATTTTGGCCATTTTAAGCCTTAAAATGAGCTATTCAAAGGATTCGATCACAGCTAATGCCAAGCGAATAGTCCTTAAAGTAGTGTTGTATGTCCTGAAATGTAGCTGATATGGTCTCAGAATGTTGTAAGAAGTGATTTCCTTGTAAAAATCCATTTTATCACAAAAAAACTTCTAAATCAGCTATTATTCTACTCTTCCGAGTCAATTAAATTAACTTATAATTAAACCAATATTACTTCTTATGTGTAAGCATGAAAAACAATTTTTTATTATAAAAGAACATTCAAAAACCAACAATTTGACCATTTCAGACTTTCCTATTCTCATAAGCAAGTACCTAACAGCCACTGGTTTCTTGCTTTAATTTAGTCAATTTTTTGACATTTTTTCTTTATTATTTTTTCAAGCTACTAATAACCAGCTTATTAAAATGTAATTTTTTCTTTTTATTCAAATATTTCTTCTGTTAAGGAATATATTAAGAAGATCTCTATAAATATTAAGTTTATTTAGTGAAGGTCTACACCGCAGCTGCACAAATATTAAAAAAATTAATTTTGACATGATTGACTTTACAGTATACAAATTTTTTATTTTATAATCAACTTTCCAGTTGCATTTTTTATTTATGTCAGCATGCATATACTCTGAATTGGCAACATTAAATGCATACGCTATTACAGTTACAGATGAATAATAAAAAAAGAAATAACATTTTCATTAATAATCTTGGGAACGCTTTATTATCAATTCAGCTATAAATGAAAAACTTACCTGTTCTAAAATGTAATAGTATTACGTATTTATAAATCAGTTTGATGAATTGTTTCAATATGCCATTCAGGTGACTTATAATGCAAGTAGCAAATTACCGATACACAATACGCACCGATTAAGAAAATGTAAATCTGTGAAGTTACTTAATTAATGAAGTTGATTAATTATTCATTTGTAACTGTAATAGCATATGCATTTAAAGTTGTCAATTTAGAGTATATGCATGCTGACATAAATAAAAAATGTATCTAAAAAGTTGATTATTAAATAAAAAGAACTAGTTTACAAACTGTAAAGTCAATCATGTCAAAATTAATTTTTTTAACATTTTTGCAGCTGCAGTTTAGACCTTTACTAAATAAACTCAATATTTATAGAAACCTTCTTAACATATTCCTTAGCAGAAGAAACATTTGAATAAAAGGAGAAAATTATATTTTAATAGCCGGTTATTAGTAGCTTAAAAAAATAATAATGAAAAAATGCCAAAAAATTTATTAAATTAAAGCAGGAAACCAGTGGCTGTTAGGTACTTGCGTATGAGAATAGGAAAGTCTGAAATAATCAAATTGTTGGTTTTTGAGTGTTCGTTTATAAGAAAAAATTATTTTTTATGCGTATACATAAGAAGTAATATTGGTCTAATTATAAGTTAATTTAATTAATTTATTGACTCGGAAGAGTAGAATAATAGCTGATTTAGGAGTTATTTTTGTGATAAAATGGATTTTTACAAGGAAATCACTTCTTGCAACATTCTGAGACCATATCAGTTATATTTCAGGACATATAATAAGTACTTTAAAGACAATCCGATTGACATTAGCTGTGTTCGAACCCTTTGAAAAGCTCATTGTAAGGCTTAAATTGACAAAAATGATCTCAAACTTTTTCCAATGATTTTGAAATAATGTTTTTCTGAATATTGAGAAAATTTGCAAGCAAAAATGTATTTATCACTATTTGTAAAAATTGAACCGTTAGGAGTTATTTAGGCTTCAAAATAGGCAAAAAAGCTAAAAATGCTAGATCTGGTCATATTTATGATACCACAGCTCTTTTTGTAGGTCTCCAAAAAATCTAAAAAAAATTCAGGGGCACTTATGGGATGCCTACATTTAGATGGTAAATAAAGAGAACAAAATTTTTACGCACGATCTCCCAGAGAACTACCCGTGTATATATATATATATATATATATATATATATATATATATATATATATATATTGTTACGAGTAAGAACTCGCAGATAAATAAATAATTGGAGGAGGACTCGATAAAAAACGGCACGGCGTGACTCGGCGGGGAATCGAACCCCGGATCTTTCGTTTTCACGACGAGTGCTCTGACCACTGAGCTACCGATGTCGGTGCACGTTTTTCCTCTATAGTCGTCCTCATGTTGCTGCTGATCCGCCTCGTCACGTTGTGCATACTATGCACTAGCAACAATATATATATGGTGGTCAGTGTAACGTTTTCCATTTTGATGACAAAAATTTTGCTGAAATTTGTTGTTGCTTATGGTTCTTTAATATGCGCACGCTTTATGTCCGAGCTGTTATATTTGTTTTTATGTAGGGCATAAATTTTCAAAGCACTGGGCCATACGCCGACCTAGATTCCTGGAAGGGTTAAATCTAAACCCGCGGCGAACGAGACTTCTCGGAACAATGTGAATTGGTATGTCAAAATTTATCCACAAAGTTTATACCTGCATGTAAAACTTTATATAGAGAAGTAGGTCTTATGAGCCAATGTTGATTACCAATTTATACGTGCTTGTAGTCCAGTAATTTTATTATAGAACATTTTATTCCAAATATTTACAAAATGTGCAATATAAATAGTGCATTGCAATAAATGTGAAATGCTTATATTTTTTATATCTTCTATAAGATACGAACGAATTAATAACGAGATAAAGAACAAGTTAAATACAACTTCACCCTTTGACGAAACTTTGCCGTGCAAAGAAAAGGCACATCCCAAAAAATAATTAATTTCCACTCCTCGGCTTGTTTAAGCAAGCACCAGTTACCACGCGCGCTCGTGCTACACCCGTCCCCACTGTTTGCATTACCTTTCAAACGATATTTTCGGGACAATGAGCGAATTCTCAATTTCTGCGAACTGATTGCAGAGCAGTTCGAATAAACGCTCTCGGCGGGTGGGAACGAAAGTTTCTCTCGCTTCCCCCTCCACTTTCCTGCTTTATCACGGACAAGGCCTGATAATTACTTTCTTCCCGATTAACGTACCAAGATGAATTGACAGAAGTACGGCGTGCTCTCTTGCACCTTCTGCCATTTGCTCCCTTTTCACCCGACCAGGTCGATCTTTTCCTCCTCGATTTTGCGCGTCCGCGCACGTTATTGCGATTTTCGCTGCATCGCGAGTTTTTGTTTTTAGTTGCTACTTACGTAGAGCGGGGGAAATAATCGCACAATAATCTAGTAACTGATGAGTGGGCTGAGTGTGTTTCGTTACAGAAAAACTTGATACATCCTTCTTATTGTGTTCTAGTTACACACACACACACACACACACACACACACACACACACACACACACACACACACACACACACACACACACACTATATATATATATATACCAAATGCACTTCTGGGACTTCCCGGAAATAACAGCGCGTCCCAGAAATAATATCCATGTACAGGGTGAAAGTCCCAGAAATAACACTTATAGTTATTAGAATAGTTATAGAATTTCTGCACGTCAAGGATAACACGTACGAGAAATATAAAGTAATGAAGTATGTATCATATTAGTTATATTTATTCTATTAAATTTTTCTGCTCATAAAATTATACTGCTAATAATATAATTATTTTTTGACAATTTAGCAAAGTACGACACTGGTGCGGAAGGTAATGATTTACTTCCGCACTCGTTTCGAACGGTATTTTATACCACGAGCGCCGAAAAATCATACCAAAGTTGTGATTTTGAGGTTAGAGTGGTATAAAAATAAAATATGATTGACAATATATGAGAGGTACCTATAAACGTATATACTCGTGAAAGTAACCTTATGGCGTACAGATAAAGTATCTCATCATGAACGGATTTTTCCCTCTAACCATCAGTCTGTTTTTTGCAACACCCATATTCTTGACTCGAACGCGCCAAGTAACGACAAAAAAATCTGAAGACCCTATAGAACTCGCCAAAAACATCTACTTCTCCAACACTCCACCCTCCCCTTCCGCCCCGAAACGTCTCATTTTCCGTCCACTTATCCCGTCAGATTTCGCTCGCTCCCTCTTCATACCTTTCCCATTTCCCCTCCCTCTTGGCTCCCGTTGTGCACATGTCGGCCCATCTCCATTATTCCTGCCGTTCTTTCTCTTTGCCTCGGCGTGCGCGCGCTCACAACAGCCGAGAGAAAGCAAGAGCAAGCTTTATCGCGCTCCTCAAATCAGCGTCCGTGCGCCCTGGCGCGCGAACCCAGAGTCGAGGGGGTGCGAAAGGTCAGACAAGTGACTCGCAAGAGAGAGAGAACGGAGGGTGAGGGGGGGTGGCAATGGACAAACCGGGGACGTGCGCGGATTACGTATCGCCGACATTATATGGCCGGCCGGCCGGACAGGGGGCGGGGGGGGGGGGGGGATTATCCGCTTCTCTATGAGGTTCGTGACGGGAAAAGTGCGGAATTATATATATATATTAGAGGTCCTGACTTCCCTCACGAACTCAATAAATACCGCGACGCCCGCACTAGTAATAGATTCGCAATTTCTTTTCATCGCCAGCTGCCGTCGCGGTCGCCGCGACGTTTTTTACGGTTTCTATATGTATATATGTGTGTGCACGCGAGCTTATAGAAGAGAATAATGGTTACGCAGGTGATCTGACGATTACCGCGTTTTTTTTTCTTTTCCGAGCCTCTTTTTGGGCCCCGCTGATTTGTAAACTCTCACATGCTACGAAAATGATATAAAAATTATTTTACAATTCTCCCTAATACATCGGTAACTTCAAACACTCTACTTGCCTTTAAAAAAGTCAGTTATCCTTTCTCCGCACCCTCCGCAATCCGCATCACCTCTTAACCATCTATTCTTCTTCTCCCTCCTCCTCATAGAAAATTTTCCCACCCTTATAACTTTCAATCACCAAAATCCTATGCCCCCGGCGGAAACCACTCGAAAACCCGCAACTCGCATCAACCTCTCAAGCTCGCCCACCCCTCCGTATCACCACCCTCGCATGTGCGGCCGCAGCAGCAGCAGCAGCACCACCTCCGGCCCCCGAGGAGTGAATAAAAGGGAATTCCCGCGTCCGCCACAGCGCGAAACCGAATAAAAGTTGAGTGCGCGCGCACTGCACGGCGCGGGAATTAGGAAAGCACGGCCGTCGGCGAGAGTGCGGGGGGAAAAAACTTTCTCAATAAGAGATTCGCGCGCGGAGCTGGGGCTTATTCGTGGCTGCGTGCTCCTCTCTTTCTCCGGCGGCTGGCATTCCCGGGCGCCTCGCCAGGGCCGTGAAAGTTTAACGACGAGAGCGAAAGAGGTAGCTATAAGGGCAAGCCCACGCGCGAGAGGCCAGACGACGACCTGCGCTAAGCCCGCGGGAGAGGAAATTTCGCCGCGCGCGCGTCAACGGGCTCTGTATACGCTATACTAACCGGTTTATTACATATCGCGCGTGCTAAAGAGAGAGAGGAAGATGCGTAAGGGAGCCGGAGTTAATCACCCACGCGGCCTTTGATGTCATGCGGCGGGGCGACTCGCCTTTTGGAGTTGCCTAACCGTGGAGAAACGCCCGGCCTTTGACGCCCGACCGTCCGCGTATTATAGATGAGAGCATAAACGAAAGATTTTGCGACAGTACCCAGAAGCGATATTTCGAAGCGCAGAAAGATCAGGATTACATCGTATTACCATTTGCATGTCTGTGTGTTGACGTCCGCACTGCAGTTACCGGAGCTCGCGCACTCGATGGTATTTATTTGAGAGGGCGAGCAATTAGTCGGGAGCTTGCGGGCCGGCTTTGTATAAATAGTAATAAGCACGAGCGCCCTGGCACACAGAGCTGTACAACTTGTCGGTGTGAGCGAGTATGCGGCTTGGAAAGGCAGTTCAATTAGTTCGCGCAGAGGTGTTGCCAACATATTTCGAGGATGGGCTTAAACCAGAAATAGATAGATATAGAATAGTATTTATTTGCAAAAACACAAAATGTACATTGATTAAAACATAACATTTACACTACTTATAAGTAAGAATACATCATCACATATCACACACACACACGCGCGCGCGCGCGCGTGTGTGTGTGTGTGTGGTATTGTTTCGATGCGAAAAATTATTTTTTAAAGAAGAGGCCAAAACTATTTCCTAATGAAATTTTGGAATTATCATGATATGATGTATAAAAGAATGCAATAATGCTAAAAACTTTGCTCAATGTCAACTAGAATTTCACTTGTGTTACTTACTAATGTTATATCTGTGTGACATCTTAAAGTTGTCATAAAAGTTTGTCTCAAGTTAATCTTATCATCATCTTAAAAAGTCTAAAAATCATCTTAAATTCAGTACGAAAGCTCGTCTCGAATTCGTCTCAAATTCATTTCAAAAGCATCGCAAATTTATCTTAAAATGATAGTAAATAATGAATTTCGTATGTCTGAAAATCATCTTAAAAATGTTTCAAAGGCGATGGTTAATAAGATATTAAAATCATCTAGATTATTCGTTAAGATTTGTTATCTTAAAAAGTAACAAAAACGGCCATAATCGAGACGTATCTTTAAGCGATCTTTTAATAATCTCAATTTTTTTTACGCGGGTCGAGTAACTGCAGTAACTCAATACATTTCAGACGACGGATCTGCCACCAAAATAACACCCCCAAGGAAAATCATTACCCTTCCTTTTACTTTCCCTTAGCACCGCCGTGCACATTGTCTCCATCCTTATAATGAAAACATTCCGATAACTTCTCCGACGCCTTCTGTCCCACTCTCTCGGTATCTCGTCTTTCCCTCTCCTCTCCATCAAGCGCGTCTCAGTTGATACATTCGCGCAAAGGAGAAGAGAAAGAGCGTCAAATGGGCGCAGAGGCGTCTACTTGCATTAGAAGAGGGAGAGAGAGAGAGACATACTCGCGCCCCTCGTAATATCTATTACACCTCGACTCGGATGTACGCGCGCGCACATCCGCTCTTGAATTATATACTCCGCCTCTTACTTCCCTCTCTCGCATTCTTAAGGGAGTAATTAACGTCGCTCGTTGACTTCGCCGAACTCGCTCGCTCTCCGGCCCCTTGCTCTCCACACACACAGAGATATATACAAAGAGAGAGGGAGAAGATGGAGAAGTGCGGCAACCCTTTCGACCGCGCGCGCGCGCGCCCCTGGAGCAACATCCCTCACCGCGTGCAAAGTTGTGGCGTCCATTATTACAGGCTGGGTAATTTCATAACGATTGGTGGTTCTGTGCGTATCTATGTATATATATATATATATGTATATGTATATACGTGTTCGTAGTATACACGCTATACAGTATCGGGAACTAGGCGTAACTAATTTCGAAACTTGCGTCTTTCTCGTTCTCCCGCGCGCGGCTCTTGGACGGGCGGGGGCGGCTGCAGAAATCTCTCGTGCAAAGTATGCGCCCCGGCAGTATAGTTGTTTCCAAGAAGGCCCGCGTGAGAGAATGTCTCGCGTACAGCGCTACGTTAAACTGATTGTATATAAGGTGGGCTCGCCGCGTCGTTCTATATAATGCACTATAAGGGCGCGCTTGCGGGGGGTGCGGGGTTACTTGGAGGGCCTTTACTTTTGCAAATGTTATATATATACACCAGGGGAGTACCCCCCCCCCTGTTCGCTCCGCTCGCCAACCCCCCATTCATAAGTTGGTGAACTATTTATTTATTAGTTTTTATTCTAAGATTAAAAGAAATAGTTTAGAGTAGAGTATTATATAACCAATTTTCAACAAAATCTAAGCTTCCTTCGAACTTTTGACAGCCATATTGGATCTGCCATCTTGAATTTCGAAAGCCCGATAGCAAAATCTTGATCAGCGACCTCGAAATCCTCTGTACACCGATTTTGAATCAAATCTGAGCTTTCTCCGAATCTTCAACCGCCATATTGGATCCGCCATTTTGATTTTCGATAGTCCAATAGCAAAATCTGGATCAGAGACCTTGAACATCCCTGTATACCAATTTTTAGCATAATCTAAGCGTGAATTTTTGAAAAGGATCGGATATATAACGTTGAGCTTAAAACTTTTGGATAAAATTTTTTAAAATTAATATACGTATTTTATGGATCTATTATTTACGTACGATAAGTGGAAAATAGATTAAGTACTTATACATGCACTCGAATTTAAATAAATTTTTTATGGAGATTCAAGAATTTTTAAATTCGATTTCGCTATATGCAAAAATAAATTCGATTCTTCGTACGTATCGTAAAGAAAAAATACTCACATTATTACATCAACGGTAGATACATTAATGAATACAATTTCACTGTACTCTCTAAAGTTGAATTAGTGAAAATTGCTCCACCATTTCAATTAGTAGAAAAAACTACTAATTTATTAGTGAATATTCACTATTTCATTAGTGGTTTTTTAAAAACTACTACTTAAATTAGTAAAAACTACTAATCAAAATAGTAGTTTTAATAAACTACTAAATGAAATAGTGAATATTCACTAATAAATTAGAAGTTTTTTCTACTAATTGAAATGGTGGAGCAATTTTCACTAATTCAAGTTTAGAGAGTATCGTGAATAAAAAATAAGGATTAAAATAAAAATTTTCTCCGCACACCTGACGACCCCGATTTCCATAAAAGATTTATTTCTTCTCTTTTGGCTCCTTCGAAAACCCTGTTATACTCGGAATACATAAATCCTTCCATGGCTCTCGCGCGGGTGTCCATTTAATTACCACCTTGCTTTACCATATCAAAACAAACCTGCACGCCTACCAAACTTTTCCATATCCCCGAGCAGCAATCACATGTAATGTTGCTGCTGCTGCGCATACAGCTCACGTGTCTCTCAGCTCTCGTATAATAAATGCACTCGGTAAATCTGAAATTCCAGAAGCGACCGCGCGAGCGCGCGACTCTCTCGGCAATCGATGCCGAAAGAGGCAATTAATATAGCCCGACAGTTTGCCATCGACGTTATAAAGGGCCTCGGCTCGCCCCGGCAATAATTAAACATAAACGCGCGCGCACGCATCCGCCGTAATACGACAAGTGTGTTTACGGAACACTCGTCTGGCGGTATAATCACGCGAGGGAATTTATTTCATCCGGAGGAATCACGATCGCCGCTCGGTGGCTCGCTTGCGCGCGCGCGTGCGTGTGTGTGTGCGCACGCGCACACATCCTCGGCTCAACGCTCAATTGAAGCCGGCCAGCGGAGGGAGAGGATCCTTTGGCAAATATTTTCTCCCCACGAGTGTGTGCGTGGGTCTCTCTCTCTCTCTCTCGCTCTCTGTCGCCTGGCTCAGTTTCCCATCTCCCAGCTTTCTTGTATTCCAGGACCGCGCTCACGCTTATTTTCTTTTCTTCTTGTTTGCGTGGTTTTCCGCCCCCTCCCCCATCTGTCCGGCTTTATTTGTAAATAAACTCACTCTCGGTTTGGCTGGAAAATAATTACTTTTCACCGCGTTTGCCAACGGGGTTATAGGAGAGAGTGACTCAATCGTTTGTCCTCGGGGGAGGAATATAATTTTCCATATTTTTGGCAGAAGAGAAGTGTTTGTTAAATGTATGTACTTTGTTTTAATTAGTTGGACCAAAATATACTCTTCGTTTGATGTGTATATAAAATTCATTTTCAGTAGACTTTAAATATCTATTGAGGTAAAGAGAATTTCAAATGTTTGAAAGTACACTCACACCTCTCAATCGCTAAGAGCATCGTAAATAATTTAGTCATACGACATTAGTTCACTTCAAGGATGCATTATTAAGTTATATTAATATACCTTAGGCATCAATGAGGAGGTCGATGTTTAAACATTTAGGAGATCCTGAATACGTGAAATTGCATTGATTTACTTTAACGAAGTATAACAGCATAACTATACAAACTTTTTCTTTAAACCCATACACTTTCTAAACTATCCTATAAATCTTTCAATCCATAAACACTTTCCCGCTATCTTATCACCCAGCTGCTAGAATATTAAGCACTAAACCTCGCATAAATCAGAACGCATGTGACGCTATCTTTACCTGCTCGGACTAAAGTAAAACGGCAAGTGACGCCAATCACTTAAAATTCCCTTCACAAAAAAGAAACAACATTTCAATGGCAAAACAAATACGCGGCTATACCGCACGCTTCTCTAACGGTCTCGATTATACGACTACGTTGACATCTTGCACGTCCATCCCGCTAAGTAATATATTAATAGCGGCACTCAAATCCACGCGTCGTCGTCGTCATTTCACACTCGACGCTATGAATACGCCCGAGCGAGTTAATTATCGAACACTCCGAATCGCCGAAACTTTATATTATTCAGGTGCTTTATCTGCACGTTTGAGGATCAATCGTTGCCGATATCGCACTTCTTATATGGATACGGAATGGAATGCAAATAAACTTTTTAATGATAGAAGTAGTTTGAATAAGCGATGAAGGCACTCATTAACAGTCATTTGGATCTTCTATATGAGAGGTTTTAATATAGCAATGATACATCAACCAAAAACCGATAAATAAGGTAAATTGAAAACGGATTTGTACTGTACAAAGTTATTGTTGATATTTTACCGAGACGCTCTATTTTGCTGAAAATTGTATCTATTCCATTGATTACGGCTCCTCTTTTATGTTAGAATATTAGCAGAATAAATTATTCAGGTAGAAAAAAACAGCTTTCATTATAAAGCTTTGCTTATTTACAAAATAAGCAGAGCTATAAGCATTCAATCAAAACATCATTCATTTATTGTAACATATATTTTTGGAATTTAAAAAATAAAAGAAATTTTTAATTAACGTTTAATCATACGTTCGATTTTCCATTTTTTCGTTGTTAATATTATAATTGATCGGTAGAGTATTTTTCTATACATAATATGATTAATACGCAGAAAATAAAGGTAAAATAGAGAAACAAATATTCAAATAATTTTAAATTTTATACATATACTCTAACCATTTCAATATTGATGTTCTTCTGCACGTATCAACAAATATATCCTATATATGGTCATTCAAACGAAATTGCGGTAAAATTTTAAATCAAATAAATGAAAAACCTTATTCCCAGAAACAATTTTTCCAACTCACATCAGCAATCCTTTTCATCCGAAAAAGCGCACTTTCATTTCACGTTAAAAACCCAAAATTCACCTCATAAGCCGATTAATCGAACTCTTCTAAAACTCGTCGTCGTTAGCGGCAACGCGGGGGCGGCAAAAAAAAAGGTCCGATTCGCCATCGTCGCCTGGAATTAAACGTATAATGGAACCGGAGACCCTCCGACGTAGGGAAATAAACGCGAAGGCGTTAAATGGACGCGACTCTATTTCCTCTCTAATTGATTTTTCCCCGGGCGCAGCAGTAGTAGCACCGACAGCAGCAGCAGCAACAACCATCCTCCTTCTACCATCCTCCTTCTACCATCGTCTCTTCCTCTCTCTCTCTCTCTCTCTCTCTCTCTCTCTCTCTCTCTCTCTCTCTCTCTCTCTCTCCTTCTCTCTCTCTCTCTCTCTCTCTCTCTCTATCTCTCTTTTCTGCCGCTGCACTTTGCTGTCCCTCTCTGCGGCGCTAAAGAGCCCCGTCGCTCCGCTTCCAATTTCTGCTCGAGAGTCCAGCACACTTACACAGACATATACACGTAGAGCGAAGCACTTATCCTTTTTGCGCGCGAGGACGACGACGCGGTCTAACCAATGGGATTACAAATTGTGGTGACCGAGCGTGCGCATACGCGTAGATATATACAGAGGCGGCGCGGACGGATGAACATGCGCAGCCCGTCCACTCGTCATTTCACCGATATCCATCAGAAAACATGGCGGTTGTGAGCTGCAGGGAATGAGCAGCAGCAGCAGCGGAACGGCGCGGTGCGGTACTTTATAACGTTTGACAGCTAGGAAGTGTTGGGGAAAAATTTATTTTCACCTAGCGTGCGTGTGGGTGTCGCCGCTGCCGCCGCCGTCGTTGTCGTCGTCGTCCTCCTCCTCGACGCCGGTGTAGGTATAATCGAGGGTGGCGAGCAGTTTTATCTCTACATCCGGTCGATTTGTTGACGTAAGCGCGCGGAGAGAGAGAGAGAGAGAGGAGGGGAGGGGGGGGGGAGAACGCGCGGCTTAGATTTATAGCGCGCGGAGAAAGTTGCTTCGCCGCGATTTTCGCTCATATACACACGCTAACGTGTGTTTTTCTATCTCCCTTCCTGATTTAATGAGTTTTTCTTTGTTCGTCTTTCGGGCGAGCTTTCTCTGCGAAATAAGCGCTGAAGCCATCACGTGGAATCGTCGATTCATTTACGCTTGCACGCGGGAGAATATTTTTGAATGAACACTGAACGAGATGTGATTTTTCCTTTTTTTTGTCCGGGTATGGTGCGGCGTTTTTTTTCCTGTTTTTAGAATAGTGGTAGTAAAAGAGCGGAAAAAAGAGTGGGAATGCTTGATTTTGGAGAGTAAGCACGATAGTGAAAGAGAGGAACGGGGGTAGGAATGTGAGGTACGAGATGATTGAATTCCTCTCGTTCGATTTCGTGAAATAACACTTGATGGCAATTATTTTTAGTAAATTTTATAGAATCTAGCGATTTTTGAATGTTCGGCAGATTTGGGTTTTACGGGGGAAAAAATAGAGCGAATGAATAGAGTATGTCAGGTAGACACAATGGGACTGACTTATTATAAAAAATGTATTAATATCGTGATTTTATGTGCAACTTTATATTACATCCATATAACATGTTAGGCATCCCTTCCAGTACAAAGCTCGGTAGCACCGTACATTTACATTGTTTACAGCAATGAACTCACTCGTTAGTTATTCTTATTTCAATATTCATCAATCCTCTTCGAAACCAGTGAATTCCAGCCGAACCTCATGGCCAGACTATGCGCTATACTCCCGCATTACCCACTGCGCCAATCATCGCTCTCTACAACAACCCTCTCCCAAAAAATGCGCATACATTTATATTAAACAACAAACTGCGGCCCCGCCGCAACATCAACACGCGCGCAGACGTAACAAAAACAAGGTCTGTCGACCCTCCAAACTCTCCCTCCCTCTCTGCGTCTCCCTCTCCCTCAGGAGAGTAGCAGCAGCAACAGCCGCACAGCAGCCACCGCTGCCGCGCGCATCGGATTCAATTTGCGAGGCGGTATTATGATTTCATTCGCATCGAAACTTGCGCTGCCGCCGCGCACAATATGTTTACTCGCGGGAATCAATTCGCTGGAGCGTGCAGCTGAGAGTCAGAGGCTGGAACGTATCCCCCGGGCGCGCAGAGAGAGGGAGAGAGAGACGACGACGCTGGCGACGTTTCCGTGCAGAGTTTCCCCTAGGACCGGCCTAAACTTACGTGGACGCGCGCGCGCGCCCACACTGGACGTAATGACTTTTTGGATTTTCGCGGGGTTAGTGGGCACAAGCGCTGCGACTGTGTGTGGGGCCGGGGAGAGGGAATTGCAAAAGGAAAGGGCGTATACAGCTGTCGTCTTGAGGGAGGTTGACTTTGTCTTTGGCCGACGTTAGTTGTTGGTTCTCGTTGGAGAAGAGGAATGGCTCGCCTGCGAGCTTGTTCGTGATATTCTTTTGATTTTTTTTTCTAGTAGAAGAGTATACTATTATCGTCGGGTCAGCGATTCTATTCAAAGCTATCGATGTATGTTTGATTGTGAAAATGTGAAAATAGCTACAATAGTCCCTAAACCTTTGAAAAACTCGAGTTATCGGCATTTTTAGATTTATTTTAAGAACTGTTGGAAAAAGTAAAGAAATCTAACATAATTTAAAAATAAAAAGGAAATCAGAAAAAAAACAAGCTTCTATTTGTGTCTTTTTTTCAATTGAAAAATATTAATTCTCGTCAATCTCAGAGTAGTTCAAAAGCGGGAAAATAAATGCACCACTAAATCGTAGAAATCTGCAGATCTACTTCGTGCATATTTTTATGTATTTTCAGCTTAGATCTGCCATAACTTTTTCAAGAGTTAATACTTTCCAGTTCTGAAGAAAGCAAATGAAAATTTGTTTTATTGATTTTCATTTTTTTATATACTGTTACGAGTGAGTTATCGGAACTTTTGATATTAAAAAGTGACGGACCCGAGCTTGAATCGGGGCCGCCGACTGGCGAGTCAGACAGACTACCAACTATCCAATGGCTGTCACCACTCGGCTTTCTGCTAATTGTTATCATATTGTAATTGAGGGTCTGGAAACGAAAAGGGATGTGTCAAGGTGGCCCTTCCCGGGATTTCCCAGTGAATTTTAAGATTTATTAATATTATTTGTTCGCATACTATAATATAAGTAAAGGTATAACTTGAATGAAGGGAACTTCAAGTAATGAATAAAATTTTTTGTAACAAAATTTATCTTCTCTTAAAGTAAATACCGCCACCTAAACAAAAATTCAATAAAACACTGGAATCTTTTTCAATTATTATCCGATTTGAATTTGTAAGGTTTCATTAAATTATTTTGTTCCTTATTTAATTTCAGGGGGAGGTACCAATATAAAAAATAAAAAGATTATTAAAACCTGCAAAACTACGTCCAATTGTTTATAAGGATATGCGTGTTTTTTACAAACAAAAGGACGTAACTTTGCAGGTCTTGATAATTTTTTATTTTTGATATTGGTACCTCCCCCTGAAATTGAACAAGGAACAAACTGAGACCTTACAAATTAAAATCGAATAATAATTCAAAAAGATTCCAGTGTTTTATTGAATTTTTCTTTAGGTGGCTGTATTTACTTTGAGAGAAGTTGAATTTTGTTACAAAAAATTTTATTCGTTACTTGAAGTTCCCTTCATTCAAGTTATACCTTTACTTATATATACCTTCATTCAAGTTATACCTTTACTTATATTACAGTATGCGAAAAAAATTAGGGGGCTATGCCCCCTTTTTGTTTCCAGGCCTTCAATAAAATTGTACTCCTTGGCTCTTGTTATTCTGCATATTCGTAGCGATAACCATCCTTAACCTTTTAAAATAACTACGTAAGATTTTTTCGCACTAAATGAAATGCTCACGGCAGAAAGTAAAAAGTATTATTTTAATTATAATTTATATTTCTATTTGCAAAAGAGAACAATTTTTTTTTCAAAAAACACACTAGAAATGTTTTTTCGACCTTCCGTAGTCATAACATACGATAACCATCCTTAACATCCTTAAAATAACTACGTAAGATTTTTTCGCACTAAATGAAATGCTTACGGCAGAAAGTAAAAAGTATTATTTTAATTATAATTTATATTTCTATTTGCGAAAGAGAACAATTTTTTTTGCGAAAAACACGCTAGAAATGTTTTTGCGACCTTCCGTAGTCAATAATTACTTCTAAATATACAGGTTGTTAAAAAACAACCGCATTGGGTATATATCACGTGAAAAAGCGGAAAATTCTAAGATAAAAAGTCCAATGAACCAACGCGATCGGATCGATAGATTTTCCGTAATCGATTAATGAAAATTGCTCGATTAGACCAATGAGCGCGCGGCGTTAGCGGCAAGAGGCGGCGGAGCGCGCGGAGTGGGGGAAGGTGCCGCGCCGCCGCGCTGCGCGCTCATTGGTCTAATAGAGCAATTTTCATTAATCGATTATGGAAAATCTATCGATCCGATCGCGTTGGTTCATTGGACTTTTTATCTTAGAATTTTCCGCTCTTATACGTGATATATACCCAATGCGGTTGTTTTTTAACAACCTGTATGTACAATGCATTCTATGTACACTTTTTAACAAAAATTAAATTTATAAAAAAAATTTCTAAGTTTTCGTACATGATCTCATGTGAGCTCTCACACGTGAGTAATCACGTGAGAAATACAAACTCACGTAAGTTTTTTCAGAAAGATAGTGTGCTTTTGTAAACTAACCCTAAATGGAGGTGAAATAGCGAAAATCATGTCTAACCTTGTTATTTTACGAATGTAGATAAATAAATTGGTCAATAGATAAACGTAGATAAAATACCGATAAATTTTAACTCTGCGAAGTATTTTTTTTTAATCGGTGGATGAATTTTGTTGAATTAATAACAGAAGTTGAATAACTTGAAATTCTCATGTTTACTCTTGAAACCATAGAATTGTCGTACGAAAATAATTTAATAGTATCCGCTATCGTCACTCAACCTATCTCCTCATCACCATCATATCCCACATGTAGGTCTCACTACCATTACCTCCACCCGTACCTCCAACCCACCCTCACTTTTTCCCCACCTTTCTATCCGATTCTCTTCCTCGGATAGCTCGTTATCGTTTGATAATCGACACAAAACACGTAGCACGGCCGGGATGGAGCGGGCGCGCGTTTGCCAGAAACTGAATTACCGACTGCAGCATGATTTAATAATGCGGGCCCAGGCTATAGCACACGCTCCGTGATATATCGAAGCTATTTGGCTCAAGCTCAAGCTTTGCCGAGCTACAGCTATTCGCCTCCTCCCTCTAACTTTCGCTTTCTCCTCTCTCTCTCTCTCTCTCTCTCTCTCTCTCTCTCTCTCTCTCTCTCTCTCTCTCTCTCTCTATCTTTTACTTTTGCAAAGATGTGCACATGTTCACTTGTGTATAGAGTAGTCGATGCGCGTTCGATTCACCGGCTTGAGAATGCAAAATCGATAAGGCTTTCGGAAAATGATAGGTGAACGAAGAAAGATTTGGTGGAGCGCTTCACTGCATCTTGGTAACCAGTCGTCTGATTACGAAGGCAGTATGTTAAGAAATAACTATTCTTTACTTCTGGCTGAATTATTCGTATGCATATTAATGTACATTATAATGTAACTCGAGGTAATACAGCCACACACAAACATTTAGTAGCTAGAAAATGCAAAGACTATGGCTTATAAATTATTTCCAAATTTTCAGCTTATAAATTATTTCAAAATTTTCCGAATCGAAGTTTAGTTCAACCACTCTCAACTTAGCGATTTCTGACTACAGTATAATGTCAAATTGGTAGTTTAGATGTTTTCAATTAAAAGCAATTAAATGATAATTTTTAAGTAATAAATAATTTTTTTAATCTTTACTACTAATATGAATATTTCGAGGATATAAACAAAACCGCAGCCAAAATTATATATATTCTGATCAAAAGGTTTACTGTTGCATAGTTTCGTTGTAAATGTATATTAAGTTAATCTCGAATCTAACATATTAATACGTAAGTGTTATAGAAAATAGTCTAAAATTCTAGGACTAACCAAGGTCCTTATAGAACAAACCATCGTGCCTATAGAGGGACCTTCAAACGGAGCACTGCAGTATGGAGCTAGGGACTCACATCTCCCCTTTTGAAAATACGATAAAAATGAACAGTTTTAAATCTTGAGCTTTTAATAATCAAACTTAAATTAAAAATTATATGAAATTTACTTCACAACAGTCTCCAAATCACCTTAAGACACATATCCCATTAGTCCATTATTGGAGCTTGTCACTCTCACCTAATTCGAAATCCGATCATTCGAAAATCCACCCAATTCAGCAATAACTTATTTAACGCGCACACCTTCATATAGGTAGCCTCATCGAAAACGACCTTCAGTCCATCAGCTCACACCGCTAAAGTTGGCGTTCGCGTCTGTATACCTATAGGAGTTCGGCGGCGCCATGGCCGTCTGCTGCCGTCCGCTTAAAATCTCACATAAATTTCCGATTGGTGGCTGCGGGGGTGGCTCGCCAGGAAGGTGCCTGAAGGAGGTGGGGGGAGACGAGCGATCGTGATGCGCCATTTAACTTCGGGATTAGCTGCCAGCGGCATCGGGTTAACGTTTCATGCGCGGATTTATATGTGTTATATGCAGCGCCGCAAGTGAGAGAGGGAGGGAGGTAGAGATGGGCCAAAGGAATAGAGTTATCTTTCGAAGAGGGATAGAGAGATTATATTACAGAGATCATTCAGATGGTAGTGGTGCATCTCGTAAGGGAGCCCGAGTTGAGATGAATGGTTTTTAATTTGGGGATTTAAGGGGGTGGGGGGTATGGTTAATTCGTAAAAAAAATGGGTCATTTTTAATGATTTTTATATTCGCTCCAGTAAATGAAAATTTATTTTAATAAAAAGTATACGATTCAGTAACTATTGTACAATATTCTGTGAAATTTTCATTGAAAAATATTAAAAATTAAGCCGTTGGCAGCAATTCTGCGGAGGTGCC
The DNA here is from genome assembly GCA_036365515.1 of Torymus aiolomorphi. Classification (NCBI taxonomy): domain Eukaryota; kingdom Metazoa; phylum Arthropoda; class Insecta; order Hymenoptera; family Torymidae; genus Torymus; species Torymus aiolomorphi. The sequence continues at coordinate 4,801,786 of CM070876.1, forward strand.
TTGACAAAATGTTGTTTTGCGTTGGACAGCATATCTCAGCACTGGATCGTCTGAAATTAAAAATTGAAACAGATATCGTTAGATAAACACATTCTCGAGGTAACAACGAGAGGGATTTTTTTTTCTTCGATTTTTCAATTTTTGGTGACACTTTGACATAAAAACACCGATTTTTGCTAAAAAAATTGACATATTTGTTACTGTAAAATTTTTAATAATTAAAAAAAAAAAAAGCTCTCGTTGTTACCTCGAGAATGTGCTTATCTAACGATATCTGTTTCAATTTTTAATTTCAGACGATCCAGTGCTGAGATATGCTGTCCACCGCAAAACAACATTTTGTCAAGGCACCTTCGCAGAATTGCTGCGAACGGCTTAATTTTTAATATTTTTCAATGAAAATTCCACAGAATATTGTACAATAGTTACTGAATCGTATACTTTTTATTAAAATAAATTTTCATTTACTGGAGCGAATATAAAAATCATTAAAAATGACCCATTTTTTTACGAATTAACCATACCCCCCCCCCCCCCCCTAACGATGTTCTTACCCTTGCTAAATTGATCGATTCTAATTCGTTACTCGGCCGTTTGGCTGATTTCGTTTGGAGATATGTGTAGCTGCGTGGTGGTGAACCAAATTATGCTGACGTGCTCGAGTTTCTTCTATACATATTGTACTGCACGTGCCTAAAAAGCGTAATAAATTTTTTTAAACGATATATAATATAAATTACGTATTACAATGAATTTAAATTAATATTACTTTTCAGAAGTAGAAATAAAATCATTTCGATAAATTATTTCGCTTCCGCTTAATGGTAATTATTATATTTTCACGCAAAAATTTAATTTGAAAATTCAGTTATATAGAATATTTCCGATCTGAAACTAAATAATAATGGAAAAGATTTAATTTAATTTCTTGGAAAAAATAGTTTATTATATTAGAAGACTTGTGACGTACAGTCCTAATTTTTAAACAACGTCCGGCTGTCTTCTTTTCATAATCAATAATAATTAGCCCTCTAAACAACGTTTTTGATTAATCTTCTTAGCGTACAAATCAATACAATTACAAGTTTATTCGATTAAGATGCTTATTTAACAATTTATAAGTCACATATTCATTGGCTTCGTCGCAATCTAGCGTGCAAGTCTTCGACGCAAACCAATAATACGCGCTAGTATTGGGATGTGACATGGGGGCGTGACCAATATATGTAACTATACCTTAGCCATAGCCAACATGGCGCAGAAGAGCCCGATTTGTACAGCGTTAATGCTGGACTATTTCTAGTTCTCCACGGCACCACGAGGGTCGCATGATCGATGTCAGATTCCAATATTCTCTAGAAAAGCTGAAACGGGCTAGTGTTCGTCAGAACCTAAGTCGTGTTACTTTTCGTAAGGGATGTCGATATAATACCGCATGTCAATTGTATTTTGCAGTTTAGATCAAACCACTATAGCCAGGGACTGAGGCGTGAATAAATCGCCGTCTGTTGAGTAAGCAAAGTCGTCAAGTCTGTTGAACCTCAATACTAGCTCAAAGAATCAACTGTAAAATGCCTGACTAACAGAATAGCTTGTCACTTGGCTCTTCATCTTGACAGTGGACTGGCCCAGACCAAGTTGTACATGAAGTCCATTGTCAATGGTGCTGCATATCTCTGAAACTCTCTTCTGGTCGATCTGCACCGTAAATATATACTGCTCTGAATTTCGAAGACTTACTATAACCCATCAATAAGTAAAAATCTTTTATATTATTTATTATATCTTTTTATTTTGTATACTGTCGCACGTTTTATAGAATTATATCGCTCGAGTAATAAATTTCATTATTGTAATTATTGTATTTTACATTATTCACTAAACAAAATGTTTTAACAATATCGCATGTAATAATTAATAGTGTACATATGATATGAGGCAAAAGTAATCATGAGTCTTAATTTATAACTCTAATTATAATTCTAATATAACGAGCAAATATTTAATAAATCTGTAATTAAGAGTCTTGATTGTAACGCGAAGCTATACAGTAAATTGGATGGTGACACAATGATACTGCAAATGTGAAGGGAAATCGATGAGCAAACATGTGAATAGATTGCGTTTTGTATATAATACATTCGAAACCATGTATGAGATAACACGTTTCAATGATATTGAAATGGTCGGACATTTTAACACACCCTTTTATCGTATTAACTATTAGTAACGATTTTATTCATCGGTGCGATATTACTGCACGTAAACATGTTAAAATTCATTCGATTAACTTTTTTGCGTCAAATAAAATGAAAGCCTCGCGCGCCCTTTCAGTCATTCCTTTTACTCGCGCAAATCATTCGACTGCGCAGAAAAGTAGACACATTCAAAAACGCCATGCGCGCATCATTGTAGCGATTTAACAAAGCACGAACAAAATTCACTGTAAAGACCCACTCGAACACACTTCATCCGGTGAACGAACCACTGCGCGCTCTCGAAAATATTGCAAATATTCGCAAGTGCATGCGGATTCACATCGCGATATCCATTCCCGCATTAATCCCACTGCACACGCGACGCATTATCGTTCCGATCATCGTTGAAGCGATCATCGGTCGGGCATTTCTCTCCGCTTCTCTCTGTCTCATAACCATCGCACCGTTAAAAGCATTTTACCCACATGCACGCGTCGCTACATTTTGCTGTCCATGTACATAGATCCATATATATATATATATATAAGCACACACGAGGACGGCCCATATTCACGCGCTGTTATTTAATGCGCGCACGGTTAATCGCGACGATGGCTGCCGCATTATAGGCCGTCGTCGGCACGAGCTCGGCCGTTGTATCTAATTTTCCGGACGCCTGTCGCCCGAAAATCGCGATCTGTAATGCCAATGGGGGCTGGGGGGAGGGGAGGGTATAACGATGATACGGACGGCCGTTAAACGCAATTGTGCGCGGGGGGAGAGAGGAAGCGGACGCGCGCGCGACTGTCATTCGCGAACGTTGCAGCCGAGTGCGCGTTAATGAATGTTGGTTTTGACCGGGTTGCACGTTGATATGTGTGTTTTTAAGCGATGGGAGAGGAGTCTTGATTGGCTGGCATAGGAGTGAAGCGTTTTGCGAACTTTCGTTGAAATAATATTTCAGAAAAGCATATATTTTATTTGTTTTTTTTAATTATTTGAGTTTCGTGAATTTTTTGCAATAAATGTATATAAGATAAAATATGACCAGAATAATTTGTTTCATATAATTCTGTGTTAAAGCATATTATACAATATTAAATCAGTTGTATTTTTAATTGCCTCAATTTATCAAGTATGATAATTTTGAGCGAAACAAAATTAATTGTTTCACAGTGAAGGTTCTCTGCATCATTTTTAAAACAAGGAAACACGTGTTATATTACATTATTAATAGCTTTATATCACGTCGGATGTACAACTAATTTACATGCCACATCAAAAATTGAAGTCGATTTCCAAAATATGTAAATGTCATTCTGACTCACAATGCCATTCCGAAAATTTGTCAATAAACTGGTTTTACCGTAATTTCAGTCATCTCGCATACATCACAGTATCACACGCACTAGCGCAATATTTTTTGAATATATATAACGTTATTATCCAATGACGAAAAAAAAAATCACGCGAAAACAGACAAAAAATGTTTACCAGGCATCGCGCAAAGCCGAGTGAATTTCGATCGGCCGGAACATTACACTCGGCTACGGCCATTCCGCGGACACCCGAATAATTCGTCAGAAATGAAATTATTGTCGCGTTAACTTTTTACATTCGAATTCACGCGCGCATGCGTTCTGTATATATGCACACTCTCTCCGCGCGCGTATAATAATAGAGCGCGGAAAGCGAGAGATAGAGAGAGAGCGCGAAATCGCACATAGGTATATATACATTCATGCGCGCGGTCACGTTTTTCCCTCCCTTTCTCTCGCTTCGCGGGGTCGTTGTTTCATTTGGCCGCCCGACGAATTGAATTTCGTCATTTTGCCCTATAGCCATAGCTGCGCGCGTATATATACCCACGTACGCAGCCGTCTGTGTTTACGCACGCGATATGTACGCCCGCGGGTTATTGTAATGCAGCGAACTCTCACTGATTTTTCATAGATAATTTCGGCGGCGCTCTCTGTACGACGAAAAAAACCGCTCGAGTGCTGTTCTCGCGTGGACGGGGAGGGAGGCGAGAGGTTGAGGTAACGCGCGATATTTTTTTCGTGGAATCGCGATGGACATGTGACATTTAATGCAATGAATGAAGTGAAAAATATAACGAATAAAGTCCCGTGGGCTGATGGGTGGAGTTGTATAATTGACGATCGTTTTTGCAAATTATTAGTTTATGATAAATGATATGAAACATTCATAAATGCACGTTTTTAAGGTAAAGAGGTTAAAAATGGTACTTCGTGAGGGATGATAAAAAGAAAACATCAACGACAAATTATGCAATTTCCACAATAAACCCTTTATAATTTCCTTTCCATATAATGGATTATAATTTTTTCAATATAAAGGATATATATATATATATATATATATATATATATATATATATATATATATATATATATATATATATATATATATATATATATATATATATATATATATAGTTTCAATGATTTTTATACTAATCCTTTCCATTTTATATATATATATATATATATATATATATATATATATATATATATATATATATATATATATATATATATATATATATATATATATATATATATATATATATATATATATATATATATATATATATATATATATATATATATATATATATATATATATATATATATATATATATATATATATATATATATATATATATATATATATATATATATATATATATATATATATATATATATATATATATATATATATATATATATATATATATATATATATATATATATATATATATATATATATATATATATATATATATATATATATATATATATATATATATATATATATATATATATATATATATATATATATATATATATATATATATATATATATATATATATATATATATATATATATATATATATATATATATATATATATATATATATATAGTTTCAATGATTTTTATACTAATCCTTTCCAAATCTAACTCCTATACACGCACCTTATAGCGCCGTGCAATGTCCTGCTAAAATCCTTAAAAAGCGTCGGGCGTCGCGCACACCCGTAAAACATTAAAGCAATTTTTCGCGCTTTAATAAGCGCCCACGCGCCGCTCATCTCGGACTTGTAATTTTGTCCTCCAACAGTGAACCATTTTCCCCTGGCGTGCTACATATAGCATGCGCGCAAACTGCCGACAGTAATTAACGTAATAATAACAGCATCATTCTCTCTCTCTCTCTCTCTCTCTCTCTCTCTCTCTCTCTCTCTCTCTCTCTCGCTCTGTGATAGCTGCAACCCGGCAAAAGCAGCGCAGCCCTTTTTATTTCTTCTCTGCTTCTCCCCCGCCCCCTCGCTTCGGCTAACTAATTAGTGTCGCCGCTCGTAGAAGTCCAGCGCGGAAAAAAGCAAAAGTTTCTCTTTTTGTCGTGTCCTCTCGCCGTTTTCGGTGCTCGTTTGCGCTCGCGCTCGCGTCGCACTATCTCTGTACAGTACCATCACTGAATCGGTCCTCTCTCTCTCTCTCTCTCTCTCTCTCTCTCTCTCTCTCTCTCTCTCTCTCTCTCTCTCTCCATTCGTCGTGTTTTTGGTCATGCGAGCGTGGGGACTCATTCGCAGCTGTGTAAATACGAGAGCGAGCGCGATTTTCCGCGACGGGGGTGGAAAGAGAGATAGAGGGGGAGGCAAGCAAGCAGATAGACCAATCCGCAGCGCCTATACGTATATATATATGTATATGGGGGAAGAGGGGGGGAAAGCAAACGTCGTTACACGCTGCACTGGTGCAAAATCGACTCGTCGCTGATACGCTTGGCATTTACGTTATTACACGTAGCGCGCGCGCGCGCGTATGTATCTGTGTCTGCGTACACACGCGACCGACCGCATGTCCTTGCCTGCGGAGAGGCTTTGAGAGACAGCGACGAGCTCTAACTTATAAGTGTGAAATTAGAGTGGAAGGGTTTTTTCGGTCACGTGATCGGGAGGCGTGTGTGCGTGTGTGCGCCCGCGAATGGATTGGATAGCTCGTGGCTTTTTTAAAAGAGGGTTGTGGCAAAGCGAGAGAGGTACTCAATTTTGGTAACGTGTAATTTATCGCTACTGGCAGTCGAATTATCGTGCAACTTTTTCGGGAATTTTGTGTACAGTGTTTTTAATTAATTACAGTGATGGCGACTTTGAAGTCAATTTCGGCATTCCAACGGTTTACGATCTTTTTATGTTTTATAGGGAAGTTTAAATCTATAATTTTCGTTTGACCTTTCTTTCTGAAGGTGTAGCATTTTTGTTATCTTTAACTTTCATTCAGACGATTACTCTGTTAACATATTGTCATTGTTATAGATTAGTAAACTTATACATATTATAGACTCTTCATAGTTTTTTATTTAAATAACTTAAAAGCTGGGGCTTTATGTTCGGTACAAGGAAAAATTTTCGAGGTGTTAAGAAATTTTATTGGTTATTCAAAAACTTCGAGCTCGCTGATTGGCCAGAAATGAAAGCACTTAAATTTTGTTTATCTCGATAAAGCAATACCTTAAGTTTACAGACTCCAGAATTTAAAACTTTTAAGACACATTATCACTGATTGTTATATTACAAATGTAACTATCTACGAAGGGAAACTAAATTTACATAACTTTCATTTAAACTTAGCAAGAACTGAGAACAAACATTATTACCTATTCGTCAAATTGATAGTGTGCCGTCGCATGCAGCTAAAATAAACAAGGGAATTATAGTAAAATCGTTTATTTTTCGATCCATCAATCATACGCGAATAAATAGGCCTTTATAAAGATTAACGCTTTGTAAATTTATGCCAATTTCCAGGCATTAGTTCAAACCATCGCGACGAATCGAACGAATAATCCGGTGCGGATCAATCCTGAGCGTACTTCTCATTATCGTTCTAAAAATAATAATTATCGTTTTTTCGTTACGGAATGATTATCACAAATTATTAAAACTGTATATTGTATAAATGATTTCAATGTGATGTATAAAAAGGTATAGAAAAAAGAGACATGAAATGCGTTGCGGAGAGTCAGATTTTTATGTTGATTGAAGTTTAGTTACTGATTCGCGGTGACGAGAAAAACACGTCTCAGAATAGAATAAAATTGTTTATCAAAAGTACGTTTTGTAATTTGTTATTTCTCCTGCCGTATACCCCTGGTAGAAATTCATTTATATATCAAATGGCCAAGAAGTTAGAAAATAGCTAGTAAAACTGGCTAATCAATCGCTATGATGAAACGATTTTTCGACCATTATTTGCCTATTTCTTAGATTGACGTAACAACAAAATATTCGTATTTGATTTACTTTACTAATTTTATCGTAGATGAAAGAGCATTAAAGTCCATTGGATGGCTTACTAAAATATAAATAAATAATAGTAACTAATAAATCATTTGTTGTACTCATTTTATGAATAATTCAGTAAAACTTTTATTTCTCCGTCTGATTCTGTCTCTCTCACTTCTTGTCATAACCGCAAGCCTTCTGCGAGCCATTCCCAGACTAAAGAAAATAAGTTTTAATAACTTTAAAAAACTCAAAAACAAGCTTGTGCTTATGTTCGAAAAACTCATTCTATTTTTCAATCTATTAAATTGCCAAATAATAGGAGAAAAAACGTTTCATCGGGAGTTAAAAACTGTACAGAGAGAACTAGAAACAGAGAAATTCCCATTATATAGTAAGTTTCTAATATAAATGGACAGTTATTAGTTATAAAATGTTTTGGATTTCCACCAGGGACTGAATTTCGTTTTGTGCGGAACAGTTGCCTTCCGATCTCGAAGCCTGCAGGAGCTAGCGAACGAAGCTCACAGGGAAGAATATAAACTTTGCTTCGCGCACTCTCCATCTTTTTACCGCTTTATTATTCCATTACACACCGCGACTTTTTCCCTTTGCCTCGCGCGGGCCGTGCCAAAAATCAATATTGCGTTAGGTTTTTTGCCCCGTTCTTTCTCTCTCTCTCTCCCTCTCCCTCCCTTACTCCGACAGAAATATCAGTAGCGCAACGGACAAACTCCGGGGTTCGCCAATCAAAATATCCGCTAACACCGAGCGAGCGTTAGTGGGCGCGCGAATCGTTTATTCTGGAAATTAACTGGAAATTCCGCTCGGCTCGGCCGGGTGTTGCCGATCGGTATTTAAATAGAGTCCCTCGCACTCCGATGAAAAATGCTATACCCATATAGATATAGATATGTACGTACGCGCGGGCGCGTGAAGTGACTCGCTTGGAAAACCGAAATGGGAAAAAGCTGCGAAAGGGAAATGAGGAAACAATAGGAGAAAAAGGATATAATAAGAGCGTAGATATATATATAATAAGCGCGAGGAAAAGCAGATGGACCGAAGATGAGAAGTGGTGGAAGAGGGAATGGGGGAAAATCCGAGAGGGTGAGGGATAGGAGAGCGCGCGGGGGTGACCTCAGTCGAGATAAGGGGCTTTCGTAGTTTCAGAAGACAATGCCGTCCATAATTGGATCACGAGGGCCCCGCGCACTCCGGAATCTTTAATTCCGACGATTGGTTCTTCCATCGTCGCCGTCCCCGTCCGCTCCATTCTCCACCCCCCTCCCCCCTTCTTTCTCTTCGCGGCTTTTTGATGTTGTTCGCGTAAAGTATATATACTCCTGCGACGCTTTCTGGCCTCTATCATTTTGTCAAGTCTTGTTTAATTTCGTACTTTTCACGAATGGAAAGTGCCTTAAATAAGTTTCAAATTCCGAAGTCGGAAGTGAATATAAAAACATATTAATCTCATATTTCTGAAATAGCTTTTAAGCGACTATACCAAACGAACCGACTTTCAAAGTCGTTTTAAATCCTACTATTATTATCTACGACTTTTCATCAGCACTTGGTTTAATCCTTCAAAAATACCTTCACAAATTATAACTCGTAGCGATAATTTGTGAATTTTGAAAATTTCCAATTAGAAGTTGGGTAAGCGTTATCAGCTGAATTAAGCTTCCGGCGATTGGAATGAAGACAAGAGAGCTGCTAATAAAATGACGGGAGCTATTTCTAATGGAGATGAATAAAATAACTCGAGGAACGAGAGAGAGTGAGAAGGGCAATTGGGAAAAGCAACTTTCGAAAGTAGATAATGGATGGACTGCGAGATTATCGAATGAATAACGGAAGACAAATTTCCAGGATATCAGCAAAAATATGCGTCATTGAGAAGTGTCTGCGGTTAATATATATATATATATATATAGAACACTGGGTGATTTGAAAGTTCACGATTGGCAAAAATATTTGAAACTTTCATAGGACCGCCCACTTAGTAGACTGTAAAATGGAATAAATTACCGCTATAGGTATTCATTAGTTTAGAACTGCAATTGCATTGCGGAAAGTTCGGCCTGCAATCACAGTCCTACTCATCTCACCTCGCAGATCATCAATTTTTCTCCACTCATCAACCATTCCAATTAATTAGGGGACGACGCGGCTCTAGTGTGTACACACACACTACACGCCTCATTCATGAGCGAATTTTCACTCCAAGGAACTCTAGCACAACTCTCTCTCTCCCTCTCGCACTCGCCGGCGAATCCAAACAAGCCCCTGGCGGCGCAAACGCCATCACATATAGCGAGTTCGCAACGTTTGCCCACTCTCCGTACATATATACCAGCAGCAGCAGTAACAAGCTCACCGCGCGCGTATACGCGAAAATCCATTGGCGCGCGCGCCGCTAGCATCCCCCGCCGTTAAAGCGGAGTCATTCGACGGGCATCAATCATGCACGCGCTGCTTCCACGACGAGTCGCCTCGCGCGACTATGCACACATACACACGCACGCACATGCTCGAAGCATAACGTGGCAGCGTTTCCTCTGCAACCTTTTGTTCAGCCCTCGGCCTCCCGCAGCATTGATTGAACGGGTATACAAACAGAGCAGCGACTCGATTGTAAGTATATATATGTATATATACGCGCGCTAGTACCGCGCGCGGTTGATTTAAGACACAAGAGCGTCGATGTACGCGCGTGCGCGTCGCAAAAAGTCCGCAAACACAAAAATATAATGGCCGTCGCTGTTTGCTCTAGTTTCGCGAATTCGTTCGCTGTACGGCTGCGCCGAACGAACTGACGGACAGGCGGGCGCAGGCGCGCGCTCTCTCGACTAGTCCATTAAATATGCAATCGAAGTAATTGAGCTTTTCGCCCCGACAACGCGGAGCACGCCATTTGCTGGGAGGGCGCGGCTTAAAAATTTCGCCCTCTCGCGGTTTTGGCTCTTGCATTAAACATATTGTCGCTGGGATCGTGTGTTGGTGACTGCCCTCGCGATTGTTTAATTGAGCGCGGTTATTGGAAACAATAACGAAGTCGCGCGGAGCACGCGTCAGGCTGCCTGATAAATCATTCAAATTGTCACTTTTGTTCGCAAGCTTTACTGGTTGATTGCGCGGTGTACGTTGTATTTGCGTACGCTACAGTATACATAATATTACATTATTGCATCACATTGTAACGCGGGAGGTCATATAGAAATTTCGTTAATGTAAATGGAATTTAATTGATGACGTTTGTCAGCTGTAACTGCTTTGTATACCTCCACCTACTGTAAAATGAATTTAGATGGGAGTGATAAATTCGCACATATACGCGCTAATTGTTAATCAAAATACAATGGTAGGAACCGTATCAGAGTATCGAGTGCCTTTGTTTCAGAAGAGTAACCGAATTCATTAAATTACTTCTAGTAACTTATAGACTATTTAACCTGTCGATATACAGATTTAGCGTTGTCTCGGACATTATTATAAAAGGCATTAGAAACTTTTTTAATTATTTATTCAATTTTTTTTAGTAATTGAAACAGTATCGTCTTTTAATAATAATAATTAAGGATGTTCACCGACTGAAAACGAACTTATTGGCGAAAATGTAAATAATGGAATAGTTCTAATAAAAAACGTTATTCTTATACAATTCTAAAGCATTTGACGAGATGTAAAAAAATTTTCTAATTCAAATTTAGCATGTTGTTAGCCAAAGTATTGCTTATCCGAAAATGGACATCAATTCCCTGGTAACAAATGAACCATATTTTATAGCTAACGTGTTAATTAAATGGAAGCATTTTTTATCAAAAATCATAATGCAACGAATATAATTCATCTAAAAGTTCTATGCTATTACTTAAAATACATATTTTATGATGTGTAAATGCGATGATTTATTTCTGATTGGTACATAATTATGAAATACAAGTAATGTTCGTTTTTAGCCATAAAGGTAACTGAAAAATAGCTAGCTTCTGGTTATTTCTACTAGGGTTCATTATGGAAATATTGACATATTATATTCCTTACGCGGTTTGAGGTAGGGGTTGCCATAAAATAATTGAGAAATTAAAAAGAAGTGAAGCGTGACGTGCGATTGTTCATAAATTTCAATGCCACTTCTATAAACAAATAATAAATTTTTTTATATTTCACCAAATGCTTTAGAATTTTGTATATATAAGAATAAAATGATTTTTTCATTAGAACTATTCCAGCCATTATATAAATTTTCGCTCATAGGTTCGTTTTCAACCAGTGATCGTCGCATTCAAAATCGTCACACACAAATATTAATGGTTGTTTTCCATATAAATATTAATAAAGCGTCAACTATATATTGGAACTTGGCTCATAAATAAATAAACAAATATCCCTGGTGGAAATCGATTCCATTATTTACGTAATAAATAGCTAGTTTCCCCAATAATCTTTAAAAACTAGACATTATTCTTGACACTATTCTTTTTATCCATCGATGAAACGATTTTTCAGATCATATTCATCATTTAATAAACAGAATAATAGAATAAGTTTTTCCACAAATTTACATTAGCTTATTTATGAGTAGTTAAAAGATATTAAAGTTGGACAGTTCTTTTAGTCAGGAAATGGCTAATAAGAAGCTTGCTATAATGGCAAGGCGTGAGAGAGACATAATCAAACGGAAAAATCATTGTTTTCGTTTGTATTTCCTGAAAAAGTACTATTAACGAATTAAATACTAATAATTCGTGTTTACGTTTTGGTTAGCTATCTTTTTTTAATATTTGTTTTTAAATACAGGATAAAATTACAGAGAAAATTTAGTAAAAACATTTTAAGGTTGTGTTATCTCCATTAAATAGAAAATATGACCAGAAAAATCGTTTCGTCAATAGCCAGAAATTAGCTATTTTTACTACAGTTCTTTATTATTTTCCTGGCTATTTCCGATAGAGACAATTGTTACGAGGGTATAAATCTGAACCAAAATCAAAATTTAATAATCCATTTCTAAAAAAAAGAACGCGATGAATCTCGAGTTGAACGATGAAAGCCCTTCTACACTCTATTTACGCTCTCATTTGCGTAAAACTGCGAATGTGAATGAACAGAGCTTTTCTTTCTCTATTTATTTATATGGACGCTTTTAATCCCTTGATGTATTGTATTATACATTAATACAAATATGAATTTACATGATCAACGTAGGTGCGTAATATAATTAACTAAATTACAAAAAGTTTACTTCACATGATTTATATTTCTTTGGAATTTTATTATTAACATTAAAAAAAATCTATACGCGCGCATCGTGCATGCAAACTCCGTTAGCAAACGTTTATATCTAAAATATAAAAACAGTAATTTTTCTAAAAAATTCTCAATAATATAAAGATAACACCATACAAAGGAAAATTCGATCCTTGACTTCTACCCCTACCCCCAACACAATAACCATCGAAACACGCTCGAGACGATTCACTGCCGGACGTCGTGCGGGCAATAACTCGAACTTTACAATCTTTCTGTTGTATGTATACCCTATATGGTGGCGTCCACTCTCTCCCCCCTCACTCTCTCTCGCCCACTCGACGCGGAATCCCCCGTGCGGCAATCGAAATTTCCAGTATATTTCCCGCGACTGCGCTGCGCGCGGAGCCTTTAATAGAAAAGGCGACAACCGCATTGAAGCGCGCACGGCGCGACGCCGACCCCTTGGCTGTGGGGCTGTCATTCGCAGCGATTGTCATTCGCCATCTTCAATTTTGTCTGCGCGCCGAGACCGCCACCGCTGCCGCGGGTAGAGGGAGAGAGAGAGAGAGAGAGAGAGAGAGAGAGAGAGAGAGAGAGAGAGAGAGAGAGAAGAGTGTCAGTCGCACAGAAAAACCTTTATTAACTTCTCGGAATTGACGTCTCAATGTGACGGAGTTGTATTGATTTCGCACTTTTTCCGACTCACCGGCGGCCGCGGCGACGTTGCGAGAGACTCGCCGTGACCGTGGAGCGCGGCTAAAGACTTTAATTGCGGAAATACACGTCGTGCTTTGGTAATGTTTTTCTTCTCCTGTATATAGGAGGTACTTTATTTTATATGTACAGCTGCAGATACAAATCTCTCGCGGAAATATTTTTTACGCATCTTAATTTCGGCCTAGAATAAATATGTTTAGTTAACAATAATAACTCGACATCAAAATTTTTTGTGTAAAGTTAGCAATTTTATAGTAAGTAAGCGCTAATATATCCACTTATTTTTAATTACAGTAAATTGCAAGAAGTCATGCAACGTCTGAGGCTTGTTTCCATCTATTCCACGGGCATCTTTTCAGATTGACATAAACTCATTGCGAAAAGGAGCGCGTGAAAATGAAATTGCGGATGCACGCAACTGAACGCTGCCAACCGCGAAACTATATAGCATATACAAAACTGCATCGGCCATTGTACATTTTAATATCTGGCTGCTCTGAGTAATTATTACAATTAATTTTCATGAGTTAACACATTTTTCAGTATGTCGAAAAGATCCTTGTCATTATTTTAATAACTTCATTCCTGAAATACTTATCATAAGGTATTGTATTCCTTGAATGCGGAATATCTACGATTTAGCCAACGACGACGCGAAGCCGCGACTGTCCCCGGTTCTTTCTCCCTTTCAAAACTGACATAGCAGGCAGTCAGCAAGCTCCACAATCAACCTCATTGTGCCAGCACCGAGTCCTACATAAATTCTCCCGGAGCATCAGCGAATTTTTGCCCGGGGTATATCCGCACCAACGCTGGCGCATAATCCTCTCGTCCATTCTTCTCCCTCTCTCTCCTCCAGAAAGTCCAATAGCTGATTAAGCAACAAACGCGATAAAGAGAGAGCGGGGCCGCGAGCCAGGAGCAATTAAGAGACCGCGGCGGGCGCATATAATTTGCCGCCTAGCTCCTCCTCTGCCCTCTCTACCAATACATAATCCCATAGTGGCTTCTGTGCCACTATAGCTGCTGCTGCTGCCGCCGCCGCAGGGATCTCCTTCCTAATTGACTTTGGCAGATAACGATTCCATTGTGCCCCGCAGCAACGCTGACCGCCGGGCAAAAAGTCGCGCGCGCGCGCACTCTTTTCCGCCCGATAAGCCCGGAGAATGGTACTGCTGAGTCAACGAAGGTTGACGCGAGCGCACCGTCGTCGTCGTCGTCTACTTCTTGCTCTCGCGCGACGCGAATTCAATGGGGCTATTACAAAGGCCATAAAACCCGCGTGTGCGCACGCGAGAGGGACAGAGTGTGGTATGGTCTCTCGAGGACGGCGATGGGAGAGAGAGAAAGAGACAAGGCCGTCAGAGTATGTACGAGCGCATAAGGTGTGCGCGCGCGTATTTCATGGACGGGGACAGGAAAATGCCGAGCCACTGTTATCCGCGCTCGCGCGCGCGCGCGTTTTCGAGGCTCATTTATGCCGCGTCACGTTGCGTGCGTGCGGGCATGCGAGAGGGTGAGGTATAGCGCATTATTAAGGGAATCGCGCCATTTCTGCGGAGCTTTATTATTTCGCCTTTGACGAGCTTTTGAACAAGCCGCGAGACGCTGCGCAGAGACGTTAAGCGGCTGTACCCCGTTTGTCGGCCGACTTGATGCTCGCGTGAGATTTTGCAAGGCGGCGTGTTTTTCTTATTAAGCAGTGCGATTGAATGTTAGGAAAAGTTGCGCATCCTGCGAGCTGTCTCATTGTTTTGCCGCGAGGGTCTTGTTCTACAGGCAATTGTGCTAGTTTATGGCAATTGCTGGCTTTAATTGTTGCTTGAATATTTTTTTCTTTAATTAATTTGTACTTGCAATATGAAAAGTTTGAACAGAATGACTCAACAATTATATCTATGCCGTGCTTTTTATGGGAATTTATGTTTTAGTTGAATAAAAATTTCAAGAAGTTAGACAGAGATGCTTTGCAGATATTTTCAACTTCATTTTTCCATTACTTAATTAATTTTACGAAATTAGAAAAAACTTTATTTGAATTTTGAACGAATTTATATACAGCCTCGCACGACGATTCGTCAGTATGACATTTTTACCACCAAATACTTATTTCTAATGGGCTCCTTTACGCGCTGGCGAAAATCTTTCACTCCCAGCGAATTGTCGCGCGTCAGCAGCCTTTCAAAGTCAGGTAGTCGCAGTTGGATTAACTTCGGTCACCCCCTCGCATATGCGTCACGCTATACATTTCCGATTCTCCCCCATCGCACCCCAATCTGTGCCCCTATCTCTCTCTATATTCGGTTTAACAAAACAAAAAGAAAGCCGAAAAACCACCACGTTTTAAACATTTCCATCAGCTAAAACATTTCAATTACGGCCGAGCAAACAAAAAATTATCTATCTACTTCAAACTCCATTACACGCAGTCACTCTGCGCTCGCGCGCATAGAAAAAGCAGACGACCGACAAAGAAATTCGATCCATTTCTATAAACAACACGCGTGTACACGTTTTTTCAATTATTTTACCTCTCCCCACCCCACCTAAAACTCACTCATACGCTCATCGTTGCTTTCCAGAGAGAACAATATACACTATTCGCACTGCGCGACACGTGAACATAAAAATGATAGCACAACTCTTCGGGAAACGCATCGACATTGCTTTTTGTGCAAATTGTTTTTTCCCGCGAATCACACGCACGCGCGCGCATACTCGCCGACTTTTTCCCTTTGCCGCACAATGCACACACATATAATATGTATATATATATATATATATATATATATATTGCACGACAAATCAACATACACGTACACGACTATATACATATATATGTACGTGAAACCGAATGAAAAGCAACGCGCGGAAAATCCCGCGGGAGAGGGTGTATATGTATAGGTACATCGAGAGTCGTGATCGAAGAGCTCGTTTCGCATAGGGAGAGAGAGAGGGAAAGCAAATATCGCTGTAGCCCCACATCAATCGTGGCGGCCGAGAAGAAAGACATTACATTATTCGACCATCGCCGTTCGATGATGATATATATATATATAGCCGTGACGCCGATGCGTGTGCGCTCCTTCGTGGCTTCCCTCTAACGAGGTAGCTTAATGGAATTGTAAATTAATGCATTGCGTGCAAGTGAGTGAGAGAGAGAAAGCCTTTCGGGAGCTCGCTACGCCGGCGCGAGAATAAATTTATCGCCAATATGTCGGGGTTCGGACGGGGGAGGGGATAGAGGCTTAGATAAAGGGTCTGCGTCGTATTGAGATGTGGATCGGCGGCCCCGGGACTTTTGTTATGACGGTTGGGATGGTAATGATGGTTCGGGGGCGAAGGGGTGTTGGGGAGAGAATGACGATGGATGATATGATTGGTATGGGATTTTAAAATATGCCTGGGGTTAGAAAGTCTTTTTTTTTGTCTAGACTGCAATGCTTTAATGTAATGGAACGACTGTATAGGCTAATGGATATATAGAATCTGGTTGCGTAGTTTTTAAGTACGAAACATTACACGACTCTAATGGATGCGGCAAGCTGATATATTCCACATTTGCCGGCGTGTGTTTGAAATCTAGTACACCTGTGGGGGATATGAATTTACGTTTAATCTCCATTTAATTAATGCACAAGAGGTGTCAAGTTTTCATTTAGCCTGTATATATATATATATATATATATATATATATATATATATATATATATATATATATATATATATATATATATATATATATATCTATATGTATCACGTAACTGTAATACCTACCCTTTTACAACAATTATTGTTTACACTGAGAAAAATGATGTATTAAAAATTACTATAACATATAGGAACGTGGGGACTCAAATCTCAAATACCAAAATTTTTACTATAATTTATAGTAAAAATTGATATCATACATAATAAAAATGTAGTAATAATTTTAGTATTTGAGATTTGTCCCCACGTTCTTATATATTATAGTAATTTTTAATACATCATTTTTCATTTTTCTCAGTGTAGAAATTATTAAAAGTGAAAGTTCAATTCCACTTCTTACACCCTGGTAGAAATTAGTCCATTAAAAATGGACAGGAAAACCGAAACTGGCCATTGGAAACGGCTAGTTATTAGATACAAGTGTAACGCTTTGGTCCTACCCTCAAAATCTTCACATTAAAATTTCATAACAATTTAATCACATATTGTAAAACTTATAAAACTTATACTCTTAAGAGATAGTTTATAGGGATATAAACAAAATTTAGTAGTCTTTGTACTATTTACAGCTTTATTCTATAAGATATAAACCAAAATAGTTATTTTGCCACGTGATTCTATCTCTCTCACTTATCGCCATAACAAATCGCTTGTTACTAGATTTTTAATGGCTTCGTCGGTTAGCTATTTTAACTAGTATTAAAATGCCAAATTAATAGATAGTACAACATTTTGGCCATTTTTGCAACCAATAAATGTGAAAAATAGATTGAAATAAAATCGTTACACTTTTGTATCCTGAGGCTACTAACATTTCCAGCAACTGCGCTTGCCGGTTCTCGATAACGCCTTCACGTCATCGCTCCAACCCCCTGTTCACAATACGCTCTGCCTACAAATTTCCACTATTCGCTCGCATCGCCGTCCGCGCGCGCGGCAAGACGCAAAAATCGAAACACACGCCTCTCGCAAACCCTCTTCCTTGATCCGCGCTTTATCGTTCATCCGTGCAGACGGATGTGTGTATATATATATAAGCTCGCACGCGTGCGGTCATCCCTTTCGCGCAAATAAGCATCGCCGGCGCCAAAGTCGAGAAGAGCTATGTACGTATACAGGAGCTCGCGCGCGATTTCTACCATT
Source organism: Torymus aiolomorphi (assembly GCA_036365515.1). NCBI lineage: Eukaryota > Metazoa > Arthropoda > Insecta > Hymenoptera > Torymidae > Torymus > Torymus aiolomorphi. Next base: position 4,820,124 of record CM070876.1, read on the forward strand.
GCACGCGCGCGGCCAAATGGAAAGTGTAGGGGAGATATAGGCCCGTGGCGTTGTCCGTATTCCGATGTTGTCTCGTCCTCGGATTGGATACGGCTTTTCTTTCCTTTTCGGGGGCCGAGCGCTGTTTTGTTATTCGGTTGGGCCTCTGTGTAACTTTACACGCCCGCCGGTATCTCGTCTTATTGAATGCGAATTGGCGAAAATTGAAGTGGCTAAGGGAGATGGAGAGAAAGAGAGAGAAAGATAGGAGGGGGAGGAAGGTTTATTCGAGTCGTCGGTGTTAAGTGAATTGTGAATTGGCTACTGTCCCGAAGGATTCCGAATGAATTTCAATGAATTGGGTTGGAAATGAGAAGTTTATTTTTTTTCCTCAATTTATGTAGGAAATGAAATAAGGAAAATGGATTAAAGTCAAAATTAAATGTTTAATTTAGGTTCTTAGAATCATATAAAATTATTGAACGCTAAATTTTTTTATATATTATCTAAAAGTTGAGTAACAATAATATTCCCATCACTTTCAATGAATGATAACGCTCATATGAGATTTGATAATTCGACACTAATTTTAAGCTATTTTGCATATAATTTAGTGTCAAGCCATTTAAATTAAATATGATTTTTAATATTCTCGAATATAGTATTAAAACTGCAGTAAAAAAAATGATATTTCTCTATAGAGATCTAGTTAATTTCTAATTCCTCTTTTTAACTTTAATGTTATCATTTCAGAGGTATCATATTTAATTCTAATGAAAAGACGGATATAGTCAAACTTAATCCTTTCAGCACATCGTTGTCTATATAGAAGACGGGCAAAATTAGGTTCTTTTTTGTTCGTTTTCCACAATTAATTAGAAAATCTACAAAAAGAACGAAGTCTTTTCATACTATTGCTATTTTCTATCAAAAAGGGTTTAAAAAATCGTGAAACATAAAATGGTACTTTGATGCAAAAACCATTTTGAAAATATATCTGCAAAACAACTTGGATGCAATTTGGTTTTATTCAATCAAAAAGATAGTTGATCATTTATTTTGTGAGTTATAAACTTAAAAAAAAAAGTTTTTGTTAAAATTAAAAGAACCGTAATAGCTTATGTAAATTGTTTTTTGGAAAATATAGGTATTTTGACACTCTTTGAACTGTTATTCGTTCGATTCAAATATCTCAATCCTATCATTAAAAAAACGCTAAAATTAATTGTTTGAGAATCGAAAATTCACCACTGTCCTCGCCCTTGTCCGGTTAAAATCGATCGAGCAGATCCTGAGATAAAGCGGTATACATACATACACAAACACACATACACAACATACATACACATCCATACATACATTTTCTAAAATCATGTGATTCAAACTTCGAACACCTATAATGACCCTGGTAGAAATTCATCTATATGAAATGGTCAAGAAGTTATAAAATAGCTATGTAAAACTGGCTAATTAATCTCTATGATGAAACGATTTTTTGACCATTATTTGCCTATTTCTTAGATTGACGTAACAACAAAATATTCGTATTTGATTTACTTACTAATTCTATCTTTGATGAAAGAGCATTAAAGTGCATTTGATGGCTTACCTAAATATAAATAAATAACGTTAACTAATAAATTGTTTGTTCTACTCATTCTATGAATAATTCAGCAAAACTTTTATTTCTCCATCTGATTCTGTCTCTCTCACTCCTTGTCATAACGCAAGCCTTCTACTAGCCATTTTCAGACTAAAGAAACTGATCGGTTTTAATACCTATAAAATACTCAAGATCAAGCTTGTGTTTATCTTCGAAAAACTCATTCTATTTTTCAATCTATTAAATGGCTAAATAATAGGAGAAAAAGTGTTTCATCGGGAGACAGAAACTGGACAAGAGAAATTCCCATTTATAGCAAGTTTCTAATATAAATAGCCAGTTATTAGTTATAAAATGTTTTTGATTTCCACCAGGGGATGTTTCTGTACCGCAAACTTAAAATTTTACTATTACAAAGCTTCCTCTAGGATAAAGCTAAATTCGAGACCGAGAGGACTAATCAACGAAGAATAAACCAACAAAGATAACAATCCATTATCTCATTATACCTTCACCAACCGCGATTCGACCCGTAAACATAAATATAACGCTATATAATAGTCAGATCTATATAGGTGCGCACCAAAACCACGTGCGAAACTTTGCATCCGAAACTTTGGCTGTACGCACGCGAAGTTTTTCGCTCTTTACCTGTACCCCCCTGCTGCGATCGCCACCTAATTACTTAGACGCACAAATTTCAGTTAGGGGATATAGCGCGGAGTCGAAAACTATGAGCACCAGGAGCAACAAACAGTCGTAACTTTTGGGGGAAAATTAAAAAGGAAAGGGTGGAGGTGGCGCGGGGGACGACGATCCGGGCAAAAACAAACCGTGCAACTCTTATTATACGAATTCTCAATGGTCCTCTCGTCTGCACTGGCACGCGCGAAACTTTCTTGTCCTTATCGCATAAGAGAGAGTGGGAGAGAGACGGAGAAGCCCCTCGGAGCTTCGGCATTCCCCGTCGTGCGCTTTATTCCCACCGTGCTTTTCTTTTTTTTCTACTTTCCGTGGGAGTTTCTTCGCCTTCTCTCTCTTTCCCTTGCTCTCTCGCGCGATGGCAGCGGAATATAAAAGATTCCGACTCCAATATCGTGCGTTAAGTCGGCCGATCCGCAGCCGCGCGCCGTCAGGTTGCGTCGTCCGGCTGCCGCCGCCAACGCTACTATACTGCTTATATACACCGACAGGGGTGCGTATGTATGTGAGTGGGAGACAGAGAGAGAGAGAGAGGGAGAGAGAGAGAGAGAGAGAGAGAGAGAGAAAGAGGATACCGGTATAGTGGACGGCGCGCGCAGGCGGACTCTCGTATCTTTTAGCGGGCTGCTATCCCCCAATTTTAATTAAAGCTCGCTCGATCTCGGACTCTCTCTCTTTCTTTCTCGTTGGAAAGGGAGCCGAGAAAAAGGATGGGAGGAAGAGACGGAGAAATTCGCTCTGCCCACCCGCCAGGGATGAAATGAACATCCCCCGCCGCGCGTGACTTATTTTGGTCACGCGAAAGTCGAAACAAACTGCCGTTCTATTGCTCGCGTTCTCTCTTTCTCTCTTTCCCTCTCTCTGTCAGTATCTCCCTCGGATAACACAGCAATGTGTGGATGTATGTGGATATGTGTGGGTTGCATGTGCGTGTGCATGAATGTGCGTGTGTGTGCGCGCGCGCGCGCGCGCGTGTGTGTGTGTGTGTGTGTGTGTGTGTGTGTGTGCAGCTTGGTAAAAACTTCTCCGATAGCAGTGATGTGTACCCGTTAACGATTTTGAAAATTTGCGCATGAATATGTCATTTATGCCGTCGAAGTGATCTATGTGTACGCGCTGTTGAAGGGATGCACTTGCATACGCATATTATATACTGGTATTGTGAGTGCACGTGCGCTTTGGCAAATATAACGTATATAACGTTGACACGTGCACATAAAAATAGTTATTATATATAATTCTTCTGTATATTTTTGTACAAGTATTTGCTCACATCACCCTGTTTGTTTGCATTTATATACATATAAATATACATGCACTTTATCGTTTTCATATGTAGAATATAGATAGACCAAGAAGCATTGCATCCGAACCGTCGACTCCCTTTTTTCCATCAGGATGCCTCACGTATGCCACACCAATTCTGACCAGCACTGCACGTATATATGTACACGCGCACACATGCATATATAACAGAGCTCGGGGCATCGATTCGCAATTACACGCGAGCTTAACGCCTTTTTATTAATGCGCGAACCCGGCCATGTAAACAAAGTGCTGCAACGTCGCGCGCACTGTGCGCGAGGCGCACGGAAATTACAATGGCCCCATAAGCACGCGCGCGCGCACACAGACTAATTAATACTATCTCCTTTCGCCGAGTAACGACTTTCGGGAATTTGTTGAATCGAGCATTTTATCGTCGCCGGGATTACGCCGCGCGCCGAGATTTTATTAGTGGAAGGCCATTTGATGGAGCGTTTAATTCGGATACATAGATATTTGAGTGATACCGTGATAAATCCTCGTGGAGAGAGATTATAGAAGTGGGAGAACGACTGGGAGAAAGTTTAGCGGAAAATTTTAATAAAAGATTTTTATTCGGACAGCGTTTGATATTACTCTCCGCCGGGTTGATGTCAGAGCGTCGGTATAATAAGTCAAAGTTTCGAATTGAGGGAAATACATTTATTGAATATTGTGTGAACTTTTTTAGGAGGCGTCGTAAATTTATAAGTTAAAAATCGAGAGAAACTGCAATAAAAAGTTCTACGCGATTCTGTTGGAGAAATTGCTTTCTTGACAAAATTAAAAAACTATATAAGCAGTACTGTCTTTGATTAATAAAATTTTTATGTGACAAATGTCATCAGTTCGTAAGTTGAATTTTCCAAGTTCTCCTCTTGAAATAAATATAATTTTTATTGTTAAACATCAGAGTTGAAAACTATGCAAAATTACACTGAGAAAAAAGTTTTATAATTTTTACAATACTTATAGGAAAAATTACTATACTGTGCGGAGAATACTATCACAAGATCACACAAGTGAGATATTTATTAAAATTCTCATAACTTTTACACTAAAAGTATGAAAAAATTACTAAAAAGTTAATAAAAGTTATTATACAAAAGTAGAAAAAATTACTAAACAGCATGATAAAAATTAGATTTCATAAATTTGACAAAACTTTAATATATATTTTACCTAGAAAATTAGTCAATTTTATTATACTGTATAAAAATTTTTCCAGTACAGTATAGTAATTTTAGGAGTACGCACTGCACTGCACATGCGCGCTACTATCAAAACAACATAACATCGCGCCGACTCATTCTAACCTGCAATTTTCTTGAAGAAAACTTGCTTTAGATATAGTATAGATAAGTTTTTTTATTAATTATTTTAATCAACACTTAGATAATTATCCATAGATTAATATCCAATTTGTTTTTAAAGTTTGATAAGAATAATTTACTTTTATAAGTATTGTTATACTGTAACATATGTAGAAGATTCGAATTTCATTATTGTAAGTGGTCGTCAACGGAGCAAATGATGTAAGGAGATCCTTGTCAATTCGAAGGCCCAGGTTCGATTCCCCATTCCGGAAAGATTTTTTTTTCATCGTTTAAATTTAATATAATTTAATCAGATCTGTTTATTCTTAATAAATTCTTAATAAAACGAATAAAATCGGTGAAAAAATTTTTTTCTGAAATTTTTCGAGAAAGTATAAAAATTACTACACTGTTTTATAAAAACTATTAAACTGACATCTTGTGGTGAGATTCCCCTACAGTATAGTAAATTTTCCTATAAGTATTATAGAAATTACACAATTTTTTTTTCTCAGTTTAGGCTACGGACACATGACGCTTCAGTCATTCGAAAAACACATGTACAGACGTCGCAATCACGACCCCGTTTCTCACGGTTGCAAAAACGCCTGAATCACGACTACAGGTATATATGCGTCTCCATGCGAAACCGTGACACATATGTGCAATAACCCCGCTCGCTCTCGAAACTCTATTATTCAAAATTAACGCTTGCATTAAGCGTCTTGCTAACCGTTTTCTTCTCCTACACACGCCACTTCTATTACGCCTCAATCTCGGCCGACAAAAGCGCCGCAGCTTTAACCACTTCATTACTTGTCCTTCGTCCTCCGCCCCCAATGCCATCTGCATCGCACACACATCCTCTTTCCCAAGCCCAGCCCCTTCACCACGGCCGAATCAAATTAAACGTACACTTGCGCGCACGTCGGCCAGTAATTAAACTATATGTAGGTATATACCTCGCGCTCAGACCGCACTAACCCTATTATATACCCCGCGGGCGGAAAAATCCTCTCTCACGCCTTTTGCCACCTCCGTGCGCGCGCGCACAAAGGCCGCCGTACAAATAGTCGTACGGTCAAAGGGCGAAAATTCCGGGTTACAAGGGTGAGGGGGGAGTACATATATATAAACGTGGCACAAGGCATTATATAAACTCTTATATGAAAGACGGAGGTAATGGAGCACGCAGCACACGCGTACTATTATACTATCGACATGTATATAGCGTGCGCCTTGTAGGCACCTCGGCGTATGTGCATTTAATAAACGCAGGCTCAGCCGCCCCATTTCCGCAGGAAAATGATGCGACTGGTATGCGTGTACACGTATGCATGTATATGTGTGTAGGCGTGCATGCGCGTCCCTTCGCGCCCGGAGAATTTCACAACGCGTGCGAGGAAGGTGTAATTGCGACGTGTGGTTTTCTGGACGAGGTGAGCGCGTTTCGGGTGGCGGCCGCGGCTACGGATTTGCCGTAGACGCGTTTTCCCCGTGCGGTGGTGCGGTAGTGCCTGACGTTTTAACGCGCCGATGGGTCGAGGAATTTTCCGAGTGCGGAATATTATGCACTGCAGCGCGGAAAGTTAAAGTGAATTCGTGTAAAGTTGTCGCAATATTTTCGCTTGCAGTCGATTGTTTGGTTTTGTTTTATAATGTTTTGTTTGATTGTGTGTTATTTATACATAACTGTCGATCGACATTTTATTTATTTTGAAATGTATTTGTATTTGTTTAATGGAGAGTTTTACATTTTTTTTAATGCAGACCACACGGAGAAAAATGTTTTGGTAAAAATTGTCATGACACATTATAAAAGTAAGACCGACTCAAATCATGAAAAAAATTGTGATAATTTATGGTAAAAATTGCCATAAATTTATAGTAATTTTTACGATATAAGAAAAATTGATAATTTCAGTCTGTCCCATATTTACAATCAGAAATGGTAATTTTAACTATATTATTTTTCGCCGTGTAGAGAGGATTTTATATACACGCAAAATCGAAAATGGCTTGAGAGAGAAGCTTTTCAAAACCAAATAGTTTTGCTACGAAAATCCCTCTAGGTATTTCTAAATTATTTGACTGTACAGATTGGTGCCTATACAAATAGAGATATATTCCACGTTTGCTTTTGAGGATTTCCTGTTGTATATGCGCAAGTACACAGAACTGAAGCGTAAAAGAGGAATCTTTTTATTTTCAAACAGAAAAAAGGAATCTTTTTTTATTTTCAAACAGAAAAAGTGATTAGTTTTGGTCACGTAAATGGGGTTTGAAGAAACAGTATGCTACGTTGGACTCAAAAACTAAAGGCAAACTTTTTAAATTGAGAACATTCAATTGAACTTTTTCCACGTGTATGGTGCGCTCAATGTTAGTTCACGAGTTTTATTGAGATAATATACTTTAGAGAACATGTCAACAAATTTTATTATATTATCTGATAAAGTTGTAACTTGCTAATAATATTTCACGTGGCAATTTAAATATGCATATTACAGGATAGTTTACACAAAATTTCACAGCGTATAAAGTACTAGTTATTCTGACTGAATGAACGAAAAATTGTGATGAAACGGTATCCCGTTTATACATATTAAATTAATGTATCACCCATTTTGTGTCGTGCTTTTAACGCAGGAGCTTCGTCTAAACTACGTTTCAAAAGTAAAATTATCAATTACATTTTTTGCTCATTCTAATAAACGGAGCCTAATATATTTCGGTAATTCGTGCACGAAGCCTCTGCATCTGATATTTACGATACCCCTCATAAAGAACACCTCTAAAAGCGCCTCACAATAATACACCACACTTACACTCCAACGAAACAACCGCCGATTCCTCGACCTTCTCACTCAGACTCTTTCTTTCTCTCATCCGCATGCTTTCCTCAAAACATCGCCTCGAAAAACGCGCTCGCAAAAGACGGATTCCTCTGATAAAAACTGTACTTAACTCCCTAACCAGATGTCCGGCGCACGAGCGCAAAAAACTGCCGCGAGCGCGGTTTGCTTTCTCACTCTCTACTTGCACGCACTCGCGACTTTTACTGCGCAGTAATACAGTTTTACGCTCGCTCTCGGTTAATTTTTCGTGCGGCGTGTTATTTCAATTTCCGCACGTACATGCGCCTGCTGTTGCGATGCGTCTTTACGAGGAGGAATATTCTCAAGGCCGGTAGTGTCGTGCATTTTATCTTGCGAGTATAGGCCTCTTGTTAAAGTGAGAGGTAAGTAGAGGGAGGGGAAGGGTGCGAGAGCAAGGCAGTCGGACGTAATGAATTTAGTGATAATTTGCAGTAATAATGTGTGAGAGAGAGAAAGGAGCGACAATGATTCGCTTAAAAAAGTCGGAGAAAATCGGGTTGACGTGAACGACTGCTTGTGAGTGCACGCTTGTTTTAAATGCTTCAAATGTTTGTATAAACGTGCATAAAGGCGTAAGGTTAAGTACCCGAAAGCGGGACACATTCGGACTACAACCATATACAAATGGTGTTTTCAGAACCGTACAACCAACATTTTTAAAAACTTTTTAATCTAATCATTGATACACAATCTATCTTACTAATCTATACAAAAATAAATCTATTTAAATACTTTTTTCTAATAAAGAAGTAAGATTGAAAAAACATGTGTGAAAAAATTATATATATATATATATATATAATTCTTTATTAGAAAAAAGTATTTAAATAGGTTTATTATATATATATATATAATATGGTTTATACGTTTTATTGAAACGGTTCTGACGCCGACCTCTATATAAGGTAAAGTACCCGAATGCGGGACAAATTAAAAATGGGACCGAAATCGGGACAGCAGTAAAATAACTACTATAAAATGATAATAGGGTAACGGCATTACTTTGTTAGCATTATTTGGAATACTATGTATGCACGTCAATTTTGTCTTAATTTACTCTTTTAATTGATTGCAAACGGCATCCGAACTTTTCGAAGTTATATTTCAGTAGCGTGAGAAGTCAAATCTTTGTCCAACTTTAGTCGCCTCATAGTTCCCAATACCCGAAAGCGGAACACATTTAAAAGTATTGTCCCGACATAGGGTTCAAGTAACGTCCCGATTTAGATCCCAGCTCGACATAGAATGTCCAGAAATAGCAGTGGTACACATGTTTTTTCAATCTTACTTCTTTATTAGAAAAAAATATTTTAATAGGTTTATTTTTGTATAGATTAGTAAGATAGATTGTGTATCAATGATTAGATTAAAAAGTTTTTAAAAATGTTGGTTGTACGGTTCTGAAAACACCATTTGTATATGGTTGTAGTCCGAATATATATAAATATATATATATGTCCAGTTTTCTCAACCATATATATATATATATATATATATATATATATATATATATATATATATATATATATATATATATATATATATATATATATATATATATATATATGTATATGTATATATATATATATAGTATATGGTTGAGAAAACTGGACATAGTGATGAAAAATTCACAAAACATCGGAATAGTCTACATTATGAAAATTCTGACTTTCTCATTAAATTATATGAACATTATGCGTTAAAGTATGTTGTATCTTTTACAACTTCATAATTAACCCTGCTTACGTCACAAACTCTCGGGCATCTAATCTTACCTCTACTCATCACCTAAACGATTTTCCTTTATGCAAATATCTCACAATTTCAACTCGTTCGCACTGTACAAAAACGCACTAAATAAAAGAAATCAAGAAAAATGTCCCACGCCCTCGATAGCATCTTCCCTCTCTCTTTCCCTTCCTCCCTCTCTCTCTCCCTCCCTCTCACTCTCGCTCTCTTGTAATTACAGTCGGTCAGCCTCTACCTACATTTATACATACCTCTACGCACACGCAACGACGACGCAACGACCCCCTGTATACGCGAGAGAGAAAAAAGACGTACAAGGACGAGATAGAGATAGAGCGAGAGCGAGAGAGAGAGAGAGAGAGAGAGAGCGAAAGAGCGAGGAACAGAGAAAGAAAACTAACGCATATCGCGACGCTCGTATCTGCCGGGAAACTGCAAGACGGTGCGGAGCGCAACACGTCGCCGAGAAAATTGTTGGCAGGAAATCGCCCTACGTAACTCGCGCGCAAGCGCATATATACGCGCCTGTATATAAATTCGCCCAGATAAGCGGGGAGTACTGCAAGCGTGAATTGTGTGTGTGTGTGTGTGCTGCGCGGAATGAGAGGCGGGCGAGGTACGAGGAGAGACTAGGGAGGGAGAAAATGTGACCGGACGAACGTTTGCATCATACCGCCGCGGTGAGGAATTGCCGAGAGGAATACAGAGGTAGAGAGGGAAATGCACGTTCCCGTAATAATTTTCGTTTTTAATTATTAACGTGGTCGCTTAATGGCGCTCGGAGGGAGGTGATTACACAGTTGTTTAGCTGTGGAACAGTATATTCTATGCTAATCAATGCGAGTAAGTATTGCTTCGTCAACGCTGAGTCACTGAGTTTATATGGATTTATAGAGAGGAAAAATAGCGAAAGAGTGTCATCAGAATGAGTGTAAAATGTTATGACAGATTCAAATGGGTCACCAAACATTCAAATAAACACGCAGTATGAATACTTTTTCAGAGATAAAAGAGGTCATTTTAAATACAGTAAAATCGGATAAAATTTGTAAATTGGACGACGTTAGACAACGGAAAAAATCGTACCGCTTCTCTGCAGCTACGCAATTTATATATAGAAACATCAAATTAAAGTAAAAATATCTCCATCTGTAAGCCGAATTTTCCTCATTCACTGCATAACCATCGAAAAATCACGCCTGATAGTGCCGTATTATCGGAAACTGTTTGAGTTATGTATAATTCGTCAGGATGAATTACACACGCGAAATTTCGGCCTGCGTGAATCCAATAGTATCAATTACTCACGCGTCCGCGCGTTCGTGCAACAAAAAATTAACGATTTGCGCAACGACAAAGCACATATTATGTCTACTATATATGGCATTCGGCTGTCGCGTATCGAATTACGGTATACTCACATTCCGACCCGATCTTGGACATCATATATATTTGGCGCCCTGGCGGCGCGCTGCTGAAAAATCGTTCGCTCTGCGTTCCTCTACATACAATACAAAGCGAAAACCGGCATGTGTATAGGTACATACAGAACGGCGATCGCGCGAAGAATCGAAAAGCGTGGAAAGTGAAACCAAGCCTTACACAAAAGAACTAGACCGCAGGGGGCAGCAGCTTTCGTCAGTTGCTCATCGAGGAGACTCTCATCGTCCAATACCCATCCCGCACTCGCCATTATGCGGCAGAGGCGCGATCGTGGAAACACTGCACGTCGGATCGTTCTCGACTTTACTGTGTATGTATATACATCAGCAGCCACGAAATTAATGTACACCGTCAGTCAGGACAGCACAGGAGCGTGGGGCTAATCGGCCTGCTGTCGATGTTGCTGCTGTCGAGGGTGCCGCGCCGCAGACAATGATGCACGCGCGCGCAGAAGCACACTTTGTATACACATATATATATGTACGTGAGCGCGCGGGTGCAGCATCCTCAACGGCGCTCTGTGCAATGCAGCGGGCAAAGCCGATGATTAGACACGTGCCTGTTCACTTCTATACACATATTTACACACATAGAGGGTGGATTGTATATACGCATGGTGCATGGATTAGCTATAGTACATTCTGAGCGGATAGTAGTTTTCCGAAAGCGAAGGCCTATTGTTACATCTAATACAGCTATAATGTTTATCTAATTCTATTCGAAGATTCTGTTATGTATGATATTTCTGGGAAGCTGAAGCGTTTAATTAGTGCTCATTTTGTAGCTGGGTGGTTCGAAGGTATTTATATAGCGAGAACGGTTGTCCATGCAGGCTTTCTGATGAATCGCGGTAATACGAGTTACGATAATACGGTTTAAAGCCATCTTTCTTGAATTAGTTCATGCGAAAGTGCATTAGATACATATTGGTTTTGCACAAAATATAATCCTGTTTTTGAAAATTATTGTAATTTTACAAATTCTATCTTTGAACAATATGTTTCTGGTTCGTACAAATAATTTGACTAATATCATACTAAACTAGGCACAATATTAGTATAAATGTATTAAGTAGTATATATCAATCTTTTATGATTTAAATTGTTCTAGGTGCTAGCATAGTATTAAGAGGTTATAAATGAACATAATCTTTACATGATTTTGTAAAATTTTATTGCTAGAAAAACCTATTAAACATCAACTTGAAATACGCAATCTCTACTAAACAAAATTATGTGTCGATATACTTTGCGTAAAATGAAATTTTACGCACTTATGCACAAAACATTGCATTTTACATCTGGAAAACAAGACACAAATTTAGCATTTAACGATTAGTAAATAAAAAAATGTTCGCCACTCGAGCGTAGAATTTGCACCCTGATAAAACTCGGGGCACAAAACTCTATTTTATGCTCTTGTTACGAATAGTACTCTCCAAGCAGCTTCTAAAAGAATATGTTATCACTGCCCATTAGTGAGTTTTTAAAAAATTAATGAGTTTGAAATCGCATTTCTCTCGTCAAAATTAATTTGCATAAACTATTCATGACTCTGATAAAATGAAAATAGTATATATTATTTGTAAAAAAAAATGAACTTTATACCTACATTGATAAAAAAATAACATTTTTCTTGGTGTTTATTGTTGTATAATCATGTTAATAGACATTTAAATGACAAAAATCGTAAAGCTCCACGGATTTTTCAAATTCATGTTTTATTCACTGTTATAACTGTAGATCAATTAATATTTTTCAACTTTGTAGAAACAAATAAAACTATATTCTCTCCACCGGATAAAATGATGTATTAAATATTATTTAGAATTTATTACTCTTTTCAAGTATGATTTATTAATGAATTATATTTTATTCTTTTAACATGTATTTAAAAAAAGGAAAATGGCATATAGCGTTTTCTTTTTTGTTTGGGTGGTATAACTGAAAAGATGTACTATCGAAACGCAGCATTATTGTCAACATTTTCAATTCTCGTCAACACTCTCTTTAAAAAAAATGACAATCCTCCAAAAAAGGAAACCTGGCAAAGGCAGCAAATGGAGAATAATCCCAGCCCTCGGACAGCAGCGCAATGGCCGGGAAAGCTCACTAGAGAAAATTAACCCCAAAAGGATATTCATACACCGAGCTTCTGCGTGGCGCAACTAGAGTGCATCCACCAGCCGGCGACAATAGTAGAGCGCGCGCGCCGTTGTAATACAGAATCGCCCGTTAATTAAAAGCAGATGCATTTTAGGGGCTTGGAGCTTCGCGCACAGTAGCAGTATAGATCACGCGGTGCGTGGGGGATTGACATCAATCGCGCTTCGCATTCACGTCGCTACAGCGTATACATACGCATACTATATATATGCTATGGCTCGCTCTCGCTAATTAAAAGCATTATAACGAATGAGGGTGATTCGGAGTAAACCATTTTCGCACGGGCCAGCCAACGTGCAATCGACGCTCGTTCACGTGCATGTGTATACACGTGTATTTGTACTAGCACGCACGTTGGAATAGAATGCATAGATAGAGGGAGAGGGAGAGGGAGAGGGAGAGAGAGAGAGAGAGAGAGAGAGAGAGAGAGAGAGAGAGAGAGAGAGAGAGAGAGAAGCACGACATGTGCATATTCGAGCTAAGCAAAATTCGCTCCTAAATTCCGGTTACTGGCCAGCCGCCCTCGCTCGCACAGACCATTACTTCACGTGCGCGCACGCACCGCTGGTAGTACCTATAGTCGCTTGCGCCGAAACTAACTGCGAGAGCGCGCGTGGGGTGAAATATCAGGCGCGTTACTTTGAATATGTTCATATTTCCACGTAGCGCGACGCTCGGACGAAAATCATGATGAAACAGCTCGCCTGGCGATGCGGAGAGCGAAAGAGGGAGCGTTTAACTGTTAATTTCGCGAGCATGGCGGCTTAATGCTTTTGACGACTTCGTTCGCTATAACCGGCGCGGCCCTTTACGCGCGCACGACTCGCTGGACTGTGGATGTACGTACATGCGCGGAAGCCTCATTATGCGCGTGGGTGCTGTGTTTTAAAAACGAAAAAGGCGAGGGAGGGAACGGAGGAGATGTTTTTTTCGGTTGATGAGGTGGTGGTTGGTAATACGCTCATGAGATTAGTGTGTAATACGATTGTTTTAGTGGGGAGGTGATGTGTAATGATTGAAGTAGAAAATAATGGATTATGGAGTTATATTCTAGTGGGACGCCCGAAAAAATGTGCTATTTTTCATGAATTTTTTTTTTAAAGGTCTTGTATTTATCGGTGCAAACATTTTTTCAGAAAACAATTTTTGTTTGTTGCATATAGATATCGACGGCTGAGCGGAACAAGGTCGTATCTCGGCGCGCGGACGAAGAACGTCGTATCTCACCGCGCGGATGAAGAACATCGCATCTCACTGCGCGGATGAAGAACATCGTATTGATCGACAATTGATTAACTAAAAGATAATGTTACCAAGGCACTTTGGTAAAAAGTTTGAAATTGTCAGTCTGTCCATCCATTACCATAGAAAGCGGCAATTTTGTCTCGAATATTTGTAATTTCCCTACAAAATTTCTCTCCATGTGTGAAATGAACATCACGTACAATTTTACCATATAAATTCATGACGTAAAAGAAGATTAACACAAATCAAGTTCAAAACCACTAGTTTCCACCGCAATCGTCATTATAAATGACAATCCAGGCCTCTCTCTCGCTCAGCTCTACCTCTACTATATCTCGACTCGCGAAAACGCTGCCATTTAATAAGCGCTCCGCAATAATTAATATCGATAAAGATAAAGCAGCGCCAACTTCCAGACTGCAGGCTACACCACCTCCGCACTTCCCCTGTTTTTCATTGTCATGCCCTCGCGGGGAGGGCAGGGGGGGAGCGGTCTGAATTAGAAATGGAAACGCTCGCGGCGCGGAATGCAGCGCGAAAATGTGAACACCTCATTTTCGCTTGCCATTCTGTTGCCGCTCGAGAGAACGAGAGGTAGAAGGGGGCGGAAAAGGTCTTTCTATATAGTGATTTAATTTAAGCGGGAAATGCATAATAACGTCGGCCGCGGCCTGAGTGCTCGTCGACGGTTCGCCCCGCGAAAAAGGTAAACGCAGCAGCTATAGGGAAAATTCGAGCGAGGAGGAACAGCGTTGTCTTTGTGTTATGGCAGATCTTTTATTGTCCACGAGGAGCCGCGAAAGATGGCTGTAGAACCAGTTTGGTATGTAGGGAGAGACAATGGTTATTATGCGGCTGCATGAAAATGAGTGTTTCGCGCGCGAGCTTTCTAAATAAGAAAAAATAATCAAAACGAGCAAATTTATAAAATTCCTTTATTACTGCCGAGCTGTTAAAAGCGCGTATACATTTTTCATTTATACCTCATAGCATATTCATGAAAATTTCCTCCGCAGACACTACCCATTGTCTACTATACATAAACGTACGCGTATTCTCTCCACACCCACGCTCTCCTCGCGGAGAAAATTAAGCCTCGAAATCGGCAAAAAGAAAGCCCAAGCCATTCTAGCCGTCTCTCCCTTGCTCGCGTAACGAATGCACGGAAAAAGAAGCAACCTATACGCCCATTCAAAAACCAACGAAAAAAAACCCGTGTCAGAGCCCTTGACTTTGAAATCCCGAGGAAAAAAAGAGAGACAGAGAGATACGCTTGAAATGGCCTTGCTCTCTCTCTCTCTCTCTCTCTCTCTCTCTCTCTCTCTCTCTCTCTCTCTCTCTCTCTCGTGCCTTGAATTTTCATTCATCGCGCGAAAAATTAACCCGACGCGCGAACAAAGAAGACGGGCGCCGCCAGCACAAAAGAAGCGACCCTGCTGCAGCACGTATTCAGGTACGTATACGTTATACATAACCCGGTTCAGCGCGCATTGGCAGCAAAGTAAATAAATGAATTCTTTCGCGACGACGATGATGCTCTCTCTCTCTCTCTCTTTCTCGATCTCGAGTAGCAACAGCAGTGGCCGGAATTCTCTCGCCGAAATCCCCGACAATGAGAACGAGCGCCAGAGATTTCTCGCGCTAGCAAAGGGTCGTGCAGCGGGCGCTGTTATAACAATGCGTGCGCGCGGAAAAGGCACTTTCCCCATTGAGGAACGCAGGGTGGGATTGATTTCCCGGACTGCCGCGCGCTCTTATCTCTGACAGCAAGCGAAAGGAATTCGATCAGCGCATCGTTCCTCCCCCACGTATATATACGTATATACGCAGCAACAGCCCTTCGATCACTCTCTCTCTCTCTCTCTCTCTCTCTCTCTCCTCTCTCTCGATTCGATTTCTGCTTCGGTTCTACGCGGGAACGATTGGATCGAGCGACTTATCGCGCGCCCGCGCCCTCGGAACTATTCCATCCGTCATCCGAACAATGACGCGTCATTCGTCAGGGGCGAGACAGAGAGAGAGAGAGAGAGAGAGAGAGAGAGAGAGAGAGAGAGAGAGAGAGAGAGAGAGAGAGAGAGAGGGGGGGAGAGGAGAGCTAAAATGACGCGCTCCGCTGATACGAAGGATAGCACGTCGCGCGTTGTGTCTAAGTGAAAATTGATTTACTTGTAGGCGTGTGCTGCTGCCGCTGCTACATGCACGCGCCCACATGTCGGGTACTTTGACGCGGAATCTCTCGTGTATGACGGTTGCTGCAGCGTCCCGACGCGTTTGGATATAGTTGGAGCTTTTTCACTCTCGTGCGGGGTGTAATTTGGGGAATGATGGCTGCTGCTGCTGCTGATGCAGCCTACATGCACGTGAGAATGGGATGTGTGTAATAGGTGTAATAAGGGGATCTAGATGAGAGACGCGATGATCCCATGTGGTGGGAGAACGACATTTGTTTCGTTTCATATTCATGTGAAGTAAGTGGGGCCTGCAGTTCATTTTTTTTTTTTTTTTTGATTGATTGTAACAAATGGAATTATTGATAGATATTACATAACAATGATGAAATGAAGAGCAGATGTTCTTAACTAGAGAGAAATTCTCGGGATAATAACAACTTTAACTTTCATAGAAGTTTGGTAGAAATGTTAATCATAAATTACCTATTTTTTCGTTAACTTTATGGCTAAGAAAAATATTCGGTTTTTATTTGATAAGTACCCTGGTAGAAAATAAACCAACTCGGATGGCTTATCTACTAACTGTTGGCCAATAATTTTGGCCAACGAATAAGAAAAATATTGACCAACGGTTAACCAACGATTGGTGGACTATCAATCAATAATAAAACATTGAGTAACTCATAAAACAATAATAGAAATTAATAAGAAATATAGATATGTAAAAAGATTTCGATACATAAACAATAATAAAAATTATTGTAATGCGTTAAAAAAATATTTGAATGAAGTTGGGAGTAAATTTATTTGAAGGTTAAGTTGATAGCGTAGCACGTGGGCTATGCTCCGAAATTACTGTCCGCACCCCGCTTTCTGCAAGACAAGCACACATGCACATAAATACACACATATTACATACACACGAGTGCGATCGCAGGTTCATGTGTTATGTATAGGTAAAAGTATTTAACTGCGCAGACTTATACGAGTCACGTGACGGTAAAGGTCTGATGGTATCGGAGCACCGAGTAGAAAACGGAGCAATACGAGTACGAAGAATTTATGTAGGATACTTTCAAATTTTAAATGTAGAATACCTTTTATGTAGGATTCTTTCAAATTTTAAATATAGGATACTTTTAAATTTTTAAAAATGTAAGTATCCACCTGTACATGTCCTGACTTACGTCAAAAAGTCACGCACACTACCCATTAACACGGCCTAACCTCAATTTGAACAAACAAAACTATACCCGTTACCGATTTAACCATATTTATCTGAAGAAAAATACTATTAATATGTGGGTTATTATTATTCTATGAATAATACAAATTTTGAGAGTTTTATTTAAATAATAAGTTGTATAAATGATTTTTAATTAAGATTTTTAATATTAAGCATTCATTGACCAAGCGCAAGGGTGATTCCGTGACGAAATAAGCGGTATTTATCGCTAACTGTTGGTTAAACGGTTGGCCAAATCCTTGCGATTTGGCGAACGGATGGCGTACGGTTGGTTACAATTTCTACCAGGGTATGTACCAATTCAAAGTAAATTTTGGCATTTGCATTTGACAACATTGATATTTTAAGCAGGTCCGGATTGTGGGTGTGATAGGCCCAGGGCTATGCAAACATTGGGGGCCCTTTTCCGAACTGACAAAATGATGAATTTCGTAGAATAACTAAATTTGCTTTATTTAAATTAAATTACATTGTTTTAAGTACATACAATAAATATCGTATATTAATTTTAAACAATTAACTTTTTTCTTGATTTTCTTCAGCAAATTCTTTTGTAATATCGTTAAAATCTACAGTGAGCGTAAAAGATCTATTTCGATTATTAATCTCGATAATGCCGATAACCTATATCATCTAGCATGGTTGATCTGTACATATTTTTTATTAATTTCAGTACCGAAAAAGATCTTTCCACCTCACAGTTCGCAATCGGTATCGTTACAAATATTCTGTATGCGATATAAATGTTTGGAAAAATATCTTTTAATTCTCTGCTAACTATCCAATTTAATATTTTAAATGGGTTTAAATAATCGTCTTGGATGTTTTCAGTTTCATTTGAATGACTGGAAAAATAACCACTTGGTTGCTATTTAAGTAGTAGTTAAAATTTTTTCCAAATCATTTTTAAAATATTTAAAAGATCGTTTACTTTGATTTTTATATTTTCCATACCCATCGTTAAAACTTCAGAAAGAAAACCAAATAACTGAATTATATAGCTATAAGCTTCACTTCGCTTTTGAAATTTTGATGTAAGTTTATCAATAATGAAATTAAAGGTTTCAATTCGAAATTTATCAAAACCGCGAAAATTTTGACTTGGTTGTCCATCATTTGTAAGTTTTTTAATAATTTTTCGTTTTGTTAAATCTGAATATTCTTGTTCAACTAAACAGCTCAGGGATTTGGCTTCGTTTTCTATTTTTGAAAAATCATTGCGCAAATTTTTAATAAAATCAGTTAATGAAAAAAGCATCTGACTTACCAGTATTTAAATCTAATTCAACTTTTTGCAAAAACTTGTTCATAGAATCGAAGCGACCTAAAATTTTATGCCAAAATACTGCCATAAACACATTTTCTAATTTCACTAATTTATCTAATAAAGACTGAGCTTCGTGTTTAGCTCCTGATTTTTGGGTTTCATCGGTAGCAAATTCACGAAGCGCGTTGTGAATACTATCATAATTTGTAACTAAATTGTTTATGGTATCAATTCCACGTGACCATCGGGTCTTTGACAAGCTTGTTAATTTACCCTTTTCATGGCTTTTCAATACACCCTATCTTATATGCATAGAGACACTAAAGAAAGCATATAAACGTAAGGCAACCAAAAAAACCGCTGCCAATTCATTGGCACGTAGCTTCCTCAAACTTAATTTACTGATTCCTTTAATTAATTTTTAATTCCAATATTTAAAATTTAATACTTCAAAAAGACAGAAATAACAAAACTCCAACATAATTTATTCAAATTTTTATAGATTATACATTACCACAAAATTTCACATACATAAAATATATATCACAATTGCCTATAAATTTGCAACTGATATTTAGAGCTAAATGTCTAGAAAAATTTTAACCTCAAATATCTCTGAAATTTATGAACCAATCACATTGCCAAAAGAACTCATCCGAGAACTATCAATAATATACTTCTACAATGAATTTTGAAGCGAATAAGACAATTTTACTCTTGTAATAGTTGAACATATAAAACTCATTTTTTTCATTTTTCAATTTTTACGTTTTTCTTAATAACAAAAGAACCGTGATAGCTAGAGAATTAATTTTTTTAAGAAAATATAGGTAATTTAATTCTCTTTCGAATATCACCCACCCCATTTAGATACATAGAGCCGTTCTCGAGAAATTACGATTTAAAAAAAAAATTGAAAAAAATTTTAACCTCAAATATCTTCGAAATTTATGGATCAATCCTTTTGCCCAAAGAACTCACTCGATTGGTATACAAAATCTACCCCTACAAAGAATTTCAAAGTGATTGAGCCAATTTTACTATAGTTATTGAACGACAAAAAAAATCACTTTTTTTTATAAATTATTTTTTTCTCAAAAAATAATGAATAAAAAAACCTAAAAATTTAGTAACTTATAGTACTTAATATCCTTTATAACCAAAAAAATATTCATGTTAATATCTTTTTTTAATTTCGAAATATAACCTATTTACAAAAAATTACGTTTTCATCAATAACTTATGACGAAATATAGCTACCGACTTTTTTTTTTTAAATTGTAGATAATTTTATCCTACATACAGAGAATTCATGATATATAAACAATATTTGTTCTAAATATTAAAAAAATCGAAAAAAAAATTTTGAAAATTAAAAAATGGCTATAAAAAAAATTAAATTTTACAAAAATAGAATATTGACCCCAGTTATGGAAGCAAAATCTAAAAAAATGATCACTCTCCCGTTAAAATCGGTCGAGTAGATCATGAGATATCAGCGTATACGGACACACACCCACACACACACACACACACACACACACACACACACACACACACACCCACACACACACACACACACACACACACACACACACATCCATACGGACATTTTCTAAAAATAGTGTATTTCGATTCCAAATTTGCTAAATAACATTTCTGACACATTATCTCATAAACTTTTTTTTTTACTATTACAAAGCTTCCTCTAGGAGGAAGCAAAATTACATGCTTGAACGCATTCATCTACGCTATTTTCACCAACCAAATTTAAAGATTGTCCAATGTAAGGAACATAATGGGATAGTGGATTTTTCTTTTATACATGCCTGCAAGCCCAAGTTCTTACCAGACATGTTGCTAGCATTGTCGTAAGTTTGAGCTCCACAGTTTTTTAATTCAATTGAATATTCTTTCAGTAAATCTTCAATTTCAATGCTTTTATCTTTATGATTTTTATTTGTATAAAGGAAAAAAGTGCTTATAAACATGTTCAAATAATAACGAAAATCAAGTCTCTTATGAGTGCCCAGTATTTAGCTTCTTTAATCCCCCCCCCCCCCAGTCCAGGCCTGTTTTAAGTATACTCGTAATATGAATAAAATGAAACTAACGACTTTCCATCAAAAATATTTTTTATTATTGCAACGTTTCGGTCGTTTTGGGAATATCCCCGACCCTCTTCAGGCGAAGAGAAATATCACATGCATATAAGCACAAGTCAATGATAGTCTGATATTCCTAAAACGACCGAAACGTTGCAATAATAAAAAATATTTTTGAAAAAAAGTCGTTAGTTTCATTTTATTCAAATTAATTTTTCTCCATCATTAGCATCGTTTTCAAGAAAAATATACTAGTAATACTTTTATACTTTTAGGTACATAGTGTTATTGTTAGATATTGATTTTTATTAAAAATGCTTCCATTTGATTAACATATTTAGCTATAATATATCGTTAGTTTTTTACTAGGGAAACGTAGTACATGAACCTATATATATGTATTGAGTTTGTAATTGCGGATAAAGTTTATCCGATAAATATTCATTATACTTGTGTTGTGTAGTCATTAGATTATAAAATAAATTAGTTTTACGTCTATTATGACTTGTAATTGAAAAAAAGAGTTAGTATAATATAGGTATAAGTTTTTCTTACGTATACATTATTAAGTAACTTATATTATTTTTATTATTTTAAACAAATCACTTACACGAACAGCCCCCCCCCCGCCCATCAGCCCAAAGATACTCATTTTACCGTCCGCTGTAAGCTAACAAACATCAAATTATTTTTTCCATTGCGCAAAACTAGTGCAAAATTAATTTCCCATAATTATGTCTACGCAATTTACCAGGGGAACTCTCGTGGCGTGCACTCGGGATATACTGGGAAAAGAGCGATAGGAAAAGCGACAGCCTACAATGTCAACGACGGAGATGAAAAACCAGCGGTGCAGCACAGCAGCGGCGGCGGCCACGGCAACGGCATTAAAAGCTGGCCTATTGACTTTACGTCAAGGGTTGTCACTTTCAGCTCGTTTTCCGCGGGCCGTTTAATTTTCCTAGACTACCTCTTCCCCGCTCGCTTTGCCGTTGCTGCGTGCTACGACTTCTACTCTATATTTATAGTATAAGTACTTGGCGGTAGTAAAAAATCGCGCTTCAAGGATTTTTCGCGGTGCGCGAGAGTCAGCATACACGGGATACTTGCGTCCCTATTAGTGTGGGGTATAAGTGAGTTTCAGGATTCGTTGCAGCACGGTAAATTTATCAGATTCGCTATATACATGAGCGAAAAACTTATGTTGATAGTTATTAATTTTTATCCTACTGTTACGCGTGTGGGGATGTTCGTTGATTTTCTGAATCTCACCAGGGTAGGTATACACATTCGGAGAGGTAAATCTACAGTAAAATAGTCGAAAAGATTGTTCTATCATACGCGTAAGACAGATAGGTTGCCTATGCAAGTGTGATTCTAAGTTATAAATACAACATTTTTATTGAAGCTTTACGATATTTAAAGAAGAGAATTGAAAAATACGTAAACTTTTGACCCCACTTATGTAACCTAGCAGTCATCCTGGTAGAAAATAGACCAACTTGGTTGGTTAACATGTTAATCAAATGGAAGCATTTCTACTTAAAATTAACATCGAAATTTAATTAAAACTATTTAAAATAATATCTCCACATGTATAAAAAGTTATTCTTCGTCGACAATAGCAACATAATCATGGTGTGACGTTTTTAATTTAAAAATTGACGAACGGTTCGCCAAGCATTGGTTAGCATTTCTACCAGGGCATCGCTGTGTATTTTCGAGAGCGCTTGATTTTTTTTTACATATTTCTGTGACCGCCCTTCAATCGTGTGTTTAAGAAATTCATTTTATACAGAAATTGATCATTTTAAAAATTAATATTAAAATGCTTCGCTTATATACATGTGCAATTCCGCGGACTACACCAAACAACTGGGATACAAAAACGGAAAAATTTTTTTTTAGGGCACACCTACTACATAAGATTTTTTCGGTTCTTTGGGGGTCCCCCAACATGAAAATACTCGTGAACACTCAAATTGTTGTCATTTTCCGCCATTTTCATCTTCACGTTGTTTGCACAGAATCGACCGATTTTAACGATTCTTATCTCAAATTAAAGCTCTATTCTTCAACTTTCGTCCATTTTTCCCATGTTAAATTTCCATAAGAAAAATTGATTTCGTCGGCAAAAAAGCTTGGCAACGGATAATGAGTGTTCATGAGTATTTTCATGTTGGGGGACCCTCAAAGAACCGAAAAAACCTTAGGTGGTAGGTGTGCCCTCAAAAAAAATTTTTTCCGTTTTTGTATCCCAGTTGTTTGGTGTAGTCCGCGAATTTGTACATATATATGAAACTTAATAACTTATATTAGATCGGCACATTTAGCCATACGAAAAGTATTTCATTGGTATTTATATAATAGACACAGAAAATTTACTTTATAATAAAATTATAAACTTTATTGATTAGAATTAAAGTTTGGAATACATTTTTAATATATTAGTATTGCTTTTACTTACACTTCAATTAGTAAATTTCTGCCAAAGTGAATGTATATTTGCAAAAATGTATGTAATTTAAAGAGGTTAATTTTACTGCTGACGAATAGCATAGAAACACAGACCCTAGCCGATTATCTTGTTCATTCACTGAATACGATATTTTAAATATGAAAATAATCTTAGAACTTTTATATAAGTGTTTAATAAACAGTATTAAATCATTTTATGATATAATTTACTTCTTAACATCTTTGAACAAGGAAGCGCCATCCAATTCCACGCAGCGTGATGTGTATTTGTAAAAGCCACTTTTTTCGACTTTTATGATTAAAAATGAGGCAATTAATTTGTTTTATCAAAACCTTAGCAATTTTACTATATAAAAAGCTTCCTCTGTGAGGAAAAATATTTCTATACTGTTTTAAGCGGTTTATTTGTACATCAATGGGTTGAGATTTGTTTGGAAATTTCGATTTAGATGAAAAAAGAGAGAGACTGTGTGTGTGCGTGTGTGTGTGTGTGAGGAAGAGAGAGAGAGAGAGAGAGAGAGAGGGAGAGAGGCGATGCAAAAGCGATATGTTGAAGTTGAAATCGGTTTGAAGTAAGTGCATTCAGTTCTGGAGTATGCGATGGGTTTATACGCGTGTGTGAACGTGTGTAGGTACATATACGGGACCGAGTATACAGAAGAGGGAACGGAACACGGGAATCTATCGATTTCCCGCGCCGGATATTAAAGGAGTTGTAATAAGCATTGGCGGATACTGAACGGAAAGACAAATTTAAGCAGCACCGTATGTGGTACGGACTTCTCTCCTACACCCTCCACTCCACGTTCGAATAGTATCTCGCCTTTAATGGCGTGAGACTATTGAGCTGCCATTTGTGTGCAAAACCCATTATTATTATTATTCTTCCGCGACTCCTTTATAGTTAAAGTAGTGCTAAATGAAGAGATTACCTAAAATAAAAAAGAAACCATAGGTGTAATGTGATTTATTTAAAATGATACAGATAGTCAATGTATTATAGATAAAATGTATTTAACATGACTAATTTTTAACAAAATATCGATATTCTAGAAACTAGATATTGTCACTACAAAAAATTATTGATAAATCACTGGAATCTTTCTGGTTTTTCAACCGATTTTAGTTTTCAAGGTCTCATTTTGTTCCTTAAGTAATTTCATGGGGACTTGCCACAGGAAAAATTCAAAGTTATTAAAAACTTAGAAAGTTATAGCTAATTGTTCATAGATTCATGCAGGTGGTTAAAAAACCCGTTGTCAATTCATTGGCACTTAAAGCTTCCTCAAACTAATTTATCAATTTCTTTTAAATTTAAATTCCCAAAATAAATTTTTCACCACAAAAATTGATAATGAATTTCCATAATAAAACTATTTTATTTTTTTGTTGTATTAGTAACTAAATAAAGAGATTTATATCTACCGCTAAATGTCATTCTCTAACTTTGAACCGATACGGAAAGTCTTATATATCTTATATTCTTGGAAGCTGTTTTGGAAATCATACTTCGTGCAAAAATTATTTTATCACTATCAACAAATGAAGATGTAATTGACCGACTTTTTTGTACAACGAACTCAGTTTGAAGATATAAATAAAAAAGCTATATCTCTACCAAATTTCAAGACGATTGGTTCATTTTTACTCTTGTTATCGTGAAACAACGAAAACGCTCCTTTTTTATAAAATATTTTTGTTCTAAAAAACAAATGAAGATAATCTCTTGAAATTTTAACCAAATGTAGTTTACAATGAATTCAATAATAGGTTGAAATTTTAAGTTGATAAATCAAGTATTTTTTTAGAAATCGCGATTCGAAAATTTATAAAAAAAATTTTTAACCGAAAATATCTTTGGTTGTATTGACCGATTTTTTGGGTCAACGAACTCGATCTGACGATATATAAAAGCTACATCTGTGCCAAATTTCAGGACGATTGGATGATTTTTAAAATTCTTGTTATCGTGCGCCAACAAAAACGCAAAATTTTTTAAAAATAATTAAGAAAAAAAACAAGTGAATATAATCTCTTAAAATTTTAAACAAATATAGTCTTCAATTAGTGTAATAAGTGGTTAAAATTTCTAGTCGATAAATAAAATATTTTTTGACAAATTAATTTACGAAATATAAAAACATTTTCCTTAATGACAAATGACAGAGTGAAGATAATTTAATTTAAAAAAAAAAGAAAATGTAGATAATTTAAGTACCTTTCAATAAAATTTTGGTTTATTAATTAATATTGACTGTAACACATAAAACAAATCCAAAAAACTAAAAATTGATAATCGTTATTAGGTTATAAAAGAAAAGAAAATTGACAAAACCTCAAATCAGTCAGTGTAGCATTTTTTTCGCGAGCCGAAGAAAATCATCCGACGAAAATCGGTCGATTTGTTTCCGAGATATAAAGAGTTCACACACACACCCACAGAGACACGAAAAAAAATTTTCTCAAAATCGACAAGTATCGATATATATCGCCTTAAAACATGTTTTTGAACATTTTTGTCTCGAAAATTTTTTTCGCCGTTACAAAGCTTTCTCTATGAGGAAGCAATATATTTTTTTAATTGTCTATAACTTTCTGGGTTTTGAATAATTTTGAATCTTTCCTTCGGCAAATTCCCATGAAATTACTTAACGATGTTCAATGGTTACAGCAAAGTTAACAGAAGTCTTCGAAATTTTAATATATCATTACTTAGATAAAATAAAAGCAGCTTGAATTTTTTCAATATTTTATACTGAGTATTTTTTCGAGAAAAAAATTCATGAAAATCGAGTTTTTAACGTAGGCTCTTATGGG
The DNA here is from genome assembly GCA_036365515.1 of Torymus aiolomorphi. Taxonomy (NCBI): domain Eukaryota; kingdom Metazoa; phylum Arthropoda; class Insecta; order Hymenoptera; family Torymidae; genus Torymus; species Torymus aiolomorphi. Next base: position 4,846,594 of record CM070876.1, read on the forward strand.
AGAGTGAGGTTATGTGACCTTTGGATATAAAAATCTCATATAAAAAGTTAAGAGATTAGGTTAAAAGACCTTTATTTGAATAGAAAAAAAATCAGAGAATAAAAACGTAGAGGGATCTTGACCGCTTACAGGGCATTTGGGAAAGAAGTAGGTGAAAACGTAAACAAAACACCGAGTTCGTAGGCTGCGCGAGGAGGTGCGCGGTGAGCGGGGAGCGCCCGCGGGGAGAGAGGGGCGTCCCTCGCCTCGCCCCGCAGCATGACACCATTGAACATCCTTAAGGAACAAAATTGCACCTCCAAAACTAAAATCGGTTGAGAAACAAAAAACATTCCAGTAATTTATCAATAATGGTTTGTAGTGACAATATCTAGTATCACATGACAGCTATGTTTTTTTTTTCAATTTTAGGTAACCTTTTCATTTAGCACGGCTTTGAGTAGGGAGTCCCACTTATCTTATTATATCGCAGAAGACCCATTTATCTTATTATACGAGGGTCATTTGATAAGTACCTAGCCTACAAATGAAAACACCAAAATTTTACAAAAAATAAAATTTATTTTTCAATGTAGTCTCCTTTTAGTTGAATACACTTGGTCCAGCGGTGTTCCAATTTTTTTAACCCCGTTGAAAAAAATGTTTTCTCTTGGTTTGCAAAATAGGCCTCCGTGGCGGCGATTATTTCGTTATTGGAGTGGAATCTCTTCCCAGCGAGCGAATTTTTTAGGTTCGGAAACAAAAAAAAGTCGCACGGAGCCAAATCTGGAGAATACGGTGGATGGGGCAGCAGTTCGTAGCGTAATTCGACCAATTTAGCCGTGGCGAATGCAGAAGTGTGAGCCGGTGCATTATCGTGGTGGAAAAGCACTTTCTTTTTAGACAAATGGGGCCGTTTTTCTTCTAACACGGCGTCAAATCGGCTCAATAGTTCGGCGTAGTACTGTCCTGTGACTGTTTTGCCCTTCTCCAGATAGTCAATAAAAATCACACCTTGAGAATCCCAGAAAACAGTGGCCATCACCTTTCCGGCCGACGGGACCGTCTTCGCCTTCTTCGGAGCAGGTTCACCGGGTAAGGTCCACTGTTTTGACTGCTCCTTGGTCTCTGGAGTGTAGTAGTGAATCCATGTTTCGTCGACGGTCACGTAACGACGCAAAAACTCTTTTGGATTGCGATTAAACAGCTCCAAACACTGCTCTGAACTGGTCACACGGATGCGCTTGTTGTCTGCAGTCAGCAAACGCGGCACCCACCTTGCTGACAGCTTCCTCATGCCTAAAATCTCATGTAGGATATGCCACACGCGTTCTTCTGAGATGCCTACTATCGCAGCTATCTCGTGCACCTTTAATCGGCGGTCTGACAAAACGATATCGTGTATTTTTGTTACGTTCTCCTCCGTAGTGGCTGTTTTCGGAGCACCTGGGCGTGGATCATCAAAAACCGACGTACGACCACGTTGAAACTCGTTATACCAAAATTTAACGGTCGCCATCGAAGGAGAAGCATCCCCATACACTGCATCCAAGCGTTCTTTAATTTCACTGCGCGATTTCCCTTCCAAAAACAAGAATCGAATCACCGACCGATATTGTTCTTTCTCCATTTTTTCAAAAATCAACGGACACATTTGCTTTCACACGCTCTCAAAAATAAACTACAACTCCGATCCGGCTGAAATTTCGTCTGTAACCGTTTACAGGAAGATACTGCACTGTAGTGTATTTCTGGTGCGATAGTGGCACCATCTGGCGGTGAGGCTAGGTACTTGTCAAATGACCCTCGTAGTCAAATATTTCTGCCGCGTCAAGGAGAAGTTGTTAAAATTCATACTCCGAGATTCGTACATCATGTAACTTTAATAAACCAACATCTACTAAAACCCACCTAATCAAAGCCACATTATTTTCAATGAAGAAAAGAACCAACCTCCAAAGCCCATTCGCCACTATCAATCTCCGAATACGTTCTCGCACGCGACCTCCAAATATCCACCATTTCATACTCCCTTCCCCTCTCTCTCTCTCTCTCTCTCTCTCTCTCTCTCTCTCTCTCTCTCTCTCTCTCACACACACACACACAGGCGCTACCCAATCGCAATATTAAAAAATACTCTGTCCAAAGTGATTTTCATAAACACTCCCTCGAGCTGCCGCGGCCATTACGTCCGATTGGTGGCAGAGCGACGGCAAAGGCGTGCATTGGAATATTGGATCTCGGCGGCGTGCCATTTTTCATTCTCTTATTTTCCTTTCACCCCCGCGCGCACGCGCACGCGCATTAAAACCCCGTTATTAAGCTGCCGCGCGCGCGCGTTCGTACACTGGCTGGCGCTTCACAGTCGCCGCATTCATTCTTACATATATATAAAGAAATTGAAATTACGATTATATGTGAGTGCACATCTCGCGCGCGCATGCCCCCGCGTTTAGTTCATGCATATATTATATATAGCGAGCGTTCCGTGTGCCGAGAGCGCGTGAAAGCGTGAATCACGCGAAGCTAGGTAATGCAGTTGGCCGACCTTCGCTATATATCACTATAGCCGGCGTTGAAAGGCGATCATATATTTTGTTGGAATTAATATGAAGCAGAAATACAATGTAACTGAAATAAGTACGGCATGATTTTGAAAATCATTTGATTACATGTATAGATTTGTAAAATAATTAAATGAATTAATCCACTATGCTACTTTCAACTTTGTTTAATAACTATTTCAATATTTATTAAGCTCAGTTTATTATTCAAATATCCTAATATATTGCATTATAATAGGTGTATGCATTATAAAGTCCTCTATATTGAAATATTGCAAGGTTGTCATTGTAATATTGAATTTTATTCAGATGGATGTACTAATTTCAACAGGATTAAAGTTTCGCTGCACGTAAAAAATGCTAAAGCAAACAACTGCAGCAGACTCGAGAATTTCATTTTTCTCAGCAAATATGTTATAAATTTGAACTGAAATTCAAACAATTTACTAGACATCAATTCAATGTCGTGACCTAAAAATGCCTACCCTGTTTCGGGTTTTATTCGATTCACTTTCCATTTACGCGCGCTCGATGAACGCAGTCAAATATGACCAAATCTATTACGCGGAAAATCCATTTTCACGTCCTCAAAAGTGGGTAAAAATTTTTTTAAGGCACACCTTCCGGGCCTGGCTTTTTCTATTCTTTGTACCACATAAGCTACAATATGCGCGTTTTATATATCTTTTCGACGCTCATCTTCAAACGGCCAGAACTTTTTAAGGAATCAACATTTTTTTAATTCTGAAAAAAACACGTTAAAGCTGGTTTTCTCTAGTTTTTATTTTATTTTATTTTTCCGCAAATTTGGGATAAATGGTTAAAAGTTGGAGAAAAGGCATTTATAATTTTGTGTCTTTTTTCTAATTTTCGATCTCTGGAAAGAGGTGTCACCAAGACTTTTTTAATTGTATATGATTTTTCTCCTGTGTTATATAGTCAAAGAGTAGAAAAACCCAAGCCCAGAAGATGTGCTTAAATAAAAATTTTACCCACTTTTGAAGACGCGAACATGGATTTTTCGCGGATAGATTTTGCCATAACACATTTAGCGTGACTCGTTACTCACGCGAATTAGCTCGAAAATGTAAGTGATTACCTCTTCCGCTCTTCGTCACCCTCTCTGCTCCCTCTCTAACTTACACCGTTAATTCTTCGCCATTTTCCTCGTCGAGTTCTTCGCCGCCCTCGGGTTTCGCGGTTCCGTTCGTCCGCAGCAGCGTGGCTAAGCGTTTTGTCGTGATTATGCATAACGCCACGTATGAGCTATAGATACACTTGCTCGCAGCTCCCGTGCAATTCCTCTCAAGAGCACAGTTCTTTTTTCCCACCCCCGCTGCGAGGGCATCGTGCTCTTTGCGTGTTATATATAGATTCTCATTTTTTGCTGCGGCGACGCGATTGCCATTAATCGACGCGAATTACGCCGGGAAGCAATCGGGCGTGCGCGCGAGCTTCCGGTCGAGTGGCATAACACTTGTGGGATTGCGTTTGCAATTCCTATACAGCTCGCGTGAGGGGGGTTATTGTTGAAAAAATATGATGCTATCAGCTGCTATGCGCCAAGGCCTCTTTAATTACGGCACTTACGCATTCAATTTTTTTTTTCGCGATATAATATGGGGGATGACCATTGTATATACGTGCCTCGAGAACGCGCGGATACTTGAACTTTTTTCCGCTGAATTAATTTCCACGTTCAAGTATTGCTCGTTAAAAATTTTCACTCCGGATATCCATTAATGCAATATTAGTCCTTTGGATTTTATGGAATAAAGAAAATTAAAAAAAATTATCAATCGTATACATATACACAGTGATTTTTTCATATGAAATGCTAAAATACAAGGAAACAAGTATTAATTCATAATATTTGAACATCTGTAAAGTAAATTTATATAGTTACAGTAACCAAATAAAATATTCGTTTCCGATGATTAAAAAATAAATTGAAGGAAAAAATCGCAATAAAATTCGATGCGCATATTATATAACTCCATATCGATTTCAGCTGGTCCTCTTCTGCGAAACGTCCCGGTAAAAAAGGTTATCAAAGACAAGCACTTGAAACCGAAGCGCATATATAAATGCCTCCGCGTCTCCATTGCAGCGCGCCGTTCTTGCCGCTTCGGAAGATACATCGGCGACCGTGTGTGCATAAAAAATAAAGGACGAATCAATAGCTTCGCTTCGCTCCTTTGCCAGGCCACTAAATAATAAGGAACTGACTAATGGCTCAAGTGCGAGCTGCTCGCTCGTCGCTTATCGAATAAACTCGACTGTGTCACGCACGCGTGTCACTTTTTTCGTGCGCGACTTTCATCGTCGCTATTTTTACAGGCGGCCGATCTGCGGACTCTTCGATACACGTAAATTATCTATAGTCGGTTCTCTTATACATTCTTGAGCGAGGGAGTCGTATAAAGACAGAGAAAGAGAAGAAAATATAGAGGAACGTTAATTTTATTGGCACACGTGTAGGCTATTTTAAGAGAAAGAATAGCGCTTCTATATTACTTTTGCGTGAGGTGATGTAAAGAGAAGAATCGGCTCGGAGTAAAAATTAAATTGAATATATGGTATCTACATAAATTTTTGAACTGTTTCAACTTCATCCGATGTGGGGCATATCAGAGAAACAAATAGATATTACTTCCCCTCATAACTTGATTTTGTACAGATTTCCCAACTTCAAATGTAAAAAAAAAACAACGGACAGCATAAATTGATAATCAAATTTCTCGCTTTGCAACGAGGTTTCTTTGTTCTTCTGTCGTCATATTTAATACATTAAAAAACTTATTCAAACTGTAATATCCATCTTATTGTTGAACATTTGAATACACCAGTTGCATCCATAATACGCACCAAGCTGATAAGCTATTTTAATATAATAGAATATCTATTAAATTATATATGAAAAAGCAAAGATTGCTTTATTTTATTTAGAGAACATTTCTATATTTCTCAAGATTACTATACCATAGTTTCAAAAATGTTTTGAAAATTCTTCCAAGGGTACACTTATCTTCTTACGAATCCCGTTCTACTATAAAACAATCACGACGGTATATCCCATAGGTGCTAAACACGTCTCCTTACCCCCTTCATCACGCGAATCTCGGATCGCTCACCGTCGCCGTCAAAAAGCAACAGCCTACACGCGTACAAGTCTATATAGGCCCCCGAAAACCTTCCGCTCGTGCATTCAAATTCAAATTCCGTTCCTTCGCACACACACACACACACACACACACACACACACACACACACGCTGTGCTATAGTATAACCCGCAGCAATCTATATATATCGGCTCCCGGGCAGAGAGATTGGTTTCGACGCGGCACGTACGCGGCCGGCGGGTGCACGTCCTTACGAGGCACCTGCCTCCGGGCCGGATCCTGTTACCCGGCGCGCGCTGGAAACTCATTTTGTATACGCCCCCTTCCCACCCCCGGTTAATGATTTCCCCCTCCGTGAGCGGCGGTGCAGCGGCACCACCGCCGACGCCTTTCGAGACAAATCGCATCGCGCGCCCTGTCTCGGTAATCCTTCCGGGCAGAGCCGATCGGCTTCGATTATGGCGCTGGACGAGCTTTTCGAGGGAGAGTCATAGAGAGAGAGAGAGAGAGAGAGAGAGAGGGAGGGAGAGAGAGAGAAGAGATGATAATGAAATCAGTCTAGTCACCGCGTGCGTATGTGAGTTGGTGGGGGTGGGGGGTTATTGTACGCGAGTGTGCGGGTTTTGAGAAAGTAATTACTTTATTGCTCGGACGCTGATGGGAGATGAAGGGGTGGGGGAGTGGATTCCAAAGAGAATGGAATTGCAAGTGTGATCGCGTGATATGGTTTTTTTAAAAGTATTGCAGCGAGGGGTAGATATTTATAGTGATTGGAAACGAGGGGATGGTTTGTTTTTCGAACTAGACGAGGTTGTTTTGTTTGCTGGGATGATTCTAGAAAAATGTTTGTGTTTTCTTAAGTTTATTAGAATTGTTTTTATGCTGCTAATCGTTTGTTGATGGCAAACATTTCTAGAATATAGAAAATTAATTTCTTGAATGTCTAAAGATATTTGATCAAGAGCTATAATATACAGTGATTACGTATGATACAAATATTTTCCCCTTTCATTTTCTTTAAATAGAAAGTAAGGGAGGTTGTTTTTCCGATAATAGGCGTCTGACCTTAGTAAATGACTTTATTTACATTTAGATAGAGAATATTGGAATCAGGAAGTAGGTCACAATATGGAAGAAATCTTGCGAGAAAATACTGTAAGAAACAAATGAGATTACAGCTATAAAAATAAATAAACTCTATTAAGATACTGAAGTTAAATTTTAACTTATTTTGAAAAACCGAGCTGAATCGAAATTTATAAAAGTTTCTATGTAGATAACTGCTACGCTAAAAATGAACTTTTTCAAAAGTTATTTTATTGCTCCCTTACAGAGAAAGCTTTATGACTGTGAAAAAAAGCTTTTGAGAAAACTGTTTGAAAAGTGTTTTTGAACTGTATGAATGCGGGTGTGTTCGCGCGCGCGTGTGTGTGTGTGTGTGTGTGCGAGTGTACAATACTGTAACTTGTCTTATATACAGATATGTAATTTGACTACCATAACTGGAGAACATGTATTTATATGCTTTCAAATATTTTGTGAAAAAATAGAGTTTGTTGCTTATTTTTATATTTGTTGAAAAAGTTTGTAGTACACCAAATAATTCATAACTTACATCGTTCTTATAAAAGTCACAAATTCTAAAACATTAAAAGTTAAAAAATATACCAAAAGTTATATATGACAAGTGTAGCAGCGATGATATTACTAAATTTAACTCACTTTACTATAATTGCTATCGCAATTAACGAGAAATCTTAAAGAATTAATACAACAATGCTTTAATTATACACAGATCATAAAACAATCACCCATAACACACTACACCACTCTGAAACTTGTATAAAATATTCCACACCCTGTTCAAAGATTCCATTCCACGTAACCGAAATTTACAGCGCAAACCCACGCGAAAGACCTTCTGCCCAATAACTTTTTTCATTAACCCATCCCTCCCAATAAACCAGACTCCCTTTCTCCATCTCTCTCTCTTCCTCTCGTCCGCCGCCCACGTGCAAGCTAGCGCGCGTACGTGCAACTTTCTTCTCCATGCTTCTCGGCGAGGACGAGCACGCGGACGTGTCCCGCTCGCGCGCGGACTGCTGCACAGAGGATCGATGCGGCGCGGCGCGCGAGCGCTTCTCCGAGGAGACGAGGGACGTATATAGACCGGCGCGTCGCAATGGTCCTCGTTCTCTCTCTCTACGAATTAGAGACGCCAATCAAGTTGACTTATGGGCGACGCCGTGGCAATTAGTTCAAAGAGAACAACGCGCTTTGATATGGCGCGTGCGAGCGACTGCTTCCTTCCGTCCTTGCTCCTCCACGCGAGAGTAAGTATATAGTTTATAATGCTAGCCGTGCAGTCGGAGCCGAGCTGCTTTTTCTTTGATTGTCGATCCGCGCGTGATTGTTACATTGATTTTGGCCCTGTATATCCCCTTTCTTTAATATTTCTAATATACATTTTCCCTGTTTTATTCCCATATTAATAGAATTTACTTTACTGCTTTCCCTGCAATGTCGCGATGTTATGAATGTCATTCGATTATCTATTTTATCATTGAACACTGAGAGAAGAATATTGTTACTGTTAATATATTTATCTGTATGAAATACAACTATTTGACATGTTTAAGGTTAAAATGTGATATTGTAATAGTTACAATATCTATATTAACTAATAGACATTTCAGATTTGAAAGTAGTTGATGGTAGAAGTTCTTGTAAATTGTAGTTTTTGAATCTAACAGCCAATTTTCTACCAGGATGATGATGTTGTTATATAAGAAAAAGGTTTGAAATAAAAACTTCATTTAGTTTTTTACTCCAACGTTTCGGATACTTTTATTGTTTATGTCCCTCATCAGGATAAACAATAAAAATGTCCGAAACGTTGGAGTAAAATAAATGATGTTTTTATTTCAAACGTTTTTGTTATAAAACAACATCATTCTGGTAAAAAATTGGCCATTAGATTAAAAAACTACTATAATAAGCATATTGCAACTATTACAATATCAATGTTCTCAGGTAAGATATTGAAATTGTTTATGAGAACATGATAACTTAACATGGCATTATAACTGTTACAATGCCTATATTTGGTCATATTTAAACATACGCATGTTAACAGTTACAATGCCATGTAACAGTAAACAAATCCTTTTCTCAGTGAAGAGAAGCGAAAACAAATTTATGGTGGATCAACTATATATTGTAGTTCAACTTTGACCTTTACGCCGTGGTGTCTCCGCACGTTATATAAAAGCGCTACTGCACGCGTTATTTGAGACGTAATTTATCGACCGTAGCGAAATTTTATGCGCGATTAGGGAGGAATTTTTTTCCCTCGCCGCGGATGATAATGCACGGCGTATCTCGGCCGCATGAAGATTGATGCGGCGATAACACAATGCGATACAGGCATTTTCGTTTATTACATTATCCTTTGCCCCTAAGTTTTTCAGGGTGTGTTTGCGTGCACAACAGTTGAAGAGTGCGCATATTATACGGAGGCCCAATAAAGTTAACAGAATAAGTTTGCAAGCATTTAAAATTAAAATTTATTGCAGCGAATTTTTAGATTATTTTTTTATCGTTCGGACGTTTGCGCAATAAAAATGATTTAATGGTTTTTAAGGAATTGGAAGTTATGACGTGGTTTTATCAAAAATATTGATTCAAAGATTTTTCCTGTTTGAAATGAGATACAGACTTCATCATTCATATTGGGTTACAAACTTAAAATTTCAGTCAAAGTACTTATAAATGAAGTCATTTTGAGACGAATGAAATGTATTTTAACTTGAAAAATACTTTTCAAATTTCTTAAATCTTTTTATATATATATATATATCTTTTTATATATATATATATATATATATGTGTGTGTGTGTGTAAAATGTATATTTTATTCTTACGCATACATGTGTTACATTAAAGTCGTACGTTATTCTAGGGCATGCAATTATTTTCGTTTCAATTATAAAATTCATAAATCGGTGCCAAGTTTCAAATTTATGTAAAACTAATGTAATGGAAAGTTCTTGTAAAATAAAATTTTTGAAGATTCGGCTACAATTTAAAAGCGACAGAATTATTTCACTTTTTACTAAAAAATAACACGTTCCTTCATTAGAAAATATGTGTCACGCTACGTCGTTTCGAAAAGTTCTTCAGCATCATTTGCCAGATAAACAGCACGAAAACAGAGTGATGCATCTCACCTCTCTCAGCAAAAATTTGTCGGCAACGGCGCCCGTGTAATCCCGTCATTCACGAACGCAAGAACTTTGCTGACCTATTTCAAATATCCCTCTGTTTCAACACCAACCTTAATTCCTCTTATGTATATAATATATAAAGTGCCCACTGGGCCAGTAAAATTAAACACTATATAGGTATATGAACCCAAAATATGATATAGTTGGTCGCGTGCATATATATATCTAAACGGCACAAAGGTTATTGTCGACCTCGCTATGATTGCATTTGCGCTGCACATACATACATATACCCACGCGAGCAGAAGGACGAAGGCACTGCACGGCACATGAATAGTAGAAGTAGGAGAAGGAGGCGGAGAGCAACCGGCGTTTTCTTTCCGGCGTATTATTCACGGGTCATACACCGGGCGCACATACGTGTATATATGTACATATATATATATATATATATCCGCCCACAAGACGCGTGGCCCCAGCTCGCTCATTCACCGCCATTCATGTATAGGTACCTATATACGTTGCGGGCAAGTGCGCGTGGGCGGCTCTCCTTCTTTCTCTCCCCCCTCCGGCCGATTGTGGGAGGACGGGGAATTCCTCGAGTACGCCGCGGCGGGCCCTCGCCTTTGCGGCCAATTGGATTGCCGACCCCGCGGTCGAGGGCGCCGAGAGACCGCGAGTGTGTATAAAGAATTTTTCGGCGTGGAGATAGCGATGAGTTGATTGGATCGCCGATTTGCATTGGAATTTTGTCGTTTGCATTTCTTTTTCAGAGAGGGGGAATATTTTGTATGTAAAAGAGCCTGGATAAAATGAAGCACGTGAGGGAAAATGTTATAGAAAAAAACGAAGGAAACGTAATTAAAAAATTGTATTTTATATTGCTAAGCTTGCAATCATATACACAGAGTATATTTAAATTTTTTTAAAAATTTCTATTTTTTAACAAACAAAAGGCTTGTAATTACTTTCGAACCTTTGTAAAATCGAGTGTACAAAACGGTATGTGCATTTCAGTCAACACACTTTTATCGTAAAATATAATTCCCACATCCTCCACATGATGCTTAAGTAAAATTTACAATATTACACTTTGTATTTTTCTGTTTGTTTTTCCAATCAAAATATAATTTTGAAGCGAATTTTAAACAAACTTGATCAATAATGCAAATTAATTCCAAGAACCACAGCTCATGTTTCATTTTGCTCGTTTCATTTTGTGAGACCAAAATATTTTTAATATTTTTCACTTTTGCGTAATTAAAAATAACTTTGATATTCTTGAAATATTATATTTGTAAGTATATTAGTATTTTGAAGTAGGACCATTCTAGGGTGACTTCACCAGTAAATGAATGATAAAATACTTTTATGTTATTAAACCGTCAAGGAATGGCTTTTTTCAAAGTTTTAAATTGGGGGAAGGTGCTTCATGAGGTCAGAAACATTAAAAATATATTTTATCAATGATTTTTATTAAAAAATGTTTACTCACTGGTGTCTGTTCCACAACTGGTGAAGTCACCCTACATGAATTAAGGCAATGTATGATTGTTAATGTTATAGATTGGCTTTTAGATTATTGAGGGTGTTGAATATTCATATGAAAAACGTAAAAAAAATATGCAAGATACAGTTTTTGTACAGTGCAAATTTTTTACTGTGAAAAGAATATAAAAAAGTTCCTTGAGCGAAATGAATAACTATATATATGTGGAGCTTAAGTGAATAAGTGGAACATGTTTAATGCATGGAAAATTAGCTCCAGTTCATTATACTGTGGACGACTTTTGCACTGTTAATATTCTACGTTACTTTAATCACGGCTCACTAGATCAATGCGGAAGATAATAAAAACGCATTCTTATCTGCAAAGTTGAGACTAAGCTTTACGGGGCTAATTGCGAAACTTTTGTACGAATGACTTCTAAATTGTTACTATCATTTCCAGTTTACTAAACTGTTTAAGAATCATTACTATGCCAGAGTCTCAGCGGGATATATCGTCTTGAAAACTTTTAGTCTCCGTCGACATAATAAAATTGTAATGTTCTGTTTTTAAATGTAGTCTTGAAATGTGTTCCTGAAATGAACATTTTATCTTTGCTGAGATAATTTTAAACACGGCGCGCATTCAAATCCCTTGTTTAATGAAAGGAGCAGCTGATAAATTTTGTTACGATTTGAATGCTCCTAAAATGAAGAAAATCCTGAAATCCTTATTATAAAATTCAATGTCAACGATTCCCAACAGGATTATTACAACAATGAAGATAAAGTGCTTACTTGGTGCCAAAATATTTCGACAATTTTTCTAAAAAAAAATGCACGAATTATTTATTGAATGAAAAAATCCATACGAATCCAGTGATCCATATCTCGTTTTACGTAAACCAGTCCATACACACTATTCAAGCTTGAGTCAGAACCCAACCGTCGCCCAACCGTCGCCACCGCGCGACGAATAAACTCCCATTAAGAAAATCGCTGCGCACGCATACATATATACACACAGAGTCGCACTATCAAACGCACCATAAATACTCCGATCAAAAAACGAGCAAGCAAACAAACAAATGACGCGATCTCAGATCTCGAAACGCTTAATCCTAATTCGCCCCGTACACACTCGCACGCATACACACTCACACACGCACACACTCTCTCTCTTGGTAGAGAGAGAGAGAGAGAGAGAGAGAAGCGGCGGGACCGTGGTGATCGATTTCGTCGATCCGCCGCCGCCGCCGTCCGGGCCATTGTCCGCGAGCGAGTCCTTGATTATAAAATATATCCCGGGCCGCCATATGTGGCGGAGCTCGCGCGACGTGTATATTGCGCACTCCTTCTCTCCCGCGCGGCCCTTTATTGCACTCGACGGAATAAAATCGAGGCTCTCGTGCGTCTGCGCGTGTGCGTGTATGTGTACGCGCGCGCGTGTGTGTGTGTGTGTGTGTGTGTGTGTGTGCATACAGCAGAGGAATCCCTGATAGAATGCCGCGCAGCGTGCTGTATAGTGTGGGTCAGCCACGGCGGGACGCCTCCTCCGCCTCACGTGCTCTATTCTCTTTCGTTTGAGGCTGTGTGCCTGCGCGTGCGCGCGTGGGTGGCTGCAGTGCAGTGCTCACCTCTGATGGTTTATGTTAAAATGTGTATATGTAGGCGCAAGCGTCTGCAAGTGCGTTATATGTGCATTGAGGGGCGTGAGAGGAAGAAACAGAGAGAGGGAGAAAGAAGGATAGGGGGATGGGTAGCTGGCCAATTGTTGAGAACGTGTATCTCAATTATCTTGGAAAAATGTATCATTGGGTCGTGATGATTTATGCTTTGTGTATATATTATTATCGCATGCATTAAAAGCTGTACCGAGAATTTGATGCGAGAAAAATTCGAACTTATCGGTCGGTTATACAACGAAGTTTCGATGAAAAACATGGCAATATGCTGGTTTTGAGGAATATCAAAGTAATGTGCGATAGTGAGTTATATTTATGTAGAACTTTGTTGGAATAATACTACGTATATTATAGAATATATATTCAAAAGTAAACGTGTATTCTACAACGAAATTCCGGGTTATTTCGTCAGAAGTTTTCTATTGCATTTCAACGTTAAATGGTTGGTTTCTGGTGGGTATACTTGGATGTTGTATTGCATACGGTCGGCAGTATTTTCTGGGATAAAGGAGCGATGTATGTGTTTGCGGTTTGATTTTTGGGAAAACTTGCTAAAGCTTAAACTAGATAAAGCCCATAAGCCAACCACAATAAAGCTTTCTGAAGTTAGTCGAAATACCACAAGTAATATAGCCATTCTGTATCTTGTTTTTTGCAGCAGCAACAGAATATAAATAATGTTATAATGATGAATGTTTACTCGTGTTCAAATGACAGAATATGAGATGAGGATTAAAAGTTTCGAGTTATGTCGTGCAATTTTTCCAATAATGCGAGCGTAGTTTTAATGGAACTTCTTTTGGTGCATTTGCATTTATCAACAATGCGTATGCAAATCGCACATGGGAAAATATAAGTGTGGGTATACTTTTAAAAAAAAGTTATTTTTTTTTTATTTAACAACCCACCAAAATTTCAATAACACTTTTTAGAATAGATATTGCTTTGAATTGAATGTACACTGAGAAAAGAATATGTTTATATTTAACATGGTATTTAAACTATTAACATTGCATTGTAACTATTAACATATATATTTTAATAGTTACAATGCCATGTTAAATATAAACAGTTTGAGAAAAAATTTCTCTCATTATAGAATGTTCTACTTTCAATCACCGTACAAAGGATGAAATGTTATGCTCGTTAAAATAAAATGTATTATATTATGTTTAAAAATAATATATTTTTTATATATACTCGGTATGAATTTCATTTCGTTGATGACGACATTTAAATGATAATTAAGCAGCGTGAAATCCCCCGTCTGCATGTGACGAATGCAGTTAACGTTCGAGTTCTCCATTGTTTTTCCGTCTGTTTGAAACATTTTATGTATTAATGGATGACCTACACGAAACACAGAATTTCCCAGGGACGGTTAATTTTAATGAAAATAAATAATTCAGCATTTATATATATATTTCCTGTGTTCAGAGTTTCTCGCGTAGCAGTAACGCGAACGGAAATACACCGGCATCGCGTTGAAATTCATTACAAATTATTCAATTTATTATTTCTTTGTATTATTTTTAAATTCGAAAAAAGTAATATTTTAACATAAATAATTAAACATCGAAAAACTTCCATTTCTTCTATCATTGAATTGAATGTTCGTTTCCTGCACAAACCTCAAGTTTCTTCCTAATAGTTACTCTAAACCAGCAATAAAACTTTTCAATTTGCTGCGGACTGACTTTCTTTCCCAGCGCCCAGTTTACGCACACATCACGCCCCGACCTCCAAAATCAACGACACTCGCAGAAATTGAGCATTCTCCAGTTCTCGCTCTGACTAATAAAATACAGTTGCGGTGCGCGCACGATGACACCTTGAACTCGATCATTCACCGTGTGCTCCACTCTCTACAGCAACTCGATCGTCTCTCCATTATAGGTATATACACGCAAATGTCATGGCACACGCGCGTCCGGTGGTGCCGTAATACCCGCGATCGATCGCTGCCACGCGCCCACTCACGCAATATCACTGCGACTAAAACACACACAGCATATACACACCACGGCGACGGCGACGGCTCTTCTCCTGTTACTCCCTTTCGGCAAAATGCTAAAATAAACAGTGGCTCGCGCGTGCGCGCTTTTCGATTCGCGTGTACGCATAAATGGAGCCGCCGCCGATATACTGTCCATAGATAGTGCATCCGGCCGCGTGTTGCCATGCGCCTGCATAGAAAATGGATTTGCCTTCTCACTGTTCGCCGCTGCCCTGCGGCTGCTCTCGACTACTTTTTCCCTCTCTCTCTCTCTCCCTCCCCCCCCCCCTTCCTCTCCCTCTCTCTGGCATGACGCGAATTTTCCTGCGAGTGCAGTAGCCTAAATGACATGCGAGCGTGTATGCAAATCCATGCACGCGCACGCACATCGAGCGTATGTCGTGCGAGAGGCGCGAGGAGGACAATGCGCAATGCGTACATACGCGCTGGGATTGAAACTATTATAGTAATATGCGAACGTTGAGTGAAAACGCTTGAATTATATAGAGTTGAACTGGCGATAGAATTTTTATGCATAAGATGGATTGTAAAAAATAATTTGTCGACATCCACAAACCAATCGTAATTCGAAAAAGTAGTTGAAAAACATGAAGCTCTGGACGAAAAAGTTCTACTACACAATAGATGATTCTATGACAATAAGCCGTGACGATTTCTGGAAGTACGTAAGACACATGAGAAGTATCATTATAGAAAGAGTTATGTAAAAAATGTAGCTTCACTGATGACATTCAAAGTAGAGTTATTTCTCACCATCTGGTCACCGAGCTACTTAGCTTCCGGAAACAGAAAAAAGAGATATCGTTAGATCTATCATTGTCGCGCTACTTTCCCATACGTAATTCAACATACTATTTTTTATCGGGTCATAAAAACCTTATACAATCAACTGCAGGATGTACGCAACTCGATATTGTAACAAGTTTAAACCAACATCCTAATGTTATATTGCCATAATATGAGTAAGAACGGAAGTGAAAGAAGCATTTGTAGAATGTGTGGTAATATAAAGAAAAAAAAATACTACATTAGTTTAAGTAAAGTATATATTTGTTCAAAAATCAAATTAACTACATCAATTTTCTTTAATAAAGACTACAATAAAGTCTATTCGCAATAAAGTTTTGTGCCAAAAACGGAATCAGTAAAGTACTTTTCTGTGTAATTATAAGATTTAGAGGACAAAAAGTACACAAAATATGTGTAAACTATAATGTAAAGTAAATGGGATTACCCCACACAATTTGTGTGTAATCGTTTGTTATACCTATCACAAAACACACGCTTTTCAACGGTGTACCACCACGAATCGTGCGCGCAGGCCTCGCGACCTCCTGGACCCGAAATCGACTCGAAAAAGACTTTTCTCGCCGAGTGCAATACAATGGGTGAGCGCGCGTGCACACCTGGCGATTCGCCGAAATTGAGCAGCACACTGCAAAATTTTTCGTCGCATGCGCGCCTGCCATGACAACGAGCGCATCACACACGCGCAGAAGAGACCGCGGCTGACCCCACGCGAATACATATATATCGAGGGAAAAGTTTAGGCAAGGGAAATTTGATTTCTATGGTGGCAGTTTGATCGGGACGCTCTGGCCTCTGCGCACTTCCATTTTCGAGCGAAAATGGACGCGGCAGCAGCGCGGGCGCGCGTTCAATTTATTTTTCGCCGTGAAACTGGGTGACACGTCCTGCCGAGTAACGAGTCAATCGAATTCGTATTCGTATTGAGCGTCGAGGGGAAGAATTGCGGGATGAAATTTCACGTGATCAATGTGTTTTGCGGTTTCTAATGTTTTTCAAGGGAAAAAATTGTTTACCTCTTAATGCTTTATTCATGCCAATTGAACTTTTTCATTGATTGACAATCGTGATATCGCCTGGAAACTGTCATCGATTAAAAGACAAAAATAATATCACGAGAATAATATGGCGATATAAGCTCGCAACCACGTTCATGGTCGAAGCGAGGGCTTTTGATGGAAAAATTAATGCGCCAAGTGCATATCTCTCTTTCTCCCTCTCTTCTGTCTCAACCATGTGTTAATCCCCGGGGGCTTGGCGCTCCGTTTTTATCGTCATCGGGCAACGTTTAATATTTGTATAACGCACTACTGCCGCTTCCGCGCGCGACACGGCACTGTACTCGCCATCGGAAAGTGAGCTCGTGAGTTATTAATCAATTTCGTATTCAGCTCCGCTTTTCCCCAAGAGCTCGAGGCATGCGTACGCCCGACTGCTGGTTCTTTTTCTCTCTCTTTCTGACTTCGTCTCTTTTGTGCTTGGTATGTGGATGAAATTCAATGTTTCGAAAGCCTCGTGCACGGGATTTTAATGAAATTCCGAAAATAGATGCAGTTCTTAATGCTCGTCAAGTATTCATCAAAGAGATTGCATTGCTTGTAACTTTCTGGCCAGAGTTTGCCGACCAGTCATGCGAATTTAAAGCATAATTCTCGTTTTCATGACTTTTGAACGTTCGCGTTGAGTTTCGATCACTTTCATCAATTATTTGAACATGCGAAAAGTATTCACGCCATTGAACACATTAAATTCCCTTTGGATAAATATGATTTTTACGAGCCGTTTATCAAACATATTAAAATTGAATTGAATTCGTTTACTCATTGAATTCTCATATGAATTCCATATTTATTAAAAATTTCAAGTTATTAAGTTTTTAAATAAGATAAATTGCACTGTTGCAAGAGCTTGAAATAATGAATACATTGAGTAGACGAGTACATTAATAATATCGGTAACAAAAGTGCATTTTCATGAAATATATAGCTATAGAAAGTCAGAAAATAGATAGAGAAATTGGATAGTTTATCGGTAGCGATGAAATTTTTTCCCTTTTCATCCGCCAATTTAACAGATTCAGACTAGAATTGCATAACCTAGAAAATATTCACATTAAGCTATCTCGACGTATTTAATGTTATAATTGATAACATCCAATTTTGAGAAAACCATGTATTCGCTCACAGATACTAAAAATAGCATTTATTTTACGTCTGTTTCATTGATCACTGGTCAACTTATTATATCTTATATATTACATTTGTCTAAGGAGCAGTATAGAACAGTGTTTTTTCTAGTTTTTGTTCAACAAGCAAGTTTTCAGCTAAAAAATGTCTTATGCTTCTTCCAGAGACGTTTACTGGCTTAAATATTCATTAGGTTACTTTTATTTAGCCGTGTTATTTTTCACTTACGCACTTCATTTTTATGATATTAAAATAAAACCGCCAATTTTATTTTAGACCACATTCCCGCACGCGCTTAGCGACAGCTGCGAACCGGCTGCTTCTTTTAGTGTCATTTTTACAGCTAGGAATGTACACAAAACCTGGATTTAAATAACATTCTCCCAGGCCCAACATTCTACGTTCCGCACGCGGCAGTTTAGATAACGCGCTATACTCGCGTTCTCCCCGCACTGTCCATAACGCGCTATGCACTCGTGACTCGCCAGCTTAATTTAAATGTTAATTTGCATTAAATTTAGCATTAGGGGCTATAATATACTGACGCGCGACAGCTAAAACGCCAAGTTTATGGATTGATTATCACGCGAGCCGGAGGGCTTGAATTATCCATTAGCAGCGTATTGCTCGCTTTATTAAACGAGTACGTATGTACTTACGTTCGAACAACTTCGCTTTCAGCGAAAATGGCGCGAAGGATTTTCCGCCAATGACGAGTCGCCCTCGGGGTCTCGATCGATAAACAATAAGCTGCGAAATTACTGCGCCAGCGAAGGCGGGGATGCAATTTTTTTTGACGTTTATATCGATATCTCCCGCTCGCGAGCTCGTCCTTCGTTCTATGGTCTTTTAATTAGTGCAAACGGTCGATATCGCCGGAGCAGCGGCAGTAAAACTTCTTACTTAAAAAACGCTCGGCTCCTTGAGTTTAATGTGCAAGCTGCGCTTTTATTGTTATTTTTAGATAGTTGCAACTGAGCGACTATACATCACGTCTATTCACTAAAGTTTTGCACCTTGCGTCTTCCGAACTTGATTTTTCTACTTCTATATGTCATATCGTGTATACAAGAAAAATATTCACTCGTTAGCCAAAAACTTTGAAACACAAATTTTTTTACATGAATGTTATTATTGAAAAATGTTGAATGAGAGGCACTACTTCAAACGTAAAAAAATTTTTCACGTTTGAAAAGATATTAAAAAACTTTAATAAAACTTTTATATTCCAATATAAAAGTAGAAAAACGAGCCTTTACTAATACTCAAAGTTAAGCATTAAAATATGGGAGATTTTATACAGTTTGTTAGTGCATAACTTTGTCAGGAATGAACGTTTTTCAGTTTCAGAAAAAAATATTAAAGCTTCTTCCATTACATTTTTCTCTCGTTTTTTATAATTCAATTTTATTTTTTTTAATTTTGTACACGATCCTTCCTAATTGAATGGTTTATGTTTGAAATGGAAGCTTTAAAGCTAATATAAATTTTTATTCATTTTATTCATTCGAGTCATTCAAGGCAGGCCCATTTGACCCCTTTTGACGAGCGTAATGAAGATAATAATAACAGCAAACGCACTGGAGGTAATAGCCAGAATTCAGTATATTGTGGTAAAAGATTTAACGAAGATTTTAAAATAATGTAGAGTGGTAAAACTACTCGATCGAGATGGAAAAAGGTTATTGAAGTGGATGTAGAATTGAATTAATTTACAAAAATTTTGAAAAATATCTTTACTCTATAGGTATATTACATTATTTTATTTAAATATAAAAGTGTCCTTTCACCTCTTGCGCGTGTTTAGAATTCGTTATATACCGCTAATTAATACAAAACTGCTAAGTAGGATCTGTAAAGTACGCTTCAGCCCGTCTGCCTGTCTGTCTTCCTCTCTTACGCGTAGACTGGTATACATGTCATGTGTATGTATGTGTGTATGCGTGTGGATACGCGCACGTGTGTGTGTGTCTGTGTGTGCATGTGGCTGTGTGGCGAGAATAAAAGAGCGAACTCTCGCGAAACTTAGTCGGGCGAGGGAGTAACTTAATAATATTATTTATTAACAGTATAACTTTGCCCGAGTAAGCCCTGCCGCCTGCATCTTAAGCCGACGACTTAATTTTCGAAGAGCAGTTTTTCAAAAATTTCCAATACTGCTGATACGTCGTCCTGGCCCTGCAAAGTACCGTATTTCAGGTGTGTGTGTGTGTGTGTGTATGCGTGTGTGTGTGTGTGTGTGTGTGTGTGTGTGTGTGTGTGTGTGTGTGTGTGTGTGTGTGTGTGTAGGTTTGTCTTACGGTAACTTTGGCCCTTAACTGCTATTACAATCTTTCGCCCCGAGTATGTGCTTAAAAGTATCAAGGCACTGTATAAATAACTAAAAACGCGATTTTTCATAAACTCAAGTATACATATGGGTCATTCTTGCAAATTTTGTCAAATTGTTGTCGCAGCGGGGTCTGCAAGGTCAGCCGTTTTCAATCTCAAAAAATCAAAATCACATTTTATAACATTTTTTGAAGCTCTAAATTTCACAAATTTTTGGCTAATTTTTGAAAAATCATAGTAAGATCAATATTTAATCTTTTTTAACCTTCAAAAAAAGATTTTTCCCGAAAAAAAATAATTGATCTAGCTATTTGGGTATCTTTAAAGCATCAACATTTTGTGACATCAAGACTTTTTAAAACTTAAGGTGGCTCATGCGATTTCTTATAAAAAAGCAGATACATCTTAAACTTAACAAATATGTTCTTTAGACATTAAACTTTCGATCTGTACTAAGAAAATTGTAGGTCAACGACCAAATTATCGAAAAAACTGAGTTTATAAATAGGTACGTTTAACACATAACCTTATGGGAATGAACAGTTTATTGCTTCGTAGTAACTTGAAAAAAGCAGTTTTTAATGTACAATATATGAAATTAAAGATTTTTTTGTGAAGAATCTAATGATATCATCAGAATTATAGGTTAACGACCAAACAAAAAAGATATTAACAATAAACGTTACAAATGTGCTACTGCGCATGCGCACTGCGACCAGTCATATAAATGTAGCGACAAATTAGCAAAGTTTTTACTTATTTATAAAATATTTTTTTCGTTTGAACATTTAGAAGTTATTTACAATAAATTTGTGTAAAATACGTTAACTTAATTTGGCAATAATAAAGAAGCCCCTTGCGGGGCCCCGACTTGATACGGCACCAAACGCATGAGTCACCTTAAAAGATTTCTTCTTTTACGATATTACAACGGCTTTAAATGCTTCTTTTATGATTTGAATTTCGATTTTTTTTACCAAGATATTAATGTTTGAAGTCATCAATGTTATGAAATTTGCATAAATACTACTGCCTCGTTCTTGGATCTACCAAAAAATTTCTTCATCAAATTTTTAGAAAAAGTTGCTATTCTACTATAGAACAAGACTTGTTCAGATCTCAGCTTAGTTTCATACTCCTGACCTTTCCGAACTACCCCTAAAAACACGTTAAATACGCTTAATTTCCTATGCTAGTTCTACAAAATTCATGTCTATGCGTACAAATACATTTATCTAAGATGCGTGCACGTATATGTACTGATATATTATTTTGTTTATAATTTTAGGAATAGGTTTGTGTATAACATATGGAATCATAATGATTTGAGAGTTATAGTCTTTGCATTTTTTAATTTTATCACAGTCAACATGTATTATGTGAAAAATCCTAAGAATCCAAAGAGAAACCCTACAATGACCCATATATAATATTGGTTTGTCTTTAAAATTCTAGAAAAAAATCTTTACTTCTTCACACTCTTTCCCTATAATCCATATACGGATTATAAAAAATACACATCGTATATATATATATATATATATATATATATATATATATATATATATATATATAAAAACACAAATCGTACAGCCGCTGTCGAAATCTTTCCATAAAAAAGCCATATTTCTCTCCGAAAATCGCAGCTCCCAAAGCACACACTGTCGCGCCGACAAATTATCCTCTTCACCGCGCGCACATTCCAGAATTCAAAAGCAGCTCGATCACTTTCGTCCTCCCCGCGAATATCCATCCCTCCCTCTCCTCTCTCTCTCTTTCACTGGTCCACGCCCATCCCAAAAAAGAAAAACACCACTCTCTCGAACGTCTCAATAAAAATCGCGAGTTTATGCGAATGTACGACTCACACACAGGCGAGCATTGATTTATCGTCTCTTTCTCCATAAACAACACACTGGCCGAGCGCTTTAACGCGACGCACGATAAATTTTCCAATGCGCTTATTAAGTTTCCTCGGAGACGCATCGGTGGACCTCCCCCCAAGATTTACGCTGCTCGCGCGCACCTCGAAATTGAATCGTCGGCCAATTAAACGACTCCCTCTCTCTCTACCCATACGACCAAAACAAACAGCCCGAAAAACCTTCGTTCCGGCCCCGGCCGGAAAACGACAAAAAAAAAAGGAAAGAAAAGGGCGTAGCTATACGTATACGCGAATACGCCTTGTATACGTATATACGTATTACCCACTTGCACATACACGTATAAGATATGTACGCGCGGCAGCAAAGCGCATATAGTACTGTGGTCGCGGGTGCGCGCGTTATATCACGGACGCGCGGCTAATTGCGCTCGCTCGCTCGCTGTGTGCTGAACTTTCTCCCCCCCCCCCTCTCAAGTGCGCCGCGCTATCGGCTCGTCGGCTTGGGCCGAATATATATGTGACGTTTATTGTTATTACGTCCGAGAGACCGCTATAATTGAGACATAAAGTTGGGAGGCGAGCGCGCGCGCGCTGCACAGTCTCGCTTTCGCCCGGGACGAGTTCGGCTCGAGCCGCCAGCCGAGAGGCTCCTTAATCCCTACGGGACGTATGCAGCAGTATACAGTGTATATGTATGTGTGTGTGAGACTGCGCGAGCGTGTATGATTTCGTCGTGTTTGTTTAGCTTGTATTGTACGCGGAAATTGCGAAAATTCGCTGGCGGTCTGATGGGGAAACCGGGTTGATTGAATATGTTGACTGAGATGTGGAGGATAAAAAAGCCAGCCGTATATTTGCCTATTGATTAATTCAAGGAAGGAAGGTGGCCGAGTTGCATGGCAATTTTCAAATTAAAGTTGTTTATTTTACACTAAACACTTATCGATATATTATTACGAATTTAATTAAAACATCAAAAATTTGATCTTTTCTCGGATATATCTATATATTCAATAATGCTATAGTCCAAAAGTTCTCCACCGCGACTAACATTTTTCCACGAAAAATTTCAAGAAAACAAAGAACCTAGAAAAACCACAGCAATATTTATCACTTCCGTCTGCGTCATCGCCCATTACTCACTCGCGTTGTTCCGATAAAATTACCAACCGTCGTTATTCCATAAAACATATTTTTTTTTCTTCAACATATTATAACGTAAAAGTTACTTCTTCCTCAAAACATGGTAATTATCCGACTTGTCGCCGGACTCATGCACACATATATACATATCCAAGCGCCGACACTCATATATATGTACACGTTCGAATATGTGTGTACACGCGTTCGAGATCGAGAGAGAGAGAGAGAGAGAGAGAGAGAGAGAGAGAGAGAGAGAGGTGCAACGGCGACAGCACTAGCATCGCCGTTGGCGTTTAGTACACAGGTGACGGCGTTGCATTCGGTGCTCTCGTATTATATATAGTCCCGGCCGCGCGTTAATTCTGATTTATCTCGTTTATATACGCTGGTATGCCTCTATTACTCGAGAGCGAAAGGCTTCAGAAATCCACGTGTAAATACGCTTTCTCATATGCGCACTGCTCCT
Organism: Torymus aiolomorphi; assembly: GCA_036365515.1. Taxonomy (NCBI): domain Eukaryota; kingdom Metazoa; phylum Arthropoda; class Insecta; order Hymenoptera; family Torymidae; genus Torymus; species Torymus aiolomorphi. Next base: position 4,870,494 of record CM070876.1, read on the forward strand.
AACGGCGCGCGCGCACGCGCCGGGAAATACATAAAATTACGATTTGTATTTATAAAGAGGCGAGTCGTCTGCGCGCGCGTGTGCGTGTATGCGAGTGGAAGAATTTTATTAAGATAGAGCCGAGAATTCGGTCATACGAAATTTGTCTTCGGTCTGTCGAACGCGGGCCCAAAAAGGCAGGCGCGAGTAATCAGAGACAACCGGTCGCGCGCGACGAGATATATTGGCTTTGAGTGATAACTTGTTTTTCGAATTTGGTGTAAAATCATTTTTTTTTCTTTGGATGTGCGTAGTAGAGGAGACGTGATTATTTTATATGCGTCCGATTCGAGAGAAGTGCCGTTTTTTACATGCAAACAGGTGGAGGTAGTGTAGAGAGAAGCACTCGGATTAAAAGAGCTATAAATATTATCGTACTGCATTACCGGCACCACGTTAAATATTATAGCTGTATTTCTGACGGCCCGAATGGGCTGTTAGTGCCCTCTGAAAACTTGAATATTTTAAGGAGTTTCAAGTTTATTGAACCATTTTTTTCAGTTGTAAAACACAGCTTACGAACAATTGAAAACCCCCTAAAATAGTTCCAATTCTTTAAAAGACCGCGATTACAATTCTCCGATAATCTTACAAGAATAAAGTATAAGCATAACTGATTTACACCAAGCCATTTTACAAAAGATTTTCTATCGACCAATATGTCCTAAATCCTTCAAAATTTCATCCCATACGCCGAATTAAGCCCGCAGCACGAAAGGTGTCTGAGCGGCGAACGCGGCGCGCAGCTTATATATATATAGAGGAAATAATGAAAAATGCAGGGTCTGTCAACCTGCCGGACACGTCGTAAAGAGCCTGCACCTGACAGCCGAACTAGCCGCGCTCTCCCGCCCGATTGTATTAACATTTCTAACGAGCACCCGCGACACTCAATATCCCCCGGGTCCCACAGGGCCCACGGAATTCCTAATAGACCCGTGGGACATCGGCCTCCTCCCGCTATACGCGACGCTATAAAAAAAGAAAGCGAAAGAACGAAGGGGGCACGCTACTGTGTGTATAAGTGTGTGTGCACACGCAGGTCTCCCCATCCGGCGGTTGAAAATTTTTCGGTGCACGCATGCAGTGCTGCTGCCGCGCGCGCGCGCTCTCTCGTTAACGGCATAGTAATGAGGCACTTAAGGGTCCTTTCTCGAACTGAGTCACGCGCGTATAGGTGTGTATACGCGGACGCGACACGACGGCTTGACGGATCGCGCGCGCGGCCAATGACATGAAAACGACGAGAAAGAGCCTCGGCCCTCGCTCCGCTTTCATCTTCTCGCTCTCTTTCTGTGTGCAGCTCTTCGTTCTTTTTTCCTGGGGTACACACTCGCGCGCGGAGGCTGCTCCGAATTAGCGCGCGACTGTAAATCATGTGTCGTTGCCCGGTGCTTTTTGCCGCCGTCTTCAAAGTCCCGCGCTGCGTGTATATACGCGAATTATTTCGGCGGTGCGGCGAGGCGAATTGTTATTGAAAATTATTGCCCCACCGATGACGACTGTGGGAGAGAGAGAGAGAGAGAGCAAAGCGCGAATTGTTTTTCGTTTATATGCAACTTGTTCGGAAAATGTATGCGTCTGTAAACATAATCCTGTAGAGCGCAAAATTGTAAGAAAAAAGTTCCTTTACTATTTTTTCATATGACTAGTACTTTTTTAGTAACTGATGTGTTTAAATTGTTTGTTTTTAATAGGAATTGTATATCTATAGATATCATCTTATAAACATAGGTATATATTTTCTATTAAAAACAAAGAATTTAAACACATCAGTTACTAAAAAAGTACTAGTCATATGAAAAAATGGTAAAGGAACTTTTTTCTTAGAATTTTGCGCTCTACAGGATTATGTTTACCGACGCATACATTTTCCGAACAAGTTGTATATACTCGATACTCGATCGCTGCCTTGGTAAAAATTCATCTATATGAAATGGCCAAAAAGTCAGAAAATATCTAGTAAAACTGGTTCGTTAATCGCTATGATGAAACGATTTTTCGAACATTATTTGTCTATTTCTTAGATTGACGTAACAGCAAAATGTTAGTATTTGATTTACTTACTAATTTTATCTTTCATGAAAGAGCATTATAATAATTCAGCAAAACTTTTATTTCTCCGTCTGTTTTCTCTCATTCACTCTTTGTCATAACAGCAAGCCTTCTGCTAGCCATTTCCAGACTAAAGAAACTGATCAGTTTGAATATCTTTAAAATACTCAAGAACAAGCTTGCGTTTGTCTTCGAAAAACTCATTCTATTTTTTAATCTATGAAATGGCCAAATAATACAAGAAAAGGCGCTTCATCAGGCGCTTCATCAGGAGCTAGAGACAAGCGAAATTCCTATTTTATAGCAAGTTTCTAATATAAATGGTCAGTTATTAGTTATAAAATGTTTTGGATTTCCACCATGGTGTTGGCGTATAATGTCTGGGATTCAAGAAAGATTGTATGAGGGAATTTTGAAATTGGCGGTCCATTGCGTTATTGATGAAATTTGTATCGAATTTGGGAATGATAAATTTGGGAGCCGAATGATGTTCTCGTGGTGAAAGAACGCATATATTACCGAATCGGTAATAAATTGCATGTTATATCGGTTAACTTTGGTTTGCGGAAAACCGTTTTTAAAATAGTTAAAGGCAATTGCTTAAACGCGTTAACTCTCATGTTTATAAATCTTATAAAAAATATCGCGACTGCTTTTCAACCTATGAAAATTGTGATGGGCGTATTCCCGTGCGACGAAAAAGAAGCGAGCAACAAGCGCTCCATGAGTAATGAGCGGCGTCTAACTATGCAAATTCGCTCTCCTCACTCTAAGGACTCTGGAACAGCTTTTCGAACTCTCTCTCTCTCTCTATCTCTCTCTCTCTCTCTCTCTCTCCCTCTCTCTCTCCCTCTCTCTCTCTCTCTTTCTCTCTCTCTCTCTCTCTCTCTCTCTCTCTCTCTCTCTCTCTCTTTCGCTCTCTGCTTGAAGAAAGATAAAAAAGACAAGACGTGCGACTGCTCTCGTCCCGGTGAGACAAAACGGCGACGACTCGACGAGAACTTATTATCCCGCGCGGAGAGATGATAAAAGTCGCTCGCCTTTGAACTGGCCCCTTTTCACACCGCAGCGTCAGCGGACGAATCCGTCATGGGCGCAAGTGGGAGGTGCTGGTTGCTGTTACACGTGTGACACATACACATGGAAATGCGCTTTCTTTTAATTTCGACTTTTCGGATGCGGAGCACGCGCGTGAAATGGGACGGAAAGGATTCCACGGTACGCGTAACGTTACTCCATTCTAAGGCGAGCTTTGTGGGGGAGAGGGAGAGGGGCAGAACGGAGAATGAGATGATGGAGTATAGTGGCACTTGTATATTACGACGGAAATAAACCTAATTTTCAGGGATATTGAGCACAGAGATGCCTCGCGACTAATTACGTGCCTTCGTGGGATTTTGGGAAATTTCATGCCTCGTTGACTGCAGTCCGTGAGTGATCGGGCGGCTTGTTGAACTTTTGACTGGTGACAATAAATAAAAATTAACGAGCTTTGAAATAGAAATTCTGAAAATTAGGTATTCAATATATTGGAAAGTATTACTCAAATATTAAAGTTGATTAAATATCAAAGATTACATAAGCTGGTTACTATGAATTTCCAAAAAAGCAAAGACATTTGCAATTCATAAATACATAATAAACAAAACAAATTTAATAATTAAGAATGCACGAGCCGTGAAAAAAAATCCACATTAAAAGTGCAGTTGCGTCGAAATCTTGTTTCTCCTTTCTCACTCTTATCCTCGATTAAAAATTGCGAACAAAGGCCCCGTCGAAAAAAGAAATTAATAAATCACGCTCCATAAAACCTTCGCAAAAGCGCGAATCACGCAAAAAACTGATGACTACGTATAACAAACTTTCTACCTACTCTCTTCCCCTCCATATCCCTCTTAAACTTGGGCGCTGCATACACGTATAACCGGATTTTTCAATTACCCCGCGAGCTGAGCGATAATTTCGGCCCCTTCCATCGCGAAAGATTTTCCACTAAAGCAGCTCAACGAGAAAAGCGCATAATTAAAACTACACGGAAATTCACTATCCTAATTTTCCCACACTGAAACACCAGGGCGGAAGAACCGAACGCATATGCGGGAAAAACAAACGCGAAAGCGAATTAAGGAAGATCTAATATCGCATCGAGTATAATCTACTTTTTGTGTGTGAGAGAGAGAGAGAGAGAGAGAGAGAGACCGAGTGCGACGGAATAATTCGCTAAGTGAATTTTGCCAATGCAATTATCCGCGCCCTTCCGCAGGAGCCACCGCAAGATGGTGAGCTTGCGCGCGTGTACGCGCAGATAAAAACACGAACGACGAAGAGAAAGAGATGGAATAGGGCGAAAAAAGAGAAGGATGAGAGAGAGAATGGACGGCATTTCGAGTGTCATAAAGCAATTAAGGGTGCAGCTGATAGATGCGAGCGTAATTAATTTTTTTCACCCCTTTCTCTCTCTCTCTCTCTCCCTCTCTTTCGGCGGGGCGCCAAGAGATAGGACAGCTGGCCTCCTAAATATGAGTCTTTCTTTCTACCTACATGCACATATACGTGTATGAGCTTTGAAAAACCTGCGCCCTCGTAGTGTCACTCGCACGGTTTATTTTATTTAACGTGTACCCGAAGCACTTTGTGCGTCGTCCGCTCGCTCGCGCGCGCACGCGCACGTTAAAAAGTTATTTTATTGCTCGAGCCCGGTATATACGTAGAGACATACGTGTATATATACGCGCCCGCGTTTACAGAGCTTCGGGCTACTTGATTATTAAACGCGTGCTTTTGAATAGTTTATGCGGGCAGAGGATGCGAGCTACTAATGGAGAAAGAGAGAGAGAGAGAGAGAGAGAGAGGCTCGACAGCGAGTGGTATGATTATTTTCTTGTTTACCTTTTTAGGATTTTACTGAGAGCGAGTTGGCCTTTCGTGACGAAGTGGGTTGAGTTCTTTGCACTGACGGTGACTCTTCGCGACCAGGAGAGTGAGACAGGAAGCTTTGGAATGGAAAATTTGTTAGAATTAGCACCGACGGGGAGGACAGTTGAACTTGTTTGTTTCTATCTTCATGTAATTTTGATATCCCATTTAGTTATTGAATGTCGTGCACTGCACAGTAGCTCAAATATTTAATTCTTCAGCAATAATTAAATGGAATATACGAAACGTTTGTTTCTCTGTTATTTTTTAAATAGCTTACTGAAAGATTAAACTTTAAATAAAAATCTTGTTAATTAATATATCGCAGGATTTTAACTTTTAGCTCACGGGAAAATATTTATATAAGCTTTTATGAAGATACATTTTCACCCAAGAGTTAAAGCTCGAGAAGGCCGGGATTAGTCTTTGCGCAAACTCTTTGTGTTTGTATGCTTTTCATCTATAAGTCAGAGAATTATCGGAAAAGCAAAAATATATAGCTTATACTTCCTGCTAATCACCTGCAATATGCAGATGGAAAACAGAGCGATAATTTAAAGTGTCCGGAAAGACGACAAATTCTGTGGCTATAACTCTCTCTCTCTCTCTCTCTCTCTCTCTCTCTCTCTCTCTCTCTCTCTCTCTCTCTCTCTCTCTCTCTCTCTCTCTCTCTCTCTCTCTCTCTCTCTCTCTCTCTCTCTCTCTCTCTCTCTCTCTCTCTCTCTCTCTCTCTTCTCTCTCTCTCAAAATAACTCTCTCTCTCTCTCAATACCGATAAGCTTTCGGAAACCTATCAAAATAACGGGAAAGCCGAGTAAAGACTATCTCAGCTTACGCTAATCTGGTAAATAATGAAGCGCTCTCGCTCCATCCTCTCTCTGTAACTCTCTCTCTTTCTCTCTTCCTCCTCCTATCTCTTTGCTATATTGGAATTAGTTGCGCTTTCCGTACCTTTTCCCGTATACCCGTTTTTTTTTTTTCTCCCCTTAACTCTCTCTCTCTCTCTCTCTCTCTCTCTCTCTCTCTCTCTCTCTCTCTCTCTCTCTCTCTCTCTCTCTCTCTCTCTCTCTCTCTCTCTCTCTCTCTCTCTCTCTCCTCTTCTTCTATACTTTGTCATCATTTTATTTTTCTCTAGTCTCTCCCTCCTCACCGCGGAGATTCACGAGCTTCCGACGATTTTATCTTAACTGGCTCCGTTGGTCCCTTCCACGGCTCTTTTATAACTTGAAATTTGCGTAATGGCGTGAGATGCGCGGAATAAAGCTCTCATTGAGACGCGGGGGATACACACACACACACACACACACACACACACACACACACACACACATACACACACACACACACACACACACACCACACACATACACACATACACACACACACACACACACACACACACACACACGTAACTAGCGGCGCTAAACAAAATCCCTGTGAACTCTTGCGCAAGCGAGTTTAAAAGAACACGTTCGATATAAATTTTGTTCAAATTGGGATGACGAATTAAGCTGTTACTTTTGATAAAGAATGTAGTTTATTGGAGATAGACCTCGCTCTTGTAGTGTCAGATAACATTTTTCATATTCCAATTTTAGATACTTTTTGTGCTTTAATTTAGTTTTAGCAATTCATTTAATTCATTAATAATATGATTTCAAAGTTACTATTGCCCTAAATTTTCAACAACCCCAAAATCGGAAAGCGATATTATCATATTTATAGCGAAACTTTAATCTAAGAAATATTGTATTTCTTTGGGGTTATGTATAAAAATCTTGACGGTTTATATGCAAATTTTTAATATCGAGAGGCTATACATAACAAGCATGCGAGCGAGCGAGCAATGCCACAAACTCACGCACGCCCATACTACTACTGCGCTCGCGGTGTACATATATATATATATAACGAGAGCGAAACCGGTACGCGAAAAGTTGGCATGAAATTGAACGATCGGATAAAAAAAGGCGTTCAATTTCCAACTATACATATATATGTCTTTAACCGCGCGAGCAAGCGAGAGAGAGAGGGACTGCAAAAAAAAACGGAAAAAACCAAGCGCGTGGTCGCACATATAGAAATAAACGTATTATGCGTTCTGCTTGAGAGCGGCATTAACTCGGTGTGAAATCAGTTCAAGAGCACTCGTAGGAACTGACAGGTGTGCGTTCCTCGCAAACACAGATGCACGCACACATATGCACGTACATCCATATGGGGGCCTCGAAAACGTGAATGTCTTCTTTCGCGAGCCCCGAAATATATGCATTGCGTTTCGGTTCGCGTGTCAATTGCCGACTCTCTCTTTCCCCTACTATATCTCTCTTCCTCCTTCTCTTCTCCTCTCGTTCGCCCCTCAGGACTAGATCGAACGCGCGCATAAGTAAGTGCGGCAGCGTGCGCCCCGACAAGGTTTTGTAAATCGAGTTTGAGGCCTCCGGCCATGCCAGCCGGGGGACATGCGCGCGCCGCGGAGCCGCAGCGAGTGACGGGGAAACGATCGCGCGCGGCAACGGAGAGAGCGAGAGAGAGGGTCTATGACCCGCGCGGAATTGTATTTACGGCGGAAATTAGGTCTACCCGTGATGCATGCAGAGCAAGAATAGCGTGCGGCCGCGGTGCGAGATAGGTAGGGGTCCCGCTCATGTAATGGCGGTTTTTTCGAACGTGTACGCGGAAAAAAATTCCTTATGAAAAATTTGTGGAATATCCACTAAAAATTACTAGAGTGTTAATTAAAAGTGGGACATACTTGCATTCTATCAAGTTTTATAATATATTATAGTAATTTTGACGAGAGGTTGAAATTCATGAGAAAAAAAAACTCCGGAGAAGGAGATTCGAACCCTCGACCCTCCGATTACGAAGCTGCGCTCTTATCCACTCGGCCACTGCCGCACTTATAAGTAAGGTTTCGACTTGTCTACATATGGTACACCCTGTTTTACCGACAGCCCTCGCGCGAACAAAATTACTATACTGTCTATTAAATTTTCAGTATAACTTAGACTAAAAATTAAACTAATTCTATTAATTTTTAGTAGATAATATGGTAAAAATTATTTTCTATTCTGTTAAAATTTAGATTTAAAATTTTTATCATATTATCTACTAAAAATTAATCGTAACTATAATAAATTTTAAAACTTTTTCTATTAATTTTTAATAGAACTATGCTAATAATTAGTAGAAATATACTAAATTGCTCAAGAGTGTGAGTATGTCCCATCTTTACCTGAGATTCTAGTAATTTTTCATAAGGTATTTCTTTCCGTGTAGCGAGGCGGAATGGACGGTATATACATGTTATACCTATAAGTAGGGCCTAAGGGTTTTTCTTGAGGCTCAAGTGAGATTGGTCCAGGTGTGCGGAGAGGTAAAACGCTAATGTGGTAAGAGTGGAAAAATTGGATTCGAACGTTTGCGTACAGCTATTGTCATATTCTTTCGGTTAGACTAGTTGGGTCGCGATAATTACTTTCGGCTCTTTGAAATATAGGCGATTTTTGTTATTTCTAGGGGAATCGTGAATGTTGAAGAGGTAAATAGTTATAAATACTTTTTGTAATTTTCTGACATTTGTTACCATTTGAAATGACAAATTGCGAGAAACAAAACGAAAAACACATGATAAAAAAGACCAAAGATAAATGAGTTTACGTGCGCAGGTTGGCCGTATTAAAATAAAAAATTAATTTTATAATTATTTCTCGTTCTCAAATATTTTCTGAAATTCACGGAGCAGCGCGTGCATTCATAAAGAGGCCCTCTCATTCATACGCGCGAAACTAACTACCGAATATATATAAAAATAATTTATCATATTAATCTTGTTATTATACACGATAAATTAGGCGGGCGAAAGTGGCACGCGGGCGATATTTAAAGCGACTCAAAATTAGTCAATCATAAATTAAAGGTGACACAACAAATGAGCCCTCGTTCCTCCCGTTCAATAACTCTCTCTCCTTTCTCACACGCTTATGCACAGTCGCTCGCGTTATACATTAGAGGCCGGTCAATTTTGCAAAATTATTAATGCCAGAAGAAGAATCTGTCGCGGATGAAAAAGTGTCCGCATTTAAAAGAGTAACGAAGGCGCGCGCGCGCACATCCGAAATCGTGCATGCACGCAGGCCCGAAAGGAACGAAAGAGGAGAACGAGAAGGGGAGCGTGCGCGAGAACTGATACAGCGCTATGATAAAGACAAAAAGGGGGAGAGGGGAAGAGAGAGACGGCAATGGCGGTACCGTGAATGGAAGAGAGAGACGCAACGTGCAAAAGGAACAAGAATACGCGTGGAGAGGACACACCGCGGGGCCCTGGATAACGAGTGTGGAAAAGAGACGAAAGCAGAGCGCGCACTGCACTGCAGAGGGCTATTAGAATCGGACGGTAGCTTCCGCCCGATATATACATACGCCCATCTTCTCCCTCCTTTCTCTCTCTCTCTCTCTTTCCCTCTCTGTTTTCGACTCTCTCGCTCCGCCTGCGCGCGCGCTTACTTGTCGTTCCGCGTGTTGAATTTTTCGACATGCAAATTTTACAAGGCAGCTCACGCGCGAGCGCTCGGTCAGTACATTAATTGTGTCCCTACCGGGGTGCCGTTTGCGACACCTGCTCCCGGCGCGCAAAAAAACGGCCAGGAAGGGTGAGAGGGGGGGAGAAAAAGAGAGGATACGTATACGCTGGCGAGAGTGTCGTCTTCTTTTTTGTGCTGCGTCTTTTATGTGCAGCGTGTATATATGCATGCTCTGCTGCCGGGTCTGCTGGATCGAAACAAAAAATCGCTGATCTTTCTTTGAAATGGCCGTTGCCGCGCGCGCGTGCGCAAGGTTATCTTTTTTGAAGTGGGTTAATGTAAAAAGAAAAAAGAAATGTTCCTAGATTTTAGCCGGAGATTTGGATGTACATTTAGATTGCGAATAAATGTTTGTTAGTGAAATATGCTTTTCATATATAGTTTGAGATTGCGGGACAAACTCTCGTAAAGAGATAAAGATATCGTTGCATGCCCAACATGTTCTGTTGAGACTACGACCTTATTTTATAGTAATGTATGATGATGGTGCTGTTTATGGTTAAGTTTATGGTAAAAATGCTTATAAAATATGCTATTGATTACTATATTTTAAAAGTTTTTCATGTAGCATATGCGAAATTGTGATATATAATGTGAAATTCACTATAAAATATGGTTTGCTTAACAAGATTGGGTCAACTATAATTTAAAGTTGATGTACCTAAACTCGTACATTTATCATTAACATATTACTAGCAAAGTTTACCTCACTCGCTGACGCTCGCTTAGTTAATATTTTTTTTTTTTATTTTTCTTAATTAATATTCGTAAAAATTTTTAAGTTTAATGTGTTATATTTGAATACCGTTTTTACCAAAAAGTCACTTAATACTGCATTTAATTAATATAATAACATCTTCTATTTTTAAGCTTTTATAATTCAATCTTCATCATTCAAACCGGATTATTCTACTATGGATGCTGTTGTTAAGTATAATAATTATAATTATAACAAATGTTTTTTTATTGATGGCCCTTATTAATTACTCATTTAAATACTGAAAACATTAATGTTTTACCTGTAGCAACCAATTTATTATTAAATGGAAAAACTTCACATGTAACGTTTAACCCATTAAGTCCTGAATGGACGAATTTTCACTAAAGTTCTCAACGCTTATATTTTATGTGAAAATGAATTGTAAAAAGTATATGAATAAGCGTATTCGATGTAAAATTTGATGAACTTTTAGAATCTTCCGTTAGATTTTTCAAAAAATTAAACTGTCGAACACTGTACATGATTTTTTCCAAAAAAAGATGGTTTTCAAAAAAAAAAAAATTTTTCATTTCGATTTTTCAAATGGAATGCATTTAAGATTTAATGATCAAAATGCAGAAAACGTGGCCTCGAGACCTAAACTTGAAAATCTAACGATTTAGGTTTTGAAAAAAAATTTTAAAACACAAAATGGCGGCTGAGACGCAGAAAAATCATAAAAATCTTCTGGAATTATTTATTCGAAAAAGATGGACTTTAGAGAAAAACTTTACTGAAGAAAAAGTTCTTAGAATTGATCAGAGAACATGCTGGAATTTTTCCAGAACCTTTTGGCAAATTTCAGAATTTTTCAAAATTTTCAAATTTTGAAAAATTTAAAAACGCTTCTTATGTTTCTGAAAAAATTCCAGCGTGTTCTTTAATCAATTATAAGAACTTTTTCCTCAGTAAAGTTTTTCTCTAAAGTCCATCTTTTTCGAGTAAATAATTTCAGAAGATTTTTATGATTTTTCTGCGTCTCAGCCGCCATTTTATGTGTTTTAAAATTTTTTTTCAAAACCTAAATCGTTAGATTTTCAAGTTTAGGTCTCGAGGCCACGTTTTCTGCATTTTGATCATTAAATCTTAAATGCATTCCACTTGAAAAATCGAAATGAAAAATTTTTTTTTTTTTTTAAAACCATCTTTTTTTGGAAAAAATCATGTACAGTGTTCGACAGTTTAATTTTTTGAAAAATCTAACAGAAGATTCTGAAAGTTCATCAAATTTTACATCGAATGCACTTATCCATATACTTATTACAATTCATTTTCACATAAAATATAAGCGTTGAAAACTTTAGTGAAAATTTGTCCATTCAGGACTTAATGGGTTAAATTACCATCAAATATTACTAAAGATACAACTTGCAATATAAAACCTAATTCAGAGTATGGAAAAAAACTACAAAATATTCAAGTTATTATTTGTGATGAAATAACAATGACATCAAAACATGCATTTAAAGCTGTAGACAGATTATTTAGAGACTTGTGTAAAAATAATATTATTTTTGGAGGTAAAGTAATGATTGTTTCTGTACACGGTAATAGGAGAAAATTTATAGAAAACTGTGTAAAAAATAGTATGTTATGGTTTTGTTTTCAACACATATCTTTAAAAGATAATCTTAGAGTAGATGACAATGATTTGGAATTCAAACAATGGCTCTTAAATATTGGCGATGGCAAATGTTTTTGTGATTTTGAAGAGGAGAATAAAGCAATTCAAATTTCAGAGGAATTTTTAATTAACCAAGATATAATTACAGAAATATTGGTGAAAAATTGAATGTCAATGACGAGGAGATTTGCAAGAAAGCAATTTTAGCTCCATAAAACGTAGATGTAAAAAATATTAATAATGAAATATTATTAAATATAGAAGGAGATGTAAAAGAGTACATTAGTATTGATTTATCTATAGATGATAATGATCAAAATTTAGAAGAAACTTTACCAGTGGAATTTTTTAATTCATTAACACTAAATGGCTTACTGTCTTATAAACTGCAATTAAAAGAGGGTGCTATAGTAATTCTTCTTCGAAATATTAATTTGAATGATGGTCTTTGTAATGGTAGTCGATTAATAGTACGAAAATTAATGAATTATTGTATTAGTGCTGAAATTATAAGCGGTTATAAGACTGGGATTATTGTTTTAATACCACGAATTGACTTGACTTCCTCTAAAGACGAAATTCCATTTGAAATGAAAAGACGACAATTTCTATTAAGATTAGGATATGCAATGACAATTAATAAGTCAGTTGGAGTATACCTACCAAATCCAGTTTTTAACCACGGCCAATTATATATAGCACTTTCAAGAGTAACTGCAAAAAATAATTTAAAAATTTTGCTTGCAGACAATTCAATATTTTATAATAAACGTGAAAAAAGTAAATTAACAAGTATTTATACAAAGAACATTGTTTTTCATGAAATTTTATAATAGAAAATTAAACGTGGCAACAAGTAACAAATGCGTTGTAAATTAAAAAGAAATATTTTAAGAACGACGTATCTCGGCGCGCGGATAAAGAACGACTACGTATCTCGCCGCGAAAATGAAGAACGTCGTATTTCATCGTATACTGGCCGTGTACCGGCCGTAAGAGCGCCGAGATACGTCGTTCTTCATCCTCGCGTCGAGATACGTCGTTCTTCATCCTCGCGCCGAGATGCGTCCTTCTTCATCCTCGCGCCAAGATACGTTGTTCTTCATCCGCGCACCGAGATACGTTCTTCTTCCGCTCACCATGGTGATATACAATAATAATAACTTCCAGTATTATAAAAAATACCGGAAACTCCCTGTAGACGATGTCCTGGTGTCTGGGTGACTTCCAGGTCGACGAAACATCAACTGTGAGGAAGAGCACCAGGTGGTTAATTAGAATTATCGAAAATACCGGAAACTCCCTGTAGATAATGTGCAGGTGTCAGGGTGACCTCCAGGTCGCCGAGACATCGTCTAGGAGGAAGGGCACCAGGTACTCTATGAAGATGATGTCTATGTGTCATGACGTCATAGACGGCACACGGCCCACGGCACACGTAAAGCTGCTTAATATAATAGTAGATAGTAGAAGTAGATAGTTTATTCTATACCAATAAAGATGGTATGATCGTCTATATTTGACTTTACAATATAGTTACCATCATGAACACGTTTTTTCTCAGTGTAAACAATATGGCAACGTATGTGCAATAGTTTTTATTCTTACGCATGCTAGAACATTTATATTTTTTATTTCCTCAAATACTCATCCTCTTCCCCCTCCCTGGCTCTTTCTATCAGCCGCGATTATTCCCGGTAAATCAATGACGCAAAGGCGAACTGGCTCTCCAGCAGGGCGTACACAACATCCTCGCGATTACGCGCGTTAATACGGCTTTGCAAGGCCGATTAGGGCTGAGGTCCCAGGAAAAGCTATCGAGGACCATGAAGGGGGTGGGCTGGTGGTGGAAGGAGAATGGATGTTGGAGCAGTTGGTCTATTAGCTGAGGATTGATCGTTGTATAGAGAGGTTTGGCCACCTCCTCCACATCCGTGTGCCGCTTAATCTCGACTAATTGCCACGCGAGCGCGAGCTTTGAGGTGTACACGCTACTGCAGAGCTGCATTATGGCGATATATGTATATGTATACACACCGATGCGCGCTCTGAATGGCATATCCTATACTGAGACACCGGCGCATTACTGTGCATACAGCCTGCCTGTTTTGACGCTTTTTCAGCCCAAAGAGTTTAGGGAACAAAAGTTTATCATTAAAAGAAACGTCTCAGTACTTGAATACTTGACTTTATGTTAGCAAATAACAAAAACCCACGCGTCAAAATTTTACGCTGAAGTCTAAACGAACGAAACATTAGAAGGGATCACTCTTTTTTTAGTTCTGAAAGAAGCAAATGGAAAGTCGATTACTTTAGTATTTGCGTTTTTAAAATCTTATGTACGACACTAAAAATAAAGTTTACGCCGAAAGTACTGTGTCACAAAAAAATTTTTAATGATTCAACATTGCTCTGATACACTTATAAGTATAAGGAATGAGAAAAATCAGTTTTGAAAGGTCTACCCTAAAAGAAAATTTTCAACTACTACACGGAGAGAAATTCCCTAGTTAAAATTACTAGAGTCTATTGTAATCTTCTCATAGACTGCCCAAAGTGGATTTTTTACAAGGTACTATTGTAATTTTTTATAAAAATTTATCAAATTTTCGTAAGTGAATCATAAAAATCACAATAGTACTCATAAAAATTACAATAGTACATGGTAAAATTTCTTAAAAATCTCGTAAAAAGTTCACTTTGGGCAGTCTGTGACAAGATTACAATAAACTCTAGTAATTTACTAGGGAATTTCTCTTCGTATACTGAGGCGTCGAAACGGTATATTTTCTTTCAATTTTAACTTTGTTAAAATTGTGATGTTAAAATTAATTTTTATAAATATTTACTCCTGAAATCCAAGTATAACATATTATTATACCATACTTAACAAGTAAGTATATTATTTCCATGATCTGAATGGTTTTATGGTAAAAATTCATAGTATTTCATGGCGAGAATATCAAATTAAAAATATACGATGAGTAAAATTACATTTATGTCACTGGAATTTCAAAAAACTTTAAAAATGTAATGTTTATTCTAAATTCCATTGTGATGACCAATCAAAAGAGCATATACTCCAAAATATGGGGATATGAATTTTGTTTCCATATTTTTGTCGTCTCTAATAAATTCCTGCAACTTTGACGTTAAAGATGTTGCACTGGTAAAGATTCATTTAATACTTAAAATTCGATCAATATGAATTGAATTCCAGGTACCCTGAACAATGTCTTGAAAGTCAAATGCAAAGTCTAAGAGAGGAACCTACAAATCTATATAACATAAAGCATAAATTGATCTGTTTCTTTGAAACGAATCTTATGTGGACATTTCCGAACCAACTCTCTCTCTCTCTCTCTCTCTCTCTCTCTCTCTCTCTCTCTCTCTCTCTCTCTCTCTCTCTCTCTCTCTCTCTCTCTCTCTCTCTGTCCGAGGATCGCAAATCCAAACATCACTACTCTTGTATTGGCCTATCATTTTAGTTCTATAGCTAATTTTACTTTTCCAGAAAAATACACGTATTCTTAAGGAGGACAAAAGACACTGTACCGCCTGGTCTGTACGACAAAACATTCTTGCTTGCGCGACTCGTGCGAATCACTCGTTCATACCTCATGTACAATGGGTCTTTATGTGCACGATAAAACTTCGCGTGGTTCACCTTCCCATAGCGAAATAATAATTGTTTGCGCGCAATCACGTTGTCGTAATTAGACTATCTCTTTACTCTCGAGATACAGCGGATAAGAGCGTGGCGTCCGTTTTTTCGCGATTGCTGTAACAGCAGATGGAAATCTCGAAGAGCAAAAGTTCATTCTTACTACGCTCATATGGCTGCATCGTGTCCGCGATCGATCGCGATAAAAATTAATGCGCCGGCCACGCGTGCGTGTCTTTGCATAGGTCGCATGACTGCACGCAAATGATACGCGATGTTACTCATCTTCATGGAAAACATAAGGATTTACATTTAGTATAAATCGTTATATAATGACTCCTTGAATGCTTATTTTTATATTTCAGCAAAATTTTCGATGGTAAATATGAGCATTAAAAATTTTTGAACTATAGCTATAGAGTACAGATTTCTCAAAAAGAATGCGGGAGCGCTTCGAAAGCAAGTAGGAACCATGAAAGTCGATTGAGCCCTACCACATCACGTTACAGAAAGCCATGTTCAGATTACGGTTAGTATCTGCTACTTCTACTTATAGATAGTAGGATCTAAATAGGTTTGCTTTCACTAGATAGAAGGATCTAAATATGTTTGCTTAAGATAGATAGGAGAGTCTAAATAGGTTCTCCAGAAAGATCTTTAAGAAAGCACTATAAGAACCCTCCATTCGTAAGACCTTCATTTTATCAGATGGTTATTTTACACTAGTACTATTAATAAATCGAAAACGCATGAATGTATTAATTATTTATTGACAGAAGTATGAGGTAATTACCAATGTAACATTGACATACCAGTGATTATATCTCAATTTTGTAATTAAGTGGTTAGATTTTATAGAATGGAAACTAAAAATTTAAGTCATACACTGACATTTTTAATTATTTTATAGGAAAAAAAAAGTTTAGTAAACTTCGGGAAAACAAACTTTTAGAGCAGTTTGAGTTCATCATTTTATTAAAGCGTCAGTTATGTCAATAACAGAAATAACTAACAGTATTAATGTAAGAATCAGTCCGAAAATGATTTATATACATACCTATTCGGACTATTATTCCAAGTCTACTTTTTCATTATAATTTAGAAACTTGTACACTTACCAAATGTTGTCTCTTTTGCCTAATGTATCACACAAATCTGGACATTGTACCAGTAGTACTGTTACGTGTGAGCCTATCTCGGGTTACGTACGTACGAAGGGTTTGAGGTGTTAGTGTCGTTCCGAGTGAATACCCGAAACGATGCAGTGAAATACAAAAAGAGCTAAAGTATAACTTGTGTTATTTATTAAAATACTTGTACGCGAGAGAGAGACCAGAGCCGCCGATTCGCGAATCAGAATTACTATACCAACAAGCCATGGTCGCCACCTCTCGGCTTTCTGCTAATCGGCGTCATCGGACGCCTTCATTATTTTGTTCTTTCATATTCGTGCGTGTATCCACACGTAACACTTCATTGTGCAACTAGGGAGGAAAGTTGACTTTTTCTATAAGCGAAGATGATGTTTGAGCACGAGCGGCTCACTTGGGCGCCGAAGACGCCCGAGTGATACACGAGTGCTCCAAATTATCATCCGAATCTGAAAAAATCAATTGCTCCCTTGTTACACATAGTAATTTTGCTCCCTCAAAGAGGAAGCTTCATAACGGTGAAAAAAAATTTTCGAACAAAAAAGTATTAATAACATTTTTTTAAGAATAGTGACTTAAAAATTTTTTGATTTTGAGAAAATTTTTTCCCGTGTGTGTGTGTGTGTGTGTGTGTGCGTGTGTGTGTGTGTGTGTGTGCGTGTGTGTGTCTGTGTATCTATGTACAGAAGATATTTGGAGAGCGCATGGATCGATTTCGACGGGACAAAGCTCTTCGGTTTTTATGCCACTTTCCAATCCACAATAGTTTTTAAATGTTTACTGATTTTCTTTTGTTTTATGATCAAAAAGCGATTTTGAAATTTCAATTTTTCCCATTTTTTTATATGTGTCACGGAAGTTTCTGTCGACGTTGGACACAACATGGAAGACGAGAAACAACACAGTCAGCATAAACATAACTAGCTCGCGATGCACTCGTCGTAGGATCGCGACGTTAGCTCAGTGATAGAGCGCGAGACTATAGAAACTTCGGGTCCGTCGGTTCGCGTCCCGCTCGTCGCATATTTTTTCACTTCACTTCATTTATTTCTCACATACGTAACATATGATAGGGCCAATTTTTTCAATTTTTTGAAATGGATTTGAAAGGGCATTAAATTATCTACATTTTCTTTTCTTAAAGATTTGAATATCTATTGTCCTTCATTTGTTATAAAGGTAAAGGTGTCAATTTATTCTCTAATTTTTATCTCAGATACTATTCCATATTTCTACACGGAAAAATTTTCGAATCGCTTTTTCTCAGACAATACTTGATTTATCGACTTAAATTTGTAACCACTTAGTATACTCATTGAAGACTATATTTGGTTAAAATTCCAAAAGATTATCTTCATTTTCGCTTCTTAGAAAAAAAATATTTTATACAAAAGTAGCGTTTTCGTTGTTTTACGATAATACGAATAAAAATCAACCAATCGTCCTGAAATTTGACAGAGATATAGCTTTTTTAGATCTTCAAACTGAGTTCGTTGCCCAAAAAATCAGTCAATTATCTTCATTTATTGATAGTGATAAAATAATTTTTTACCTACGAAGTACGATTTCCAAAAGAGCTTCCAAGAATGTCAGATATAAGACTTTCCGCATCGGTTCAAAGTTAGACAATGACATTTAGCGATAGATATGAATCTCCTTATTTAATTACTAATAAAAAAAAAGAAAAAAGTTTTATGGAAATTTTTTTTGGGAATTTAAATTTAATAAAAGGAATCGATAAATTGAGGAAGCTAGGTGCTAATGAATTGGCAGCGGTTTTTTTATTTTAGTTTTGTATTTACAAAATATACAAGTTAATTAGCTTATTTAGTAGTTTCTCGAATCACTGATAAAACATATTCGAAACAAAGTTTCTTCCAATCACTCTATACTTGTGGATTATCAATACATACGCAGATTTTCAAAAATTTACATTTCCCTTTCTTGTTTTTCTTTGCACAAATTGCGTCACACCTCGGTGGGGTACAAACTGCAAAAAAGGTAATTTTTATATACATTACATAATAAAACGGAATCACATTAAAAATGTCTAGTAATACAGTATTACAGTATTTTTTTCCCTCAATTCTTTTCATGCTTATTTTTAATAAATGCTGCGAAAATGGTTAAGCAAAAATTAAAAAATAGTACATTTCGACACGGGTGGGGAAGTCGATTATTTAGCTGGTGTGACTTTTTGCACGAGCGAAGCGAGTGCGAAAAAGTCACACCACCTAAATAATCGACTTACGCACTAGTTTCGAACGGTATTTTATACCACGAGCGCCGAAAAATCATATCAAAGTTGTGATTTTGAGGTTAGAGTGGTATAAAAATTATCATTCTAGCTCATAAAACGACGATGCATAGGCTGCAGAAAACCATAAAATACTCATACTTTATAGGTAAATTTACTATACTATATTATAAATTTTCTATGAAGATTGATATTTTTACAGCCTCTGGTAGTTTTACTAGTCAGTATGGTAATTTTTACAAAACGGTAATTTTCATTTAACTTATTTCTGTGTGTATTCCCTTCTTAAAAAAGTGATGAGCGGCCGTGTTGAAGCATCTAAAGGCTTGATTGGTCAATAAGAAGGAGCGAGAAATTTACTGTTTGGAATTTAATATGTTTGAATTTTTTAAATGGAATTTTTACATTTAGTGTAGTATAAAAATGATTAAGTTCTGACTTTGAAAAAATACTTAAATAAGTTAAAAGTAAAACGTAATGAAGATAGCATACATAACCTCAAAACGAGAAAAGTACGCGCGAAGCGCGTTTGAATATCGCTTGTGTAACAAAAATTTCAATAATCGCATATTCATAACTTTTATTTTAGTATCCAAAATGTAATTTATATTTAAACACACTCACTTCTGTCTATTATTATTGGACTCTTTGTTGATTCTTCACCAGCTACTGGACTCGACGTAAGAAGTGCTAAGGCAATGGCACAGAGGCACAGAAGGCTTGTAAATCTCATGATGACGTATTTTTAAAATAACGAGTTTTTTCGCTACACGACGAATCACGACTGTACTTCATGTGCTGGTTGTGAGCCTTTTATATGCAGAGTGAAAAGAAGGAAAATGTTTAAAGAGTATTTACCTAGCGGCGCGTACATAATATTGTTGGGTTAAAACAATGCAAAATTTACTTAATGAGCGTATTAAAATTTACAGCGGTTAAGTAAATGTCAAGTCAATTATAAAAAATCGCTGCCAGTTGTGACGAAGTCACATGTAGCTGCTTACTCGGCGCTGGCAGAACACGAGCACTGGTTTCATGAGCGCTATGTTATTGTTATTGCCAGCGTCGAAGATGATCAGTAAATACACATGTACACACATATACGCTATACACTACCGGGTCCAGGGAACGTAGAGAGAGAGCGAGGGTCGAGGAGAGGGTCGCACGCACTGGAGAGTCGCGCAACCCGGAGCGCGGTCGCGAGAGCAGCGCGGAGAGTGGGAGAGGGAGAGTGGGAGAGAGAGAGAGAGCGAGAGAGAGAGAAAGAGAGAATGGAGCGTAGAGGGAAATAGAATAGCCGAGCTGCCGACGGGCGACAGCGCGGGCTACGCGCAACTATCGGCGCGCGGACTGAGGAGAGGGGCGCGCTGATACAGTGTTGCTAGTAATAGTAGCGGAGAGCGCTCATAGTGAGTGATAGAGAAAGAGAGAGAGAGAGAGAGAGAGAGAGAGAGAGAGAGAGGGAGAGAGAGAGAGAGAGAGAGAGAGAGAGCGTAGTTGTGCGCTAGTGAAAATTATAATACCGCGCATACTATCATTCAAGATTCGCGCGCTCGTAGGGCCAATCGGAGAGCAGCATTCGAGACCAAGGGAAAGATTAGACGACAAGTGATTGCGTGTGCTAAGTTATAATTGAAATGGAAAGGGCAGGCCCAATCTTAGCATAGATCACCCCGATTGACAGTTGATAGTTTTGGCTGGATGACTAGTAGATCGCCCTCTTAAAGTATAGTCGTTGACCAGATCACACCAGCAGGAAGAAAGTCTCCCGCAAAATCTGATTACGTACTCAGAGTAAGAGTGAGTTGTGAGTTAGTCGAGAGTGGATATAGTAAGGTAGTGAGGATCGTATTAGTGAGGGTCGAGACATTTTCTTGCGCGTTCGAGTTTCCTTGATTGAAAGAGCAATAAGGTAGTGAGTGAGCGAGTGACGTATTATCAAGGGTCGAGACATTTCCTTGTAGAAACTCTAATTTAGAGTTTTTCTCTCTGGTCGTGGTTCGAGATCGAGTGAGTTTTGGTTTTTTAGGAGCACCAAGCCAAGGGGTTAGTGGTTATTAACTACAAGGATAGTTCTAGAAATATCCATTTCTTTTTAATAAATGGAATGATTGATCTTATTAATTAATTGTGTCTTTATTTGAGAGTGTAATTCCCTGTGTGCGTGTCTATTGTATTTGCGGTTCGAATAAGAAAAAAAATTGTGTCCATCAACGTTGGGATTGTGGTTGTCGGAGTTTTGAAACTCAACGGTGGTTGTTGCTGAATCGTGGCTACTCCCTCATCGAGATATTAGTCGCAAGCCGTGGCGTGGCTCCGTAAGTATAGAAGTAACGGAGAAAATAGTAGCGCAATATTTGCTAGAGTCTTAGTTAATAATTATTTAGACTCTGTTAGTGGTTTTAAGCAAATACAACGTTACAAATGGTGCCCAACGTGTATTTACGAAAAGTCAAAGCCTATAATAAAAAAATTACATATTTACCAACACATCACTATTTTTCATTATTTTTTCTCAATTTTGAACTTTCTATAATCTCTGCATCTTGGGAGGACAAGAGAAGTCTAGAGGTGCTCTAGCAAGGGTGGGCCTCTGATCTCCTATACATACTTTAGTCCGGGCGCTCGTGACATTTGAGCATAAATTTTTAGCTCCCCCCAGTAACTTGGGGTATTCTGATGTTTTTCGGTGCGCTGAATCGAAATTTGTTGGTTACGAAGTTCGAGTACCCGTCAGTTTTTTTGTTATAAACAAATTACTGATTTGCAATAAACAAAAAATCGTTTTTTGCAATTAAAAAAAATTGCATTACGTTTTCCAGGTATTTTTGAATTGAAAGTGTTCTTAGAAGTTTTTTCGTAAAACGCATACTTTCTGAGTTAAAAATTGATAAAGTTTTCACAAAATACGATTGTTTGAGTTAAAGTAATGGACCTCAACGAACGAGATATTAGACAAAATACTTTATTTATGCCGACTTCAGGAGAGTAACATTCACTCTCGAAACGTCGGCATAAATAAAGTATTTTGCCTAATATTTCATTCGTTGAGGTCCATTACTTTAACTAATACATTACTACGAACGTCTCTCCAAATTACGATTGTTTGAGCTTTTATTCCCGTCCATTCTCATGAAATATCAAAATTCAATAATTTTTAACTCAAAAAGTATACGTTTTACGAAAAAACTTCTAAGAACACTTTCGATTCAAAAATACCTAGAAAACGTAACGCAATTTTTTTTAATTGCAAAAAACAATTTTTTGTTTATTGCAAATCAGTAATTTGTTTATAACAAACAAACTAACGGGTTTTGAGCTTCGCAACCAACAAATTTCGATTCAGCGCACCGAAAAACATCAGAAAACCCCAAGTTACTAAGGGGAGCTAAAAATTTATGCTCAAGTGTCACCAGCGCCCGGACTACTTGGCGAGCCCGACAGTTTGCAGTTTACCGGTGGACTACTTAAATGTAGAATACTAAATTTTTACATAAATTCATAACAATATTTATACCTATAAGTTCACTATAAATAATTACATTGGCTCTAATTTTTAAGTATTGCTACCCATATTGTGAAATTAAAAGAAACACTTTATGAATTATGAATCACTGACGGAACAAAAACTTTCTTGACATTTATTTATGGATATAACTTCTTAAAATTATTATCTTAATCTTGTGTAGAAAAACGTTTACTGTGGATTCTGAAACACTTTAGTGC
Organism: Torymus aiolomorphi; assembly: GCA_036365515.1. Lineage (NCBI taxonomy): Eukaryota > Metazoa > Arthropoda > Insecta > Hymenoptera > Torymidae > Torymus > Torymus aiolomorphi. The sequence continues at coordinate 4,893,272 of CM070876.1, forward strand.
CTCTTATCATGAGCAAAACATAAATTATTCTGAGCACTTTTATTCGCTCAAATATTCACAATAACACATCATTTTGATATTTTTCCGTATTTCAATTTTCATTTTATATAATCTTTTGAAACAGTTTATGAACTAAGAATTACTAAGAGAACAAAAACTTTCTTGACATTTATTTATGGATAGATTTCTTGAAATTATTATCTTAATCTTGTGTAGAAAAAAGTTTACTATGAATTCTGAAACATTTTAGTGCCTCTTATCATGAGCAAATCATAAATTAAATTACTCTGCGCACTTTTATACGTTCAAATATTCACAATAACACATCATTTTGGCATTTTTCGGTATTTTAATTTTCATTTTACACAATCTTTTGAAACTGTTTAACTAAGAATCACTGAGAGAACAAAAACTTTCTTGACATTTATTTATGGATATAACTTCTTGAAATTATTATCTTAATATTGTGTAGAAAAAAAGTTTATTATGGTCTTTTTATTGTTTAAAAACTTCTGTCCTGCTAGTTTTTGCGTGGAATCCGCATTCTAGATAATAAAAAAATCTAATTTTTGAATATAACTTCAACTAAACTATAATGATTTCTTCTTTTTGTACAATCACGTACAAATTCATCTAAAGAAAATATAAAAAAAATCAACACAAAGTGTCAATCTTCATCTCTAACTGATATTTTATAGTTTTAAAATTGACATTTAGTCATTTAATACTTATCTGATTATTTTTGTTGTTGATATACACAAATCTTGTAGTTAATATATAAACTTGTATTTACAAGGGCTACAAAAACAAAACATGTTTCAGAAAAACTACATTCACAACCTAAAAATAAGTAGAATATATTAGTGTATTTGTTTTTATGTTAATATCTTCTTCAAGCTGCATTTGCATTTTAAGTAAAAAACGGAGTAAATCCTGAGTCTGAAAGTATAAATGTAATTCGAAAAATTAATAATGTTTATAATACTATAATAATACTATTCTTTAACATCACCAATTCCATCAGCATTTATCGCAAATGTAGCTTCACTCTCGGGTAAGCATGGTGAATCGTAAATTTTGCATATCCTTGTTTCACCTCTTCACTACGTAAATAAAGTCTAGTTGTGCTTGTATGAACAATAATATTGCCACCAATAGGTTTCTTTTGATCACCTCTAAACATACTGGCTGCACCATCCACTTGAGCTACTAATTGATTAGTGATAACCACTGCACAGCCAAATTCATCAGCTAATCTAAGCAATAATCGAAAAAACCTGGCTAAATGCATTTGATGAGCTGCCAATTCTCCTCTTCCAGCAAAATCTGTCCTATACAATGCAGTAGCACTGTCTACTATCAGTAGCTCATATCTAAAATCTGACATCATAGCACTGGTTTTTATCAAAAGCTGAGTTTGGTGGTCGGAGTTGTATGCACGGTTGCAACATTGTCAAGTACACTATCCCCACTGATGTTATACCTTTCAGCTACAGCAATTAATCTTTGAGGTCTAAAAGTACCTTCAGTATCAATGTATATCCACTTAGACTCTGCATCTTCTATATCAACAGGTAGTTGGCAGTTAACAGCTAAAATGTGACAAAGCTGTGATTTTCCAGTTCTAAATTCTCCAAAGATTTCTGTAATAGATCCTATTTCTATTCCATCTCTTAAAAGTCTATCTAACTGTATTACTTGTGGACTATGAAGACCTTGCCGATGTAATGAGAAGTTACTGGCATTACTACTGGTGCTGCTCCTTCGAATCTGTTCCAGGGCTCAAAGACTGTAAGAATTCTATAATCTGAAAATGAAAAAAAATTTCACAAAGTACCTATTTTTATTTCATATTATATTTTTTTACAATATATATATATATATATATATATATATATATATATATATATATATATATATATATATATATATATATATATATATATATATATATATATTTCGGAAACCGGTACTTTTGAGGATCTACAGTTTTTTTCTCCAGAGTTCGTATATGCTTGACTAAAGAAATAACTCCCTCTCTGCGTTGAAGGTATTAATATAAATCCTCAAAAGTCCGAAAAATCCTCAAAGTATCGAATCCGTGCTGACATAGATCCTCAAAAGCTGCATTTGATATATTTATATATATAATGTAAAAAAAATATAACATGAAATAAAAATAAAAAAATAGGTACTTCGTGAAAATTTTTTTACTTACCTTACATCGATCCGTTCTCGAGAAAGTATGATCTAAATTTCAAAAAAATTTCAAGGAGATTAACCCAATTTTACTCCTGTAATTGTACGTCATAAAAACTCATTTTTATAAAGTTTCAATTTTTTACTAAAATCTAGTCTACAGAATCAATTAAATTTTTTAGAGATTATAGCTATTTATATACTGCATTATCATGATTTTTTTCAAAAAATTTTACAATTTAGTTTGTGAGTTATAATCTTTTTTTTTAATACAGGTTTTTGTTCAAAACAAAAGAACCGTAATAGCTAATGTAAATTTTTTGTTTGGAAAATATAGATATTTTTACACTTTTTGAACTGATATTTGTCCGATTCAAATATCTGAATCCTATTATTAAAAAATGCAAACATCAATCTTGCGAAAATTGAAAATTCAACATAAAATAAAAACGCATCGGCGAATTAAAAAATGGATTTTTTCCCAAATTCGGACAAAAAAACATAAAAAATCAGATCTGTCTGGCTTAAATCGATCGAATAGATCCTGAGATAAAACGGTACACACATACACACACATGCGCGCGCGCACACACACACACACACACACACACACACACACACACACACACACACACACACACACACACACATTCTAAGATCATGTGATTCAATCTTCTTATACCTCTCCTCATCTTTCTAGAGCGATTTAACGAAACTTAGAAGTTACTATTACAAGGTTTCCTCTAGGAGGAAGCAAAAATTAAAATAATATAGTTAACATCAAAACATATACGTACATTATTTACCTAATAAATAGCTAATTTCCCCAATAATCGTCAAAAACTAGACACTTTTCTTGGCCATTTCTATCCATCAATGAAACGATTATTCCGATCATATTCGCCATTTAATAGACAGAATAATAGAATAAGTTTTTTCACAAAATTACATTAGCTTATTTATGAATATTTAAAAGACATTAAAGTTGGCTAGTTTTTTAAGTTAGGAAATGGCTAATAAGAGGCTTGCTATTATGGCGAGGAGTGAGAGAGACAGCATTAAACGGAAAAATCATTGTTTTCATTTGTATCCCCTGAAACAGTACTATAAACGAATTAAATACCAAAAATTTATGTTTACGTTTTGGTTAGCTATCTTTTTTAAATATTTGGTTTTAAATACATGATCATATTACAGAGAAAATTTAGTACAAACATTTTAAAGTTGTATCTATTAAATAGAGAATATGACCGGAAAAATCGTTTGATCACTACCCAGAAATTAGCTATTTTTACTAGCTATTTATTATTTTCCTGGCCATTTCCGATAGACACAATTTCTACCAGGGTACGTATATCGCAAAAAGAAGTATCAATTTTTAATAACAAAACAAATTTTTTTAAATTTTATACATACTCTAGCCTTCAACTCCTATGTAATTTTTTTCGTACACTTAATTTTAAAATCACTCAAACTGACTCAAGTCAACGACAATATTTACAACCGTGAAATAAGGAAAAGATTTCTTCATCTCACAGATAACGAGTCAATAATTACATAATAAATTAAGTATGAGCATTTATACATAAGAAATTTTTCCTTATTCCAACTGCTCGTTAATTCTATCCTTATCGCATGATTATTTAACTACTCTGTTTGTGCATACACCTGTTTTCATACAAAAATTCCGGAACGAAAGCTTATGCAATGATGAATGTGACAATAAAAACTGATTTAACTCATGCGTATACTTTGTGCAAAACAGTATTTTATTGCAAACTTATTTGTTGTTGTTAACAAATGAGATCGGCTCAAAAAGTGGTATATGTAACCGTTGATCAGAAAACTATAAGAACGGTAAAGTTTTATACCTGCATAACTTACTACGACACGATCGATCTGCAATTAAACAAGAAAATATTTATACAAATATACATAATTCATTCATTCATTCGACATGACTTTTGTAAATAAGAAATGTTCACATTCCCCGTTTAATTACTAGTCAACGTTCATATATATCAACCCTAGATGGGTCAACCTTAGATAGCCCTTCTGAAACGTTATCCCCACCCAGTTGACCAGCAGTGCATTAAAATACAATCCGCTCTAAATTTTTCATTCTCTCCTTGTATTTACAATCTATACCATTGGCAGACCGCAAAACCTAGCTCGCACCACCGCAAACTAGCGCTATCGCAGCAGCAGCACATCAGCACTCCCACCCCTACGTCAAACGTCCTCCCCCTTCTCTCTCTCTCTCTCTCTCTCTCTCTCTCTCTCTCTCTCTCTCTCTCTCTCTCTCTCTCTCCGGTTTCTTTTTTCTCGCTCCGCTCACGCGCATATCTCCTCGGCTCGTTTACCTCCCTCGTATATAGGTACGGTGTGTATATACCTAGTATGCGCGCGGCTGTCATCGAGCTGCACGGGCCGCGCGCGCGCGCGTATACACGATAGAGCGCAACTGAAAACGGGGAGCTGAGGTAAATATGCGATAAGTCGGGCGTCCGCTTATAAATCTAGGGGCGCTCACGGTGACAGGTCACGCGAGAGAGCCCGGCTGGCCAGCGCCGCTGCTGCAGTGCCACAACCTGCACTCGCTCGCGCAAGCCCGTAACTCCTTCTCTCGCGACTACTCCCACCCCCCCTTTTTACTCTCCCTCTACTCCCGAGCCGGTGCAATTGATCCGCTAAATAAAGCGAGCGTGCCGCATAAACCTCTTGTACGGTCGTGTGTGCTTAAACCCTAACGTGAGTGTGCGCGCGCGCGTATAATATGCGCGTGGGCGCGTGTGTGCATTACGTTAAATCTGTGGGGGAAGAGAGGGAGAGAGCTGGAGAGAGCTAGAGAACAGTTTTACTGGGTCATCTCGTAATTTAAAACGCGCTGTTTGTTTTACGATGCGCCTGCGCGCCCGCCCTCCCGCGTCGTTTCATTCGCTTTAATTAGCAAGGGGGGAAGACGCGCTCGCTTTTAGTTCGTTGCACTGTGTAGGATGACGATCCTTGCTCTTCCCGTTCGAATTAGACACGAGAGAGGGAGAGGGGAAAAGACGGAAAAAAGCTGAACTTTGGGCGACAAGCGATTTTCTGTCTCACTCCCTCGCTCCGTCTCTCTTTCTCTTATATACATATATATATATTCTACGCGGCGAGAAGCTGGATTCGTTTTCATCGTTATAGCTTACTCGTGCATTACGCTTTTGAAAGTACCCGGGCGATGCGACGTTCCCCCTGAATACCTGATTTTAAGATGCGCGTTTTAAATGACGTTTTCGCGAATTGCTCTTTACTCTTTGCCCGGGAAAGGAGGAAGAGAGAGAGAGAGAGAGAGAGAGAGAGAGAGAGAGAGAGAGAGAGAGAGAGAGAGAGAGAGAGAGAGAGAGAGAGAGAGAGAGAGAGAGAGAGTTGTAGTAGGGCAATTTGCTTGAGTTACACTTTGCTAATGGAAATTTGTTTAATTGAAAGCAACTCTGAGAGCGCGCGCGAGTGCACGTGCAAGAACGTTAATGGGGTTTAATGATGACCTTGCGAAATTGATTGCAGCTCAAGGCGACTTATGAGTGAAGAAGTACGGAGGATTGCGAAAATTTATTTTGGGCCCGAGCTGTATTACGTGAAATTTAGAATAAAGTGGGGGAAAGGAATTGTTATAGTTTGTTAAAATTTTAAAAATCTTCCACAATTTGATCTATTTTGCTTCCTTATAATTATAGAGGAAACTTTGGAACAGTGAAAAAAAATTTCGAAACCAAAGATATTCAAAAAGATGTTGTAAAGCATATATTGTTGAAATTTGTCGATTCTAAGAACATTTTTTTCGTATTATTATTATTATTTGACATTTTTCCATATTTTATCTGTACATCATGAGTGTATGTGGTCTATGTGCGTGTGCATGCGTGTGCGTGCGTGTGCGTGCGTGCGTGCGTGCGTGCGTGCGTGTGTGCGCGCTCGCGTATGTATGTGTGTGCGTGTGTTGTGTGTGTGTGTATGTGTGTGTGTGTGTGTGTGTGTGTGTGTGTGTATGTGTGTGTGTGTGTATTTCCAGCCGATATCTCCAGAACCATTCCACTGATTTTGGTTGTCCAAGGCTCATTCTCTTCGCCTCGATTGAAATTCTCAGTTCGCTAACTGATTTGAGTTTTCATTAATTTTCTTTTGTTTTATAACTAAAAAACGATTTTGCATTTTTCATTCTTTTTATTTCTTTTATATCCCTGGTGGAAATTTTTCTATCTGAAATGGCCAACAATCTCAATAAATAGGTAGAAAAAATGGCTAGTTAATAGGCCCCGGTGAAACGCTTTTTCTCCCATTATTCGCACATTTAATAGATTGGACATAGCCTCCAAATTTTCGTTTTAAGTTTACTTAAAGAATTGACGTTAAATTGGACGGTATTCAGCTGTAACTGATAGCTTACTAAAATATAAACAATATGAGCAGGCAGAAAAACCATTTACAGTAGTCCTTTTGAAGATATTACGTAGAATGTATTTATTGCCATTAGATTCTGTCTCTCTCACTCCTTGTCATAACAGCAGGCCTTCTACTAGTCATTTCCGGACTAAAAAAACTGATCAGTTTTAATACCTTTAAAATGCTCAAGAACAAGCTTGTGTTTGTCTTCGCAAAACTCATTCTATTTTTCAATCTATTAAATCTTCGAATAATAGGGAAAAAAACGTTTCACCGGGAGCTAGAAACTGGAAAAGGGAAATTCCCATTTTATAGCAAGTTTCTAATATAAATGGCCAGTTAATAGTTAGAAAATGTTTTGGATTTCCACCAGGGATGTTACAGCTAATATTACTTAAGGGGACAAGCCTGGGTTAAAATGATGAAAAAATCGAATTTTTTTTTATTGCATAATGAGTTTAAAAATTTCTTCGAAAATATGCTCCCACAAACCGTTTTTTCGAAATTCGATTTCATTTTTTATTGGGACTAAGAAATCTAAAACAGAAAGAATTGAATTTTTGTGGGTTTTTATACCCCAAAATTTATCGAACTCTTTTCAATGTTGAAAATAATCATTCACATTGTGAAAAATTTTTAATTTATAAGTGTAGAGTACCGATGAAAATGATCAAAATATAATTTTAAGAAAAAACTATCTCCATACATAAAGGACCCCGCACACAATGTATGGGAAAAAATCATCCGGTCAAATTGAGCGAAACTTTGGAAAAAGATAGATCTTGAGGTCTTGAAGAAATCTATCTTTTTCCAAAATTTCGTTCAATTTGATTGGATGATTTTTTCCCATACAATGTATGCGGGATCCTTTGATAATATAATATTTTCTTTCATATCTTTTGAAAATGGTATTTATTAATTTTGTTCTCCATTTTACACCATTTTTTGTATAATCTTTGAATTCAAAATCAAAGACGCTTTACCGCTAATTTTTTTAAACCGTTTTATATTTTTATGAGTAATATATAAAGTGTACTGCTTTCTACTACCAACCCAATAAATTCACGATTTATCAGTACGGCGCAATATCAATTTGTTTTAGCAAAAGTAGTAAAATTTTAATAATTTAAATTTAAATTTTAACTTACATGATTTTGATGTAAAGTACTGTAGAAAAGCCCAAAAGTTTCGTACAGTGTGTTACATAGTTTTTTACGTGTAGAAAACTTTGTTTTCAACAATCAGTTTTATATATAACCCCTGGTACACAGTAAACAATTAAACATTAAGCAGACGAAAGTTCATATATCTGTTTATTCTGTTTTGGAGTATTTTTACTGTTTCGAAGAATCAAAAATGCATTCTCTTAATAGACGTTGGCTTCGAGAAAGAGGACGACCGACCAAGAAAAAGGCTCATCTGAGTTTAATCAGGGAAAAGATCAAAAGAAAAATGGAGCACTCTAACCTGCCAAGTAAAGAACAGCTACATGTCGATTACAGTACAGGAAAATTTCTTCTTATGCATGCATCAATGTCGTCAAAACTTTTTGAAAATATTAAGTGCAGTGAGTGGGGAGGGCAAGAGCTTAGTGCAGAATTTTCTGATGCGATTGGTCACTCTTCAAAAATAACACCGAAGTACATATCTCGTGGTTGAGTGGCTAGAGAAAGTCACTCAAGCCCTCGTACAGAAGCCAAGCCCCATTCTCCTTATTTAGTGAATCAAAGAATTATAAATAGTGTTAATATTCCATTCGTTTAGGTTTTGCTGCTCTAGAGCAACTTTGTGTTATCATGAACATGAACTGCTTATCCAAGAATGCGTTTCAATTGCAATTGGAAGCACAACATAGAGAAGACAGTGCAAGTTCAGAAGGATAGAAACGGCTGTTGTCAATTCAGCATTAAGATAGGACTTTCTCCCAGCCTATAAAAAGTACTATGGAATAGTATACCTTTGTTAATTTGATTTATTTTACTTCTTTACATTTAAAAAAAATCTGTTGCTAAAACTTTAGAAGTTCACAAAATAATTGGGAAATCTTACTGTTTCTAAATACATTCACAGATTCTCTTATTCTTGCAGTGGCCCTTTTTCTTCTCTGCTGCGCACATACTATCACACGTACTATCTTTTTTGCAAGCTGTAAAATAAAAAAATAATTAATTTGACTAAATTACGTAACTAGTTACAAATATTATTATTAATATTAGTATTGTTATTATTTAATTATTAATTTTTTCTTCAATTTTATCTTTTATAAATCATTTTTACCATAATTAGAACCAATTTTGAAAAGCGTCTTTTAAGTCGACTATTAGGATAAATTAAAATATCTTTATAAGAAAAAAAATTATGAAAATCAAGATTTTATGCTACAGAACTATAAGTTAGCCAGGCACTATTTCATTTTATTCCCATCTTAGCTAAAATAGCCACTTTTTTCTCTGAAAAACGAGACCAAAGTTATACCTCTTTCATTCATTTAGTTTTTCTCACATTTTGTGGGAAATAAAGTAAATTAGCGGGAATAATTTACCTTTTACAAAATGCGGGAAAACAGTACTTTTTTCCTTCCTTTTGCGGGAAAAAAGTAAATTTGCGGGGAAAAGTGAATTCAATATGAACTAGGCCAAATCTCTTATGCCGCCCGCGTTTACAAACATCCCGCATCTTTCCGTTGGTTTTACTTTCCAAGTCAAGCAAGTAGCCAAAGTTGAGATGGGAATAAAGAACTATATGTATATATAGTCAGGAAAAAAGTTGATGATTCCTTCGGGTGATCAGATCAAGTTTCATTTGCAATTTGAGGGAAGGTACCGATATGAAAATTCGAAAATGATCAATACCTGCAAAGCTACATCCGATTGTTTATGAGGATTTAAAAGTTTTTGATGAATAATTGGACGTACCTTTACGGGGTTCACGTACGTCCAATTATTCATCAAAAATATTTAAATTCTCATAAACAATCAGATGTAGCTTTGCAGACATTGATAATTTTTCAACTTTCATATCGGTACTTTCTTCAAAATTGCAAATGGCACGAAATGAGCTTATCAATTCAAAATTGATGTCAGATAAAAAATAAAAAGATTCCAGTGTTTTGTTAAATTTTTTTTAGATGGTGATATCTCGTTTAACCATAATTAAATTTGGTTTGAAAAAATGTTTTTCTTTACTTGAAGTACACTTCTTTCCAATTACATTATCACTTACATTATAATATTCAAAAAAGTAGTTAAAAAAATGTTGGCATTTAACATCAATTTTGGTGTTCGAACCACCTTAAATTGTAATTTATATGAAGACACTTACTTTTGCGTTTTGTTGGTAATCTTATTAATAGGTCTGCACTGGCTACTGGACTTGTCATCAAGAAGGCTAAGGTAATAACGAGAAGACACAGAATGCTTACAAATCTCATGATGAAATATTTTTAAATGACGAGATACAGTGACGCAAAAAGGATGGTTTTCCTTCGCTTCTCAGAGAATGTTTGAACAACCGAGGGAAGTTAGAAAAAATATATTACAAAAAATACATAAAATGTTTATCTACCAACGCATATACTCTAATACGAGTTTACGACTGCATACATTTTTTTTTATCTATTGCATAAGACATCCTGGTGGAAATCCAAAACAATTTCTAACTAATAACTGACTATTTATATTAGAAACTGGCTATAAAATGGGAATTTCCCTTGTCCAGTTTCTAGCTCCCGGTGAAACGCTTTTTTCCCTGTTATTCGAACATTTAATAGATTGAAAAATAGAATGAGTTTTGCGAAGACAAGCACAAGCTTGTTCTTGAGTATTAAAACTGATCAGTTTTTTTAGTCTGTAAATGGCTAGTAGAAGGCCTGTTGTTATGACAAGGAGTGAGAGAGATAGAATCTAATGGTATAAATAAATACATTCTACGTAATATCTTCAAAAGGACTGCTGTAAATGGACAGAATCGCTGCCAAGGCTGCTCCAACCCTACCAGCTTCATCTGCAGTTACTAATCCATCGCAGCTAGTGACGACATGCTCTAGCCTACCCAAACTAGTGCTTCCTCGCTTCTCTGGGGAACAGATAGAATGGGAGACCTTCAAGGAGAGTTTCAGTGTGATGATGGGAAACGACACCATACTCAGCTCTGTAGTCAAATTAGAGTATCTTATCTCCTGCTTGGACGGAGAGGTTGCAAGGCGGGTAGGGAGTCTTCAACTTATTGGCTCCAACTTCTGTGGTCTGGGAAACGCTAACTAGAAGGTACGATAACCATCGTGTCAGGCTCTCTGCACAAATGCGTAAACTCTTAAGCATGTCACCAGCTGCAAGCAGGTCAGCTACTGAAGTAACCTCACTCTTGGATGGGGTAGTAGTGGCGACTTGTGCGTTCACCCTGCTTGGTCGCCCAGTAGAGTACTGGGATGACTGGTTGGTGGAGATTGTCACCTCGAGACTCAACCAAAGCATCATAGAAGACTGGGAGAAGACTTTGGAGGGCAAAGAGGATCTGCCCACCTACAAAGATCTGTCTACCTTCCTCGAAAACAGGGCTCGCACCCTGGATGCTGCTAGTGTCAACTAATCTTTCATCACTAATCAGTCTTCTTCATCTTCCTCTTTCTCCTCTAAAAAGGTGCACAATAAGAACAATAAACATGTTTTAGCTCACCAGACCACTTCAAGTGCTTCAGTCGAAAGGCCTACTCGACCATCACCTGGATGCACTTTGTGTAAAAGGTGTCACTTTCTTGTCTACTGCCCCAACTTATTGAAGATGGATGCGAGCAGAAAGAAGGCATACACAGGAGAATCAAGGACCTGCAGAAACTGCCTGCGTGTTGGCCACTTTGCCACTGGATGCCCCTCACAGAGCCGCTGCAGGGCTCCGAACTCCAAACTCGACCTGGATCCACAGCCGAAAACCTTCACGAAGAGATTCGTGCTTTCTGAGATAGCACGCCTCTTCGATTCTGTGGGGTGGCTTGCTCCAGTCGTCGTCGTGGGGAAGATACTGATCTCACCAGCTGTGGTTCACCAAAAGAGGCTGGGACGACGAGCTGGACGGAGAAACAGTCGCTGCCTGGTCCAGACTGCGCGCTCAACTACACTCACTCGAAAACCTACGGATACCACGTTGACTGGGAACGTCAAGCGCATATACCTGGTGTTTACACGGATTTTCCGATGCATCGCAACGTGCATACGCCGCTATGATCTACATCGTGGTGTAGAATGGTGATGCCCCTCCTACAGCTACCCTTCTCGCCGCTAAATCCAAAGTCGTTAATGAAATTCTGAGTCAAATCTATAAGCATCTCTTTTCAAAGCCTTTTCTGGGGTTTCGTATTTTGAAATCAGCTCCACTTTTTTCTCCTTCACCAAAACATTAACCGCATAAAAACTGCAATGACTCAAAAGCTCTGAGTGAACTTTTACTTTTTTGGCTGAAGATTTATTTGGGTCATCCCCCAAAACCAATTGTAACAGATCGTCTAACGGTCCCTCGGTAACGTCCGTCTTTTCAATCCCCGAAGATTTAGTCTTCCGATCTTGAATTCATAACAAAACGTCTAAGAATCTTAACTTGTCTTATCGAAAAATAAGCGCCAAGATACCAAATTCATATGAAAAGAATTTCTTTTCCTCAAACCGTCAAGCTACGACTGCTTTCGTATTATTCTTTCTTGGCCTTTCACTTATCGAAAAGCAAGCGCAGCCAGAAATTACGCAAGGTCAGTACATACAATTTAAACAAAACACGCAAACTTGCGTGCGTGTCAGGCACGGGGCTCTCAGAACCGACCGCAAGAGTACGACGAGATGTTACGGCGCTAACCGTACGCAAAAGAACTGTGAGGCCCTACTTGTTCTAACTCACGTATGCTCTTAATATACTACATACCCGTATCTTCGACATCTTCCAACATGTCTTGCTCCTCAGAAGTATCTTTCCCAGATGAATGCTCGCTCTTCTCACCTGACGAAGAGCAATCTAGTTCCTCATCCGACTTCTGTAGGAAATTTAGCCGTTCCTGCAGCTTATCTCTCTTCTTTAATAACTTCTCGTATTCAGCAACAGAATACTTGCGCTTCGGCATCGTGTATAAGAGAGAACAACTATCCACAACTATTAACAACAAAAGAATATTTATAGGTTAAGTTAACCGATATTCATCCGGCGACAACGAAAGAAGATATGAAGTAGCAAAGAGCGAGAGCCAGAGAGCGGATCCTATCCCCCCCTTTTTCTCTCCCTCTCTAAAGACCGTTCTGACATCTTGCGAGCAGCTGAGGAATACTACATATATATAGATAATCTTGAGAACGAAGCTTGAAGTATAATTATAGTTATTTTTCTCTTAACCCTTTCCTGCCTCGGGAACATCGATATTTTTATCTCCAAATTAGTGCAACACCGAGGAATACAATTACAACAGTAAATAACACGCCCTAGTATTATTGGATCAGTATAATAAATAAAATTAATAAAGTTCAACTGTACAATACAATACTCTATACCAATATTATAAGAGTTCTAGTAGGGGAAACTGGGGTAAAACCGGATACTGGGGCATAACCGGAATTCTCAATTTCTCGGTTACTACTATAGTCCGGGAATTTCCTGAGGCTCGATTTTTTCCCGGTAGGTCGCGAGCCGGTCCGCCTCGAAGAGCTTCGCGGAAGCTCGGTGCCGCCGCTACTCGACCGCGGGTCCCCCCTAATCTCCCCTCTATCTCTCGCGCGCCGTCGGCAGAACCAATCAGCCAGAGAGAAGATCGTCCCTCCTATGCGTGCAGGAGCTTCACTTGCGCCCCGAACTTTTGGCACACAGTCGATTGCCGCTCCGCGCTGGAGACGGAACTCGGCGCTCGTCACTCCGTGCCAGATCGCTCGACAGAGCAGACCTCCGCCTGACACATGAGATCGCCCAACGGCAAAAGGATTTCCTCGCTTAGTGTGAAAATACCTTCCGTTCAGTGCAAAAAGGAGAAAAAGTCTATGGGGAAGGCCTAAAGCGTCCAGCTACTCGTGAGCATTTCACACGCCCGTAAACCCACCGAATTTATATAATTTTTTTTTATCTTTTAGTTATTAATTTTCACTCTATCGTAAATAGATTTTATTGTAATTATTTAAAATGTAGCCACAGTGTTCTATAACTTATTGAACCTGAATTATCCTTTTCCTCATTCCCTCGAATGCTCTCGGCTAAGCTGAGCTTACATCAAGGTCAAAGATTTCTTAGCTCGCAAGACCGTGTTCATCGTAACAGTCATAGTGCATATAATCTTCCTGTAAGCAACATATTCTTTCAATAAGTACATAACCTTATTATTTATATTATAATAAATAAGTAGGAGTAATTCCGTTTCTTAATTTTACTTTTAATTGCAAAAAATGAATAATTACTATTTGTTCGAACTTTGGGATAAAATCGGATACTTTAAGGTGGGATGGGATAAAACCGGATAGCTTATTTTCCCTTTTCTTTTAATGTAATGATAAAATAAAAAAATAGACATTACACATATAAAATTCATACATTATACATATAAAATTTATTTGTTTTTTGGTACAGAAATACTTAAATATATTAGAAAGTCTTTTTAGCAAAGCTGGTCAGAAGAAAATATGGCTTCAGCTATTTTTTATAAAAAAACGTTAATTTATAATTATTAGTAAAAGATTTTCTCATTAAACAACGTTTTTACATTTTTGTATTATTTCTAGAATGTCGAATACCGCTTAAAATTCATTTTGGAAAGAATGATGAAAATATCCGATTTTACCCCGACAATTTTTTACAAATATTTTTTTGGCTGACCAAGTCGATTTTCAGTTACCTGAATGTAAACTCAAAACAATTCTTGTGTTAAATATTGTTATTATTTTGTTATCTATTTTTAATAAAGAATTTCCAAAAAGTATCCGGTTTTACCTCAGTCTCCCCTATTCAATAATTGCAATAAGATTTTAGACAAAAAGAAATACTAAGCATTTGGTTAATTATCAATTTCTTAATTATGAATAAAGACATAGATGTAGAATACAAGCGACAATCGACAGTAATATAATAAACAGAATTTTATAAATAACTCATCTCTAGTAATTCCAATTATCATGTAAGTGTATGAGCCCTTAATAATTTTGCTAGTTGTATAAATTATTTACTCGTAGCAATAACAATACTATTAAACGAATTAGTATTAAAATTCACCTATCAATATTGTCAGCCTAAATCTATCTTTTTGTCATAATTAAGAAATTCGTTCGCATGACAAATATCGTTTCTTTTTTTGACTGTACGATTTAGCATAAGGCAACGATCTCGATATTTATATAGTGAAATTTCACGAAACGTGTTGGAAAAAGCATTGGCGAATATTAATAATTTTCTATTTTATTTTTTATATTGTTACATACGCATACTAACTTATTATTTGTTAAGTAATTTATAAAATTGGTAACACAAAATTTTCATTCTGAATTTATTGTTTGACAATACATTTGCAGACTTTTAGAAAAATACAGTAGCCTTTCTTGTTCTCTTCTGCGCACATTGCATCACAATTCTTTTGAGTGCAAACTAAAAAAAACAGAAAATAACATTCACTTTACCAAATCAAATTATTAGATTGATTTTTCAACTTGGTAAATAAAATTTCAGGTATCAATTTATTTTTTAGTAGCGAAAATTTAAACTCACTGAAGTTTAGGAATGGTCCTTGTCCAGCCACTGGACTGGTTATCAAAAAGGTCAATGCAATGACGAAGAGACAAAGTAGATTAGTAAAACTCATGATAAAGTATTTTAAAAAGTATGTACGATTTTTGTAATACTACAAAACAGTATGCTGTGTTCTTTCTTTGTTAGCGAGCCTTTTATATGTGCGAGTAAACGTTTAAATTGAAGGAAAAAGATAAAATACAAAGAGTGCTTACTTAGTGGTGTATGTTTGCTACTATGTATTTACAACTGCGAAAAATTTTCCTGTTATAAGCTAATAGAGCGTTACTCAAACATACGTTAAACTCTTTTGTTGAAAAATATTAATATTATGTGCATTTATCTTGTCACCTCGACACCTTCTCTCTCTCTCTCTCTCTCTCTCTCTCTCTCTCTCTCTCTCTCTCTGATTATAAATCATATTTGTCCTTATCTGTCTACCATTGTTAGCTATTTTAGTGAGGTACTTCAGCGTAGCCTTGATCGTCACGCGCCGTATGTTACTTGTACAATGTCAAGACGCTCAGCACCGTGGATAACAGCAACAGCAGATATAAAGAAACTCTGCAAAGAGAGAGATGTACTATGCAAGCGTGCGCGGCGTCTCGGCTCTGCAAAACTATGCAGTATCGCACTAAACGTCGCGAATTAAAAGAGCTTATGCTGTCCTCAAGGCAGGCGCATTTGAGAAACGAATTAGCCTTGACAAGTGATAGTGCTCGCATCTGGCGTATATTGAGGAAGGAGGGGCTAATGATAATTCGTATTGTAGCAGCTTTACTGCGAACGAGTTGAACTCGTTCTACAGTACTGTTGCATGTGCACACCCCCCTTGCCCTTCAAGCTCTCTTGATGCAATAGTCGCTCCGATCCAAGATATTGATGACAGTGCACTAGCGTTTCGCGAAATAACCACCGCCGATATCTACGAAACTGCCCGAATGCTATTTAGCAAGTCTAAAGGACAGAGTCCAGACGGGCTACCTTGGAAACATCTCGAGAGTTTATTGTTACCACTATTGCCGTTTTTACTTAAAATATTTAACTGTTGGATCAGCGCAAATATCTATCCAGATCTCTGGAAGAGAGCCTTCATTATTCCACTAAATAAATGCAATAATCCTCAATCAGTCTCAGATACCCGGCCTATCGCAAACCTGTGTCATCGAGCGAAAGTATTTGATAAAATCATAGCCACCCAGATCTCGCAACATCTGGAAATACATTCTCTTCTGTCCCCTTTTCAATTTGGATTTAGATCGGAGCATAACACCCAGTCAGCTCTCCTGTATTTCACTGACATGATTCGGTACGGGATCGAAAATAATCTGGTCACGCTGGCAACGCTGTGCGATTTTCGAAGAGCGTTCGATTCGATTGATCATGAAGTACTTTTGATTGAGTGTAGGAATATGAGATTTTCAGCTAATGCTATTAAATGGGTGGACTCATATATATCCGGTCGAACTCAAGCAGTAGTCTGTAATGAGGAAGTATCTGAATTTCTGCCTGTGACTTCGGGTGTCCCACAGGGCTCATCCCCGGGACCTATCTTCTTCTCTATCCTCATTAACTCTTTGCCACGATGTCTCAGGTACTGCAAATTCTCTTATATTCTCTTTGCTGACGATTTACAACTCTTCATTCAGTGTCCAGCTAACCTTATATCGTCTGCAGTCGCTCATATGACAGAAGATGTGAATAATGTTTCCAGATGGGCTGCTGAACATGGTCTACAATTAAACTCGGACAAAACCAAATCTATAATCTTTGGAAGTACTCCAAATCTTACATTTCTAGCTGCTAAGCAATTACCATCCGTAGTCGTCGACAACCATCCTGTTGAGTACGTCAGTCAGATTAAAAACCTAGGTGTAGTTATGACCACAGATCTGAGCTGGAATGCGCACATTCGCTGTTTCCTCCAAGGTACATAATGCTCTTTTTAAGCTTAGGCAGCGTGCGTGGCTAATCCCGCGTGATGTAAAAAAGTTATTAGTACATGCACTAGTCATTTCGCATCTCGATTGCGTGATACTCACATAACTCCATATAGATCGGAATTGGAGTGGTTGAGGGCGTGCATCGGCGTAAGTACTTCCAGGGATGTTTTACGTACCGTATCTTAAGCACTCAGCGTCCCCTGTATTTTTACCAAGCATTGCCGGAGCAATTTATTCCGTTACGCCGTTCCGAACGCCTTCAATCAGTTTCAATAAACATTCCAACTGTGTCTTCCGAGAGCTATAAAAACTCTTTTTTACTTACAGCACTCAAATTCTGGTCTATGCTCCCAAGTGATGTCCTCAATGCTCCCAGTTTTTACATTTTCTCTAATAATCTCATGAAGCATTTGAGGGCATCACAGTAACGGGCGCTGTGATATAGTTACCTATACCGTGATAAAAATGTATCTAAGTTGTACAAAAAAAGTTGCTAATATGGTATAAGTGTACGGGCGATGAGATGATGTAAAAATGTTTTATACTATTGTTTTATTATTATATTTATATTTTATTTTAATCTTATGATATGAAATTATTGTTAACATAATTTTTTATTTGAAATTTTTATGTAATATTTACTGCGCCATTCGGCCTATGCCTTGGCGAAATAAATCGACATCAATCAATCAATCTCTCTCTCTCTCTCTCTCTCTCTATATATATATATATATATATATATATATATATATATATATATATATATATATATATATATATTGCGAAGAGTTTTTGGCCAGTGTAAATAAATAAATAAATAAATAAATAAATAAATAAATAAATAAATAAATAAATAAATAAATAAATAAATAAATAAATAAATAAATAAATTTCATCTTTTTTTCTTATTATTGATATTTCAGAAATTTCCATAAAATGATAAAAAAGTAATGCCATGTAAACGATTTTTCGAGTGGGGGTCGTTTTAAAACACGCTCGTTCTAACCTTAAAATGCGGTGTTGTGACGTGACATATATGATGATGGTCAAGTCATGAGAAACGTAATACTTTACTATTCATTAATTTTTTTGTAGTGCTTAAATACTCGCAATGATAGTCGTTGAAAGCTGTAAATGTTCGTTGAATATTTGTCTTGCATTACAAATATTTTGAAAAACAATTTTCCATAAGAACCCGTGTTAATCAGCTAAAAATAAAAACATCGATATCTTTTTTTACAAGCTCGTTCGGCTTCTAAAATTTTAACTTGGTCATTTTTGCACCAATTTCGAATAGTACACCAAATTTTAGAATATTCTGTGTGTTAATTCTTTCACTGATAGAACTCCCTTAACGAAACGCACACTTTTCCTTTATTTACACTGTCCAAAGCAGCATATTTCAATTCCTCATCAATCCTCTCGCAATAATTTTCATTTATATAACCCTAGCTATGTCGCCTGCATATCCGCGCCCACTATGGTAACTGACATTTCCCAACTAAATACCATCGGTTATGGCCGAGCCGATGCCTGCAACCGACGAAACCCCCCATTAATTATTACCGAGTCGAATCGAATCGCTCACACCATACAGCTCGACTGCACACATACACACGCGCGCAGACGCGTATTCCGCCACGCGCGCTTCACCTGCCCATTCACGCGTATAACCCCGGCCGCGAAACAATAGCTTTCGTACGTGCGGTAAAAGTGTGGTATACGTTAATTAATTTTCGGTCGACCGAGCGGACGAGCCGTAAACAAACCCGTAATCCAGAAGAGTAACAGGGGATGAGTGAGAGAGAGAGAGAGAGAGAGAGAGAGAGAGAGAGAGAGAGAGAGAGAGAGAGAGAGAGAGAGAGAGAGAGAGAGAGAGAGAGAGAGAGAGAGAGACAACGGATACAGCGACAGTTGGCCGAACATTTGCGGTCTTTTTGCGCCCAGTAGCGGGATTATGATCGATAATGCGTCCCCGTCTGAATATAATACGAGCGGGCGGTTTTTCCTTGCTGCTGCTGCCTTTCGGCGCTTGTTATTCGCCGATCGAACGCTCGACTCGATCGGTCACCATCCTCCCCATATACCCCTAACTAACTATAAATTGCCGAACATTACCACGGGAGCGTTTGATATTTACGAGGCGAGCGCGTGTCATTTGCTCGGTGCACCGCCGGCACACGGGCAGTTTGCATTTTAAATTTCATTCGGGAGAGGCGGCCATGTCGCCATTGTCCATTACCGATAACCGATTTGTGTGCAGCGGCGGGGCTGCTTCCTTGTGGTCCCGCGACAGAGCGGCTGGATTATGGCGGGATTTTCGAGGGGGTGATTGCCGATTGGGTATACATGTGCGCTGTTGAGTCGAGTGATTAACAACATGGGCTTTTCTTTAAACGTGCGGCTTTCAAGTTTCTATAATTGTATAGTTTTCAAGGTAACCGCACAGTCGAATGTCAATATGACTGACCTGAATCTGAGTAATGTCTGAGAGTTACCTTGCGGTCGTTAAGCAATTGTTTGCTCAGTATTTAAAGACAAATTGGGGTTGATGAGCGGTTTCGTTTGGCGAAGCATCGTTAAAAAATAATTTTTAAGCTGATTATTTAAAATGACGCTGCCGTTTCTTTTGTTCGTTATCGAACTGAATCTCCGTCTGTTTAGTGAGTAAAGTAATTAGTATTTAATATATGATCTAAGATAATATAAAATAAAATTTATACTGTGTTATTTCAAAATTGAAATTTCAGAAATAGAGCAGTGTATACAGATAAAGCTGTGTACATTACTAATGGAATATTTTGAATATAATTTTAAAAAGTTCAGTAGAACGATTTTATCTTTAACTACTGTTATTATTCCTTATTTATAAATTATATTTATTAATATTTATATTTGTTCTATTCAGTATATGAGTACCCTGGTAGAAATCGATTCCATTATTTACCTAATAAATCGCTAGTCTCCCCTATAATCCTTAATAGACACTTTTCTTAGCCATTTCTTATCCATCGATTGAACGATTTTTCCGATCATACTCTCCATTTCATAGACAGAATAATAGAATAAGCTTTTTCACAAATTTACATTACATTATTTATGAGTATTTAAAAGATATTAAAGTTGGCCAATTTTTTTAGTCAGGAAATGGCTAATAAGAGGCTTGTTATAATGGCAAGGAGTGAGAGAGAGAATCAAACGGAAAATTCATTGTTTTCATTTGTATCCACTGAAACAGTACTATAAATGAATTAAATACCAATAATTCGTGTTTAAATTTTCGTTGGCTATCTTTTTTTAATATTTGTTTTTAAATACATGATCAAATTACAGAAAAAATTTAGTAAACAAATTTTATTTTATTTTTTATTTTATCTTAAAATTTGTTATCTCCGTTAAATAGAAAATATGACCGAAAAACAGTTTCGTCACTAGCCAGAAATTATCTATTTTTACTAGCTATTTATTATTTTCCTGGCCATTTCCAATAGAGAAAATTTCTACCAGTGTATATCTCCTTTATATTCCAACTTTGTTAAAAAATACGAGCAGGTAAAGAGTTAAATTTACAAAGATCGCTTTATTCTCACCGGGCCATTTATGCCACTCAAGCCAATTGACAATCTATCCGGTGGTTTTGTAATTTCGCTTTAAATTATAACGCCGACCTCCAGTTTCATACCTATATCGTTAATAACGCCGGTACACGCGCACGCGCACACACACCCCATCGCAATTTCTCAACGGCCATCCGGCGCGTGTATACCACCGAATTCACCGCATTTTTTCTTCGCGCCGCGCTGGAATGCAAATTTATGCTAAATAATCCGGGTACGCGATTACGCCCGAATTTTTACATAACAATACATACAGGAGTGGCGGCTGCCGTGTGTATACACGTACATACAGCACCGCAAAAACTTCTGCGTGTATACATAAACGAGACGGCAGTGAGCGTATTCCAGCTCTCGTCAAAAGAGAAAAAAGGAACCGCATCACCCATGGTACGCACTTGAAACCTTCATTTTTTTCACGCGCTCCGTGCGCATTACAAGTACGACGTCGTTACGCACATCACACACACACACACACACACACACACACACACACACACACACACACACACACACACACACACCCATACACACACACACGCGCGCGCGTGAGCGTCTGAACATATATACAATAGCCGTCGGCAACAAAGCCTCCGAAAAATACGAAATTTGTCCCAGCTCTTATACACACGCGCGCGCAAAAAGCCGGGATTCATTCAATCACGTGGCTGCTTTATCTCCCTCGCGCCCCCGGAAAAAGTCGCTCCGAGCAGAAAAGCCGAAGAGAGAGAGAGAGAGAGCCTTATACCTCTGCGCGAATCGCGATCTGGCTTACAACACAAAGGCAGCAACAGCAGCAGCAGCAGCAGCAGCCAGCTCGGCGTTCATTTGCCAGCGCGTTCGCTCGCTCGCTGGCACATTATCAGCCCCATTGACGGGCGCCGTCAGTCATACTGCGCAGCGGCATGTCCCTCGGCAGCGCGTACATATACACAATGCATGTGCGCGCCGCAAGTCAATCGGAACAACGCTCGCTCGCGCGTGCACGTCAAAACCGAAATCACGGAATGCCGCGTCTCTCGCCTATATAGATCCTATACGCATTTACGCACGTGCGGTAGCTTTATATATATGTAGGAAGATCCGATAGAGAGAGACAGAGCTTTCCCCCTCGGTGGCGGCGATAAAAGGGCGGGTGGGCGAGGGGAGCTCTCTCTCTCTCTCTCTCTCTCTCTCTCGTGTCCGTCTTAACGAGCGATTGTGCGACGGCGATAGACGCGCGCGAGCGCGCATATAATTCGATGCCGCAAAGGGCTGGCGGTGTGGCCACCCTTGCGTCTGACAGTGTGCGGCGATTTATCCATCTGTTACTTCGTTGCCTGCGCGCTCGCCGTACCAGTGTCACTGCCACGGACGTGCCGATTGTGGAAAGAGAGAGAAAGAGAGAGAGAGAGAGAGAGAGGGAGGGAGAGAGGGAGAGATGCGTGCAGGAGATAGGGTGGGGAAAAATTTATTGATTGATTGGAATTTTACCGCTTATTATAGGCGGGTGCGCGCAGAGCCTCAAGTGCGAATTCATAATGCGCGGGAGGAGAGAGGCTATATCGATTGCGCCTCTCTTTCTCGAGGAACAGAGTTGGGTGGAGGTTTTTCAAGGGACATCGAGGGTAATTCCTTGAATTATATGCGGAGTGCGTGCGTCGGAGCTGGGGAGTTTGAGGCTCGTGGTTTCCCGCCTGCAGCTGTAATACGTGAGGGAATGGCGGTTTATATATACACTTTCATTAGCAGAGATTTATTTTATTAGTCGATCAACCGTTCATTATTATAAGAATATAATGTACATTTAAGTTACTCAATAAGAACTCATCTTTTGTCAAATTGTTACGAGCTTAAATTACTATTCAATATAAAATATATAGCCAATATGTATATATCTTTATGTATTGAAAAAGCCGCTGCTATATGATTCAATACGGCGCTGAAAAACAAGCTCTAATTCGCATAATCAATGACTAATGCATCGGCAAATAAACGCGCTTATCCCGCGCTTGGCGAAAGAATCACGCGCGCGTATATATACGTATAGGAAGCGACGAGACAGCCGATAAGGCTCGTTATGTTTTTTTATATATACGCATACTTATACGGCCGGCTACTTCCAATACGCACCGCGGCTGTGGAAAACGTAAGCCTATATGTGTTTTCCATTATATATCTGATTGCGGTGAGAGTGAAGAAATACGCATGTGTATAATGTGCGTGTGTGTGTGTAGATTATTTGCACAGGCACACACATAGAGACAATGCAAAGAAGCGACAGTACGGTGAGCGCTGACTATGATAAAGCTTGCGACGCAGAGTCATTGTTTTGGCACGTGGAAAGGCTATCGCGCAGTAAGCACAGCGATGTCTGTATTTATCTCGGGGAATTTTCGTGACTGGAAAAATATAGAGAAGCACGCGCGAAAAGGAAACTTTTGACTGAACTGCGCAGAAGGCGGGGGAGGGGGGCATTATCTCTCGCTCGGTGTGCGATAAAAGCCCAGGGTATGAGAGTTCGTATAACCGAGGCGCTCTAAACGAGCGGGTTAAAAGACGAGCGCGAGATAAAAAACGACGCGCCAAGTCGCAGATTAGTCAAGTGGGATGAAGTGAGTTTTAAAGGGTTGATGCGAGCGAGGAGCGGAAGAGGGAGATTTCGGCGGGCCGATAAAGTTAGTCGAGCGCGCGAGAGAGATGCGGGCGAGGGATGTATGAAGCGAGGGGGACGAGAAAAATTTTCGGACTAATTCGAGCGAGCGGGGGCTGTTTGCGCGCCAGTCGGCGCTTTCAAAGGGGGCAATCGGATGAATTTGTTTCTATTATATTTTTGAACAATTGATTGGGTACTTTTGGCTTTAAAGACTTTTTATCCGCATATATAACAAATACAAGTGTATTGAAGTTGATTGCTATTCTTTTTTTCCTGTTTGTTCGAAATAAACTCTATCAATGTTTTTACGTATTAATATGGCAAAATCATCTCCTTTTAGTAATAAAAATGATATAACTGAAATTATATAACGTTTCTACACTGTTTCGTGCGAAAAACTGTACAGTGACCAGCGGACGACTCCACGGTCGCGATACTATATGGAATGCATCGCAGGCTATAAGTTGTTCTTTGCTTGCAGTCAATATGCCTTTCGTCAAAATGTAAAAGAAAGCAAGTAGTCTTTCTTTTCCAAAAATTAATTATTAATTATTCATACTGCATGTATTTAAACACATAAAGACTTCGCACTTATGAAATCTAAATACACACAATTACAACTTCATTCGTCGATAAATTTCATTTAGCGAGTTAAAATTCACGTTAATTAAAGCATGTCGCCTTTCAACGCAATTTTTCCATTAAAAAAGCGCCGGTTGGCATTTAAAAACTGATGTAATGTATAACGTTGCCAAACGCACTCACGCGTGGACAATGAAATTATTATTTATAAAGCTCGAATATAAACACGCGTATACGCAGCCACACGAGACTCCTGAATGAAATAACAATGATTTAACCATATTTATAAGCGGTTTATGAGAACGCATGTATTAAGCGACTCGCGCAGCTTTACAGTCCCACATTGGGTACGTGATACACGTCCGTGTAAACATATATACACTGCACTCCTGTTAATAATGCGAGCGCGACTCGAAATAAACTTTCCTGCTATCTCTCGCATTGCAGCTTTTAAAAGTGATGTGGTGATACGGAGTTGCATGGTTAAATGGTTTTATGATCTGATTGAATGGGCGTGCTTGTCCGAGGACAAAGCTACAAATCAGCGATGAACAGTATCGATGAAGAATGTGTGTCGGTATTTTTGAGCAGGATAAAAAGGATGTTTTTATGAGCTGATACACTGAGAAAAATAGTTAGCAAAATTTATTATAAGTGTATAAAAAATTACTATAATATGTCAACGGTGAGACATACTTGCATTATGGCGAATTTTTATTATATTAATAAAAGTAATTAATATATTTCAGAATCATTTTTCCAACAGTTAATTATAAAAATTATTATATTACATAGTAAATTTTCATTCTAGTAAATATTCCATCTCATCATAAGAAATTTTGCTACCCAACATAGTAAAAATTGCCACACCAGTTAGTACTTTCTGCGCACGTCAAGGCGCACATGTGTCTGGGTGAAGTTATGTTTGTCCCGCAGTTTCAGTTTGCCTTGCTTTTAAATAAATAAAACTCGATTCAATTATTTTATTTTTATATTATGCAAATAAATTACAAGCTATTGTGGGTATTATCACAGTTATCACAGTTATTTATTGCCATCAACTTATCATTGAAGTTCTCTCGTAACCGAAGGTAACAAATATATCAGTTCCAAAATTTTATGCTCAAGAGTCTCATATGGGTAAGTGATTAACGCTTCCGATTACCGTGTCAAGGGTCGAGGGTTCGAATCCAGTCGTCGTTGAAAAAAAAAATTTTTGTTTCTAAATTTATTTATTATAAAATTAAATATGTCATTAAAATCTATATACATATATATACCGCGATAGTTCTATAAATAACCAGAGTAGAAATTTTCAAACGACAAAGACGCGGGATGGATCCGGCTGCCGTGAATCCTACAAAGGCATATGTAACGCTAAACTTGATTAGGGCCGGATGATTTTATCTATCGATATCCATACGTCCGGTAAAACATATGACCCTGATCCGGCCCTAATTCGGACAACACGCGGCTTATTGTCTAAATAATCTTCAAGCAAATGAGTTCTATAACAAACACTACAACATTTAATGTATTCTAATATTATTTTATTTTTTTTAGTCAGAGCTTTATTTGTTCTAAATCTTCTGATACGAAATTTACTACATAACCTTTTACCTTCATTGTTTATCCATACTTATTAATATAGAAAAACGGAGCACTATCCAGTTTTGAGGTTACGACACGCGCATAAACACTGCACTGAGAAAAGGATATACAGTCGAATCTCTCAATAGTTTCGCACGGTATACCCCATTCGGCCTGTGTGATATCTACGGCACTCCGTATTTCATTTCTACTCGGGAAGAAATAATGAAAATGAAATTTTTTTTAATTTGAACTCGATCGGAAAAATTACTATGTTCGATAGCAAAAATTAATACAATTAAAGTATGTCTCGACATTGCTACAAAATATAGTAATTTTTCTTACATTTATAATAAATTTTCCTACAGCATTTTTCTCAGTATAAGTGGGTCTGTGCGCGCAATGAAATGCAACGTTTTAAATATGTCCATAAATTCGTTGAAACCAACATTATATACGCATATAGCACAACATGTTTCAACGAATAATATCGAGAAATTATTTCTCCGAAACCATGTTAAAATCTTACAGAAATACTACAAAAAATTTATTAGTAATGTAAGATGTATACAGCTTTATTTCGCCCATCACTTTTTAAAGAGAGGATATGTTCCGCTATGTGGGGTAAATAGTTTTTTTACTTTTACGTAGACCGTCTATGTGATAGATGGTGCTCACGATAAATGGGGTAATTCTATATTTTCAAACTACTTTATGAATATGATATTTTGAGAATATTAAAATTATTTTTAATTGCTCATATTTAAATATTATAAATAAGTGCGTGTTTTGTAGCCTGGTTTTTTTAAAATTCAATAAAAAGTACGTATTTAAATTTATTGGATTTATCAAATTGCTTCTTTTTTAAAATTTATTTCTTTAAATTTTCCGTTTCATCAAGACTTTTCAAAATATCAATTCAAAATTAATTTAAAATTAATTTTTTGATTTTTCGATGACTAAAGCTTGAATTTAAAGTTAAATCATATTTCATTTTCGTTTAAGGTAATGTGTACTTACCGACAAATTTTAGAATGTATATTTCTTTTGCAAATAATAATAGAATTACTAACAAAAAAAATTGAGTATAGTATTTACATATATGGAGCGCCTGAAAGAGCTGTTTTTCCAAAAATTTACTCAGAATTTATTTAATTAAATAAAAGCCGTAATGCCGATAAGTAGGGATCTGTATACTTCGAATTTTGCCAGTTTTAAAAAGTGTTTATCTCATGGAAATGCTGATAGAATCGCACAAAAAAAAATCTGAGCATAGTATTTACATACACGGAGCGCCTGAAAGAATTGCTTTTCCAAATAAACGTTCGAATGTTTATTAATTAAATAATGAAATTGGGTTGATTTTGATGTTTACATCGCCTTAATTTTACGTGCCTTTCGAAAATCATTTCATTTTTCAAATTTTGGTAGAACTCAAGCAAATATATTCTATAATTATACGGAAGACAAATGTTTCATTGCAGCGTATAATCACTTCACAAGCACTAAAACACAGGTGCAAATACTCTTTATCCTAGCCGCTGCATCCTCATAAAAAAAATGATTTTCCTCTCAGCGTCTCCGACAATAAACCATCAGTGGCGAAATGAAATCTCGAGTTGGCGGAAGATTATTATATCTTCTCGTCTGCCACCCTCGTAGCCCGAGAAATCCCATAGAAATTCTGCAATACGCGTGGGCCCGAAGAATATATAGTATATAGTATCAGCCCAACCAAGAGAGAGAGGGGGAAGGGTGAGCATCTTCCATTTCTCTAGCACGGCCCGAGCGCACAGTAATCTTATATCCGACGAGGCGCGTGGCCAGTATGAAAAATTGAAAAGCCCGCGTAAAAATTGCACTTGGAGAAAAATTTTCGACTTCTCGCGCTCTCGCGTGGAGAATGAACTCCATCTGCGCCGTGGAAAGACGAAGCTCGGTAGCCGTGATAGAAGACTCTTCCTCATATATCTACCGCTCATGTGGGGTAGAGGGACAGAATCCTCCGATGGAGTTTCGCAGAGAGGGTAGGAGGCAGAGAGAGAGAGAGAGAGAGAGAGAGAGAGAGAGAGAGAGAGAGAGAGAACATCTGTTCGATCACCGGAAGTACTAGTTGGGTTAGTTTAGTCGCTGATCGAGTTAGTGTAGTTAGGAGCGTACGGGGGCAAAAGGGAGAGTGGAAGTGAGAGAGAGAGAGAGAGAGAGCCAGAGTGGAGAGCGAGAGAGAGAGAGAAGCCGTAGCTGGATGACAAATAGCAGATGAGCCATCGGGATTCCGCGCACGTACATAGCGACGCGTGCGCGCGCTCTCTCTCTCTCTCTCCGTCTCTCTCCCTCTGCTTTCCCAGCTATATGGCCTTTGCCAAACGTTACCTTCCAGGCGAACCCTCAAGGGTGATTTAATGCTCCCGTTTGATCCGATATTCTTTATAAAGTTTCGCCTCCTCCCCTGGCAATCCGTTTCCTTCGCCTCCGCATCTCTCCACCCCACTCCCTCGTTTTCTCCGAGAAGCTTTTCAGCGCTGCAGCTGAAAGAAACTTTTCTCACGGATGCTACTGGCGCCCGCGAACCCCTTTGCGTCTGATTCCACGGCTTTTCGCCGACGCCGCGCAAAATGAGAGTAATAATCCTGTATTCCAATTGTCCGCGTATAACAGGTGTACTCGTAAATATACATAATACAGTAGCATCAGCAGTAGTAGTCGAAGTAATAGAGTATACATTGTGATGAATCCATATGAGAAGGGAGTGATTATCGCTATGTGTGCACGCGACGCCGGTGTACGTGTCTAATGCGGAGGCGACGGCATAGGAGAGAAAGAGAGAGCGAGAGATAGAAAGAGAGTGAGAGAGAGAGAGAGAGAGAGGACGAGAGAGAGATTGCGGATAGGAGGGTGTCGGATGTTTATTTTGCCGACTCGTGATCGGATCGCACAAGCGAACCCCCGTGTTTGGCAGGGGAGAGAGATGAAGGTATACAGATCATATTAGTCCCCGAGCTTGAGACGGTGTGTTGATTGTTTTGCGACATCGAGAAGATAAACTTCGCAGCGGCGCGCGAACGTTTTGTCTCGCTACAGAGTGTGGCCATCCGCTTGATTCGCTTATGCAGTTCCGCCCTTTCCTGCGATTTAATTGAGTCGCGAGATGTTTGAAACCGGAGTATCAATATTTGATGCGTAGGACGATGAGATATAGTTTACGCTGTAACTATTATATAGGGAAGAGGAAGTTCGTATTTAGAAAAGCGGTGTAATGATTTATTAAGCAGCCACGATCTTTTTCTGTGCGGTTTTCGTTCAGCTGGAATACATAATGCATTTCTGATAAGCGCACTGAGAGCGTTAATATTCAAACGAATATTAAAATGTCATTTCGTCGTATTACAGTGTGCAAATATAAAGTTGCGTAAAATATTATTAGTAATACACTTACAAAATGCAATATCTACGCTTCAAAATTGCAGCTTTTTATTAATCGTCGTCATAACCATATTAAAACTCGCAACAGAACCCAGGGCTCGAATATTCACTTTAGCCGGTGACCGAGATGAGCTCTATTATATCAAATCGATCGCTTTAGGTATTATCTTATGAAAATTTCTGAACGAACAAATCATAAGGCAAATTTAAAATCAATACGTCTCGAGCGGCTCTCTTTCTCTCTGCGCTTTGCAAGTCCCGCGCACAGCAGGCGAATCAATTGATTGATAAAGGAGCACTTGAGGGCACGACGGCTCCCAAAGAAATACTTGGCAAGCTGAGCTTTTAATAAAAGCTCAACAGCCGCAGCAACGGCAGCAGCGGGAGCCAAGGAAGCGGCAAGTATTTAAAGAATACCGCCGGGGCCGGCAAATTAAAATTCTTCTTTAAATCAGTTCCGGCGCTCCTGGATAAAGTTTTTTTATTACTGCGCCGAAGCAGCAGCGCGTAATCTAGCCTGGAGGTATTTTTTCCTCTCTATGGAATTCGGTTTTTGCAGGGAAACAATTTTTTTTTATTAATTTCACGAAGCCGTGGCTCTTTTCGCGCTGGTAGCATCTTCAGTGACAGCTGCAGTCGGAACTGTTTACATCGTCCTGTGCCCTTTACCCACCACGAGTTGCATTTCTATAGATACTTCGCACGTGGAGGACTTTCTTTTTCAACCTGTCCGTCAAGTGTGGAGCAGTAATGCAAAAAGAATTGAGCGACTAGGAATGACAAGAGGGATACGAAGGAAGCGGCTTCCAAGTGAAGCATAAGCTTGTTCTTGGGTATTTTAAAGGTATTAAAACTGATCAGTTTCTTTAGTTTTGAAATGGCTAGTAGACGGCTTGCTGTTATGACAAGGAGTGAGAGAGACAGAATCAGATGGAGAAATAAAAGTTTTGTTGAATTATTCATAGAATGAGTACAGCAAATGATTTTTTAGTTAATGTTATTTATTTATATTTTGGTAAGCCATCAATGAACTTTAATGTTCTTTCTTCTACAATAAAATTAGTAAGTAAATCAAATACAAATATTTTGTTGTTACGTCAATCTAATAAATCGGCAAAAAATGGTCGAAAAATTGTTTTATTATAGCGATTAATTAGCCAGTTTTACTAGCGATTTTCTTGGCTGTTTTATATAGATGAATTTCTACTAGGGTTTTAATCTATCTAATTGCGGTAGTAAGATTTACATAATTTCTTATAGAAGATAATTTGTTATCCCAACCAATCATTTTTTCCGTCATAACTCTAATCATCATCACAGTACTTTTCAATTTTCAATTTCTATCATCATCACGAGTACATTTCAATTTTCTCTTAACTTTCTTTCCGCTGCCGTCAACTACTTCTTATTCTTAATTACTTTTAAAAAATCACCATGCACTTTACACCAGCGCTGCTCGCACTCTCCACTCACCTAACAGACCCTGCACCGACGAAAAAGAAGATCTCTTGAAAGTGCTTTGGAGACAGCAAAAGCGTACTGCGTCCACGAGAAAACGAACA
The DNA here is from genome assembly GCA_036365515.1 of Torymus aiolomorphi. Taxonomy (NCBI): domain Eukaryota; kingdom Metazoa; phylum Arthropoda; class Insecta; order Hymenoptera; family Torymidae; genus Torymus; species Torymus aiolomorphi. Next base: position 4,923,975 of record CM070876.1, read on the forward strand.
CGCAACGAGCCCCCCCCCCCCTCCCCTTCTACGGATCCTTACGCTAAAACTACCACCCAGTTGAAGAACTGTATTACACGAGCAGTAGACGGCTGTATATATATATACGCGCCGGCGGTAGGCCTGTCGGCCAAGATGGCCGCCTCGCGGCGGCCAACTTTTCATTGCTCGCGGGCGCTCGCATGCGCGCGCCAGTTCTTCCCTCTCCCTACTCTCTCTCTCTCTCTCTCTCTCTCTCTTGCGAACTTCGCCGGGGAATTTATACAATCACGAAATTGAATCTGGAAAATCTTGCGAAAAGTTGAAAAACATTTTCGCCCCTGGCGGGCAAAACCGGCGAAACAATTTTCGCTGCGCGCCTTTGGCCCTATGGCGCTTGAGCTCGCGCCCCGCCGTGACGTCCCAAAGGCGCGCGGGCGCGCGCTTTTTATACCTTTTTACCACGGCTAAAGGGACTTCGCCAAGCTATCGGAATTGTTTTTTGTGCACGGTGCAATATGGCGCTCTGTCTAGACGGCCAAGAGCGTGTGTGTATATATATATTATATGATGAGAGAAGGGCGGTTTAGTGGGTATTTACCTTTGCGCGATCTTTCCCGGGCAATAGACGATTTATTGGAATATTTAATAGGATTTTTGTCCGTTCGTTAATAGCATTGATTATTCAGCTTGTGATTTGTGCCTTGTATTGTTTTACGATAACTAAGAACAGGCTAATTACTGTTTTAGTAAATAAGGCAGAATGACTTTAAGTAGAATCTGCTCAACGCGCGTCCGTATCATTTAGTCATTCCGGATAGAACCTCATTTCCCCTCTTATAGCCCTGCTGGCCACCAGCTTCACTCGATCAAACTCGTTTCCATTTTTGCTCCAATTTAGCAGCTGCGTCCTACAAGGCGCAATGATTCATTCATAAATGATAGCGCTGGCGATCCCTAATTTGCAAAATTACGCACCAATTCGAGGGCCTCTAAGAGCTGCAATTATTCTCTAAAGTCCGATCGAGACTTAATGAGACTCTCGTTTCCAGAGCACGCATATATATACATATACACGTCTGGCGCTTTATCCGTTTTCCCATATGCAATCTTGTATGCGCAGCTCTAGTGTGACTATAAGAGACGCGATTTCCCTCTATATCGAAATGCGCAACTTTTTACGCGAGTGCTCGCACCAATTCGAGAGCAGCCGTAGCAGCAGAGCAGTACTGCGTTTTCTTATTACACTAATTTAAAAGCTTCGGCGCGTAAGAGAGAAGCAAAAAGGCATCACACTCGCGTGGACGAGAAAGAGCAAGAGAGCAAGAGTGAGAGGGAGAACGTAAATTGCGTTCGCGCTTATTCACAAGTCGACTCGTTTGCCGGCTCTCGCTCTTACCGGCCGAAGGAATGTCCTTATAACCGGGGGACGACGGATTGCGTCGCGAGAAGAAATAATTCAACGGCGTTTTAATTAATACGTGTATATATATACGCGACGTCGGCGCAGGAAAAAGTCAATTTACCTTCGCTCTCTATGCACCGGTGCACGCGCGCGCGCTGCACATGCCTCTCTCCCCACTATATATAAGAGATCGATACCTTTGCCGCGCGCTCTTTCCTTTTGCATTATATACGCGTGTATATGTGCGTGTGTGTGTGCGTGTGTGTGTGCACTGTACGCACTTTTCTTCTTCTTCTCTCGCACGCTGTCCTCTCCCGCGCACATATACGTGCAGGCAGGAGACAGAGAAAGAGAGAGAGAGAGAGAGAGCGCGAGAGAGAGAGAGAGAGAGAAACCGACGGCGGGACAGACTCTCTTGTACGGCCATTAACGTCTTTCAGCCGCACGCAGTTCTGATACGCGCACACACGCTGCATATATACACCGCGCGGAACAGAAGAAACGGATGTATAGGACAGGGGGCGAGAGGGAAGGGGGGAGAAACTCTCGCGGCGTGCGTGACAGTGACACATATAGGCGGCAAAGCAAACAATGCATCGCTCGAGGGCGCCTTAATTACATGGCTCTGCACTGCGGCAACTCTTTTTCTCTCTCCATCTCCCTCTATTTCTCTTATCCCATACACACACACTCTCTCTCTCTCTCTCTCTCTCTCTCTCTCTCTCCTCCGTTCTCTTGCTTTTGCCGGGGTTATACTTTTGGACTGCCTCGTTCAAGCATATAGCATGACGAGAGTACGTCTCTCGCGCGACGACGAAGGAGAGAAAGAAGAAAGACGAGCGCAGGTGTTATACCTATACGCACGTCTTGTCTCTCTTTTTCTCTCTCATTCTCTCTCTCTTTCTGCTACTCCCTTCTCTATACTGATTTTCCAGCGTGTTTTTGCCACGTGAGGCTAGAGCTTCCTTCTATTACGCTATTAATCTCTCGGGAGTGTACGAGCGAGAGAGAGAGAGAGAGAGAGAGAGAGAGGGGAAGGTTTTAGAGGCGGATTTTTGCGTAAGTTTGCGTAAGAAATGACGGACCAGCCAAATCACTCGCTCTGTCGTGAGTTATCGCCGTTGAGGGAAGAGCTCGTATATATTAACGTCGCGCGCGCCTGCGTTCCCGCTGCGTGGGCTTTTTTCTGTATCTCTCTCTTTCGTGGAGTGTCATCACGCAGCAGGTGGAAAGTTCCGATTGCGATTTAGCGTCATTTTGAGAAAATGAAAGGAACAAACTTTAGGAAGCCTCCCGTGGGACTTATTTTAAATGATACATTTTCTTTAATTCCCTGCGCTCAAAAGTATCGATCGCATCGAAAAGTAGTCAGTGCACTAAACTGGCAGCTCTCTCGCTTCCCTAAAATCAGCCCACCAATGCGGCCATTCTGAAAGGAGTAATTAACGTGTAAGCTGGAGAGGTATAGGATTTCAAGCATTCGAATTAATTAAGCTTATTAGCGCGGCTGCGCGAGCCGCCATCAGAGCTTTTTGCTCAGCGCGCACGCTCGGACGGATGGCGACAGCGCGGAATGCGTAAGGTCGTCCCGCGACTGTATACATATATATATATATATAGCGGCCAAGAGTATAGAGGGCTATTAAGCCGTGGCGACGGCGGCGGCGGCTCTGCCAAAAGACGCGATTATTCGGTCACCCTACGTCATTCAAACTTTTTCGCCCGCGCGCCCGCGAGGATTTACGACCGGCCGGGGAAAAAAGATGGGTCGAGGCAGTGTATAGCTGCAGGGATTGTGTGGCGAAAGAGAGAAAAGGAGTGACGCGTTTTTTGGGGGTGGAGAACGCGAGTGCCCAGTGTGATCGAAGCGGCCTTTTAGATAGTTAATGGTATACCGTGGCTTCGCCGATGAAGCGTATTGGCTTAGAAGGCGTGTGTATCTTTTTTCCTTTTTTTGAGGTGTATTGGTAAATTTCGAAGTGGGTGCGTTGAAGTGATGCTGGAGGTATAACGGTGTATAGGTATATGATGGTGTATTGGAATTCGGGAAGGCTAGAGACTAGGAGTGAGAACTCGTTTGTCACCGCAACTTCGGAAAGGCAATATTTCAAGGTTAAAGGAAGATGTAATGTGTCACGAGCGTCGAAAGTAGGATCGCGTGAAATTCTTGAAATGTGTGTAGTATGATTAGGAATCTGTGATTTTTTTTTATAGAATTAATGCAGTCGCTTGATTTTTTTATGCATTTGGTCGGTCACGGCTGTAAACGTGCATCCAAACAACTTTTCTTTTATAATACTCGTTTATATATTAGATTTCTCAAAATTTAGTAAGATTTATTACTTTCTAATCTTCAAATAAGAGTTTCGAAGTAGGGGTTTCCAGTAAAATAAATGAATTTTTATGAGAATAGAGGAGATTTCCAGTTCTATTGCTTAATGGCTATAGGCTGCTAAAGAGGTTAAGGTACATTTCTCACGCAACATGGCAAGAAATATATAGGTAGCTATGGAAGTTTAGTTTTCCTTTCTTCCTTATACCGCAAACGCTCCAGTCTTTTATTGAGCAATCGACGTTACTGTTAAAGGAAAAAATTCTTTTCATTGGAAATTCAAACGATAGATCTAGTTTCAATAATCTCCATAAAATATAATATACATCAGCAAATAATAAATCTGGAGGAAACCAAATTGATCATGCCACCTTAAAGTCCAGCTAACAGTGCTGCGCACTGAACCCCGGTGTTCCCCTATATTTTATGCGCGTGCGTGACAACTTTTTTGCCCCCTCTCTCTCTCTCTCTCTCTCTCTCTCTCTCTTCCTCTACGCCTGCCATATACATATACAAGTCTCGTAATTGATATTGCGAGGTGTCGGGTTATCCCCTTAGCCCTCCGCTGCCCGAATTTTTCATTTTTTTTCTCCTCATCGCGGATTCGGCGCAGCGATATCTGCGTGTTCGTCGAGAGCGTCATGTGCGCGCGAAAACGCTTTGAATATGATTCACGCGCCCCACAACGGACGTCGGGGAGAAGAAGAAAAGCGCACTTTTTTCAGTCGCCCTCCGTCGAATATTTATGCGCTGCGCTCTCGTTGGGAAGAAAAATAGATAGCTGTTTGCGCCGATTGGGTGTGAGGATTTTCCCGAAATTTTGAGGTATTGGAATGTGCCGATAATACGATTGGGTCGATTTGAAAAGTGGTATGAGTTTACTTCTGCTGCGATATTCCATTTTGAGCAATCTAATAAACAAAATACATTTATAACAATTCATAAATATTATACACGGAGAAAAATGTTCTAGTAAAAATTATTATTTTTGGTGGTAAACGTAAGACATACGCATTTCTTGATAAAGATTACTACAACAGTGGCTATATTTAAATAGTAAAAATTACAAAATAATAGCAATTTTTACTATAAATTGTAGTAATTTTCATGAAAATGTGAGTCTCTTCCACGATTACTATCGAAAATAGTAATTATACCCAATTATATTCATAGAAAAAATCATAGTCTACCTCCTCAGATTCCTTAAATCCTCAAAAAATCTTTATACGATTTCTAAAACCGTTTCTTCCTTGCCAGCTACCTCCGGCACCTCGCTTACACCAGCTCTTTGGCATTCGCTCCCGTATAACCATTTAATATGCGCAAAGTGTGCAATAAATGCCCCCGCTCGCCGTCTTCCAGAAATTCTCTTTCTCGTCTTCAGCTCTCTCTCTCTCTCTCTCTCTCTCTCTCTCTCTCTCTCTCTCTCTCTCTCTCTCTCTCTCTCTCTCTCACCTCTGCCGTCCAGCGTGTAAAAATTAAAATAATGGTAACAACCTGCACGGCGCGCCCCAGCGGCGGCAGAGCGGAAGACTCCACGGCCAAGACTCAAGCCCAGAATGAGAGAGATAAAGAGAGAGAGCTGCTACTACGCACGGCTATAGGCGAGAGAGAGGGATAGAGCAAGAGAGCAAGCAAGTACAGTGCAGCCCGCGGTACATTAGGAAATTCGTAAAGAATTACGACGAGATACTCCAGCTACGCTGCAGAAGCGTGCAGAGAGAGAGAGAGAGAGAGAGAGAGCCAGTATTCCGGGCACGTAGGATAAAGTCTGGTAAGTGGGGACGCGCTCGAATAAGAATTCGCGAATAATTTTCCAGGCGGCGCGCACGGCTGCGCGAGAGAGGATACGTAGAAGAAGAAGAAGAAGAAGACGACGTGGCTATCTTATAATTACTGGCGAGAGGGGGCCCTGGAATGTAAATGTGTCCTAGGGAAAAGCGCGGAAGACGGAGGAGAGAAGATAGCTACGAAGAAGTCATTAGAAACAGTTTAACTTAATTTCGAATATAAAAGTTGACGCGCGCAAGAGTGAGAGGGAGAAAGAGAGAGAGGGAGAAAGAGAGAGAGAGAGCGCAAGCTCGTATATATATACACGATGGCGTCCTCTGCTTTTGGTGCGGGAGAACGGGGAAGGGCAATTTCCAGTCGCAGTGATAATCGCGAATTAAGCCGAGAGGGACGACGTTGTCTGTGTGTTGCGCACGAGAGTGCCGCGGCCTCTAATAATACTCTTAATTTAAAAAGAAGGACGGCCCAGGGGACTTTGCATAATCACGATATTAGTTTCAATTAATAAGAAAGCAAAAAGGGATGAATTGCGCAGGAACTGCGGCCTTTGGCGTTGCCCGCATTTTTCTGCCGCTTTTTTGCGGGAATTTTGCGACGCGAAATATTAACTGGAATCGTTGAAGAAGTCTCTCTATAAATTAGAATAAAGCAGAAGACCTTATATATATTATATAACGTAATTATAATTGGTTGTACTATTTAACCGGTATTGTTTGAAATTTTCAGAGCAAATATAAGATTAATTGGAGCTCAAAGTCACTCGAAATTGATTAGATTAAAATCTTTGCAGAATAATGGACGTATTAATCTTTTACTTATTAATTTATCTTTCAACGCTCTCTTCATATGAAGTTGTACAAATCTTATTAAAGAAGCTTTACAATTACAAATATTAATTTAGATTTTTAGGGCTTCATGGCAAGAGAGAAAAATTCATTTGATCCCTCTCGAGTTCGCCCCAGAGGGATGAAAAATATCAAATTAGTTTATGTAGAATTTATTGTTATTTCAATTTATTACATTATCAACAAATAGAAGAGCATTAAATTCAAACATTTGATTGCAAACCTTCTATTGAATACATACTTCAATCGGTAAATTCAGATACATATATATAATATGTACAGCCACACTTAAAATCAATTTCTTCTAATTAAGAGAAAACTTGTTAAGGAAACTGAAGCACAAAGTCATTGATTTTTCTTTTCAAGTGGCTGCTTACTTTTGCTCATATCTGGCACGAGCCACTTGGCCTCCACGATCCAACTTTTTTAATACTTAAACCCAACAAAATAAAATGAACTCGCTCGTTAGAGAAAAATTTCAGCCGACCCATACTGAAAACGCTCTATATACCTTATGTATACGCTGAAAAACCAAAATTTCCAAAGCCAAACGCGATCTATACATATATAGGTAACTTGCTTCCACACCCCAACTTCTTTTTCTGCGATCATTCTCTTATTTACCAACCCAAACGTTTTTAATTCCCCACAGCCAAGGCACGCGCTCACGCACCCGCCGCATAAAATTTCACTCAGAGCGCCATTCTTCGAGCTTTAATTCATCGAGGTTGCCTCGAGTGCCTCGACCACAAAGTCCTGAAAAAAAGGGGGCGACGGAAGCTCACGTACGGAATAAGTTAATCCCTGTGGAAAAAAGCTGATTCGGTAGTGCGTTTAATTGCTCGTCAATTGTACTTCTCCCGTAATTCCCCATGTAAATCCCTCAATATTTATCAAATTAAAAGCCACTCAAAGCCAGAAACCTCCACCGCGATAAATTCCTAGGGCTCTGTGCGCGTGCACGTGTTAGTTATCGCTTCATCGAGCACCTTTAACGAGCTCACCCCCGCACGTAATACGCTGACATTTTCCACATTACCGCGTCTGTACGCCAGCCGTTTGAAAAAGACATTTACCATATATATACACGTCGACGAAAACTTTTCGCGAAGACAAATGGAGAGGACAGGTCAATTTTCGTCGTCCGAAGGGTGCACGTATGATATATAGATATATGAGAGAGAGTATCGCTCTTCGTCGAAGCGCGGATCGTTAAGGGGCGCTCCGATAACGAGCAACGCGCGTCGGCAGCGCGACCTTGTCGCAGGCCAATAAAACCGCCTCTCTCGGAACTCGCCCGTGTAAATTTGCCGGGCACGCACCACAAATCACCCCCTAATTGTTAGATTTTCGGTATAGTAGTCCCGGCGCCCGATCTCGCGCCCGATTCATCAACACGTCGTTAAGGCCGCTTGTGTATCGCGCCACCCCTCCTTTCCTGCGCGTGTACACCCATGCAGGTGGTTTTCTCGGACATACTGCGAGGATTTTCATTTATCTTTTATCTGTGTGCGTGTTTGGATGTGTTTGTGCGCGGATTGCGTTATTATGCGGTGGCCATTTCTCGGGAATCAAGTCAGAACGCGCGCGGGGGAGGGAGGCCTTTGTTTCCGCGTCAATGGGAGTAATCGGCGCGCGGCTTTGATGAAAATTGTGAGAGGGAAAAGAACGCCATTCAGCCTTTACAAAGTGGCCCTGATAACCAATTTGCGGTAAAGCGAGAAGGGGATACGAGAGGAAATGTGCGCCTACACAATTGTCAGATACTTTGAACATGATATGTAAACAATTGGAAAAAAACTCACTTTTTTTGCACGTGGCTTATGGCTTTTGAAAAATTTTCCTATCCCTCGCACGTGACCAGTTTTTCTCATTTCTTTCACGCTCTTAAGGGTGGGAGACCGTGCGCGCGGAGATTGATGCGGTAAATGGTTCAAGTACTCTTTGCCGGGCCGATGTGTATGTGTCTGATGGCCTTTGTGGCTATTTGCTAGAGTGCAGCAAACCGAAAAAATACGCGCGACGAACAAAAGCTCAACTTGTTTCGCATACATAAACGTATGTATGCTGAAACGATGGTCATTTGTGTATGTACGCGACGACAATGGGTTAGAAAACCGTATTTATGTAGTGAAATGTATGATAATGGTCATCGTTATGTTGTCGCATCTCATGCATGAAAAAAAACGTATTAATTCTACATTTCCGACAGTAGATTCAACTGTAAATTGGAAAGTCACTTCTACTTTAAAAAAAATTGTTGAATCTACAGTTTTTAAATGTTGACTCTACATTCTTAGAAACTAGAATCTATATTTTGAAATTTCTTGAAACGTAGAATTTACATTTTGAAATCTAGAATCTTCATTTTTGAGAAGTAGAATTTACTTTTTTGAAAAAATGTAGTTATTACTTCACTAAAACAATTCATTTAACTTCTTTTTTCTTTCTGTGTTAACAGCATTACTCAGATTCTTTTTCGAAAGGATAACCTTGGATGCGGAGTTTATAGGGTTTACAATTCTTAAAAGTTTTTTTTAAAAAACATGATACAAACATTGAAAGGCATCATGTAAAATAATTAATACTGCAGTTCCTTTATACTTAGAAAGAAAAACGTGAACATTATTTTCAATAGTTATAATATTATAGTAGTCATAGTCTTATTATAAAATTTTTGATGTACTGAAAAAATTGTAATAAATTAGTTTTACAACATATACTTATAAAACTGTCCCCACTTTTGTAACATCACCAGAATAAACAGCCATCAGCTAAATATTCAAGTCCTACCGTCCCTACTAATGGTGACATGTAAAAACATAGTTGCTCAAAAGAGTAACTATGGGCAAAAAAGGCCCACCATTGGGCTATTACCACAAGCAGATCAATTAAAAACGAAACATCAAAATTCCCCGACCACCTCGAGTACATTTCCATAGGCCAGGTCTCGATTCTGCACTCGCGCGCGTGTGAGACACAAACGCGCATGAAAACCGAAGCTCTAACTACATCATACGACAAACGCGTGCAACATACACACACACGCATACACACACACACACACACACACACACACACATATCGAGACGAATCCGAGCTTCGCCAATGCGGCGCGCCGGCGGCAGCCGCAATCACAATGTCGCTAACAAGCCATTCAGCCGGAGCTAATGCCGTAAATCAAAGGAAAAATCCACTCGGAGGCGCCGAAAGAGAGAGAGAGAGAGAGAGAGAGAGAGAGAGAGAGAGAGAGAGAGAGAGAGAGAGAGCTCGTATGTGTGCGTACACGCGCTACGTTAGTTCGTTCGTTATGCTGCGTAGGATATACTCGGATTTCGCTCGATTATTAGGGGATTGGCTCTCGCGTGACGCTACATCAAAAGCCAGGCGAATTAACGGCTTCGCGTATATACATATACGGCCGCAGCTCGCGCCCTCTCCTCTTTGCCTCTGTCTCTTTCGAAGAGGAAGGAGAGAGGGAGTCGAAATCAGAGATAGGGGGTTCTTTTGCAGAACTATATGGTTGTTTACGATTGCGGCTGGCGGAGATTTGATTTTTCAATTCGGGTGGTACATTGGGTGTTTAATTTTGGCGACTGGGTGAAAACTACTAATGACGCTTTTTTTGACGAAAAAATATGAAATAATGAAAATAATAATCTTGTATTTTTTTAAATTATTTTAATATGTGCATTCAAATTTTTCTAAATTATGTTGTTACCTGCTATTCATTTTTTATTATAATAGTATATCATTACAATATGAGGTCGGATATTTTCACTGTTTTAACAAAAATATTCAGTTCTTCTCTTTCCATCAGTAGTTTATTAAACAAGTTGTCTCTAAGCGCGTTTCGCACGCCGTATTTTCAGCAGACCTTCGCGCCACTTTTGTGTTTGTAACCTAGCAACCCATTACTCCCACCAACCAAATCAGGAATAAATTGATGTCATAATAAATCCATCATTTTTTAAGAGAGGAACAAACATGAAATAACGACAAATAATAAACTCGTGTTTTTCAAGTTATTTAATTATACATATAGGCCTACTAAAAAATTTCCAAATTATATCATGTTCTGTTATTCATAGAGGAATATTTGTGATAGTAACAAAAAAGAAGTTTTCGTTTTTTTTAGAGAAGATTTGGAAAAAATGCCTTTATGCATACAAAGATGTTATGTGGGGCTGGGCCATTGCTATCAATATCCACTAAAAATCCTCCTGCTGATCTTGTGAGCAGGTTCTCCTCTCGGCTGAGTACTCCCCCCACGAAACCGCCGATAGGTATTACTTCGCGAGGGGCAGCCTTCACCTTTATGGTCCTCAACGCGGCCTGGTGCTTGGTGATCGAGCTTCCTCTTCTCTCTTCTTTTCTTCTTTCTCCTTTCTTCTTCTCTCCTAATGCGAGAAGAAAGTCTATCCACCACTCCGGTAGCAAGGCCAATCACCGTATCACATCCTCTCTGTGAGGAAAGTAAGCAACTCTCAATGCCCTCTGGAGATAAGAGGCCTTCCCATAAAGCTCTGTACCATTCTCTCTCTTTCCGAAACCTGTGACACACGAACGAAGCATGCTTCACGTCCTCGTCAACTTCAGGACATGTCCGGCACTCCACGCTTCGATATACTCCAATTCTCTTCAGGTAACTGCGAAAGCAGCTGTGCCCAATGAGCATCTGGGTGCGATGAAAGGTGACGAGTTCCTGTCTCCTCTCGGTTCACTACACGACACATGGGATGATGCGGTGGATCCACCGACCCTCGCCTGCCACTCTTCACCGGTCTTTCTGAACCATGGGTTACGACGTTGTCCCTTGTAGAAGTCATCCTCTTCTGTAACCATGCCTTCACGGTACATTTCGGCTCTCTAGGTCACCATTAGGTCTACGAGTGGTAATCCAGCGATTACTGAAAGAGCAATGTCTGATACCCTACAGTAGTCTCTGCGCGATGGTCCTGCAGGCCCTTCAGCAAACGGTACAGTAGCTCGGGTTACTACTTATAGCATCAGCCCAGATTGGGGCTCCATACAAAATCACGGAATACACCACCAAGAAAAGGAGGAACATCCGCGGCTGCTTCGGCCCGCCTATCTTCAGTATAATGCCCTCGAGTGCTCGAGTCACTTTTGATGCCTTTAGTCCTACGTTCCTAAAGTGGTCTTTGAACGACAGCCGTGCATCTATTGTGACTACTAGGTATTTAATGGCGTTCCCCGCCCTGATCTTTCGTCAGCAAGACTGAGTCCATGGTCACTCAACCAATCCCCTACTAACTCAATTGCGGTATCTCCGAGGTATTGCACCTCTTCGATGCTTTTTGTTAGACATGAGGGCAATATCGTCCGCATAGACTACCATCGACACCCCATCTGGAAGTGGTGGTCTAAGCAGGCCGTCGTACAGAACGTTCCAGATTGGGGATCCCACTACCGGGCACTGCGGCATACCTCCTGTGATCTTACAAGAATTTGTACTGTCGTCGGTGTCATAGAGGTGTCGGTGTCAAGGCTTCAGTCCGTTAAATAGTTCGAGATGACCCTTCCAAGATACAGTGGTACCATTAGGTCTTCCAAGGTCGCATGATTTCACGCCACCTGGCCGTGTTAAACGCGTTCCGTTTATCGAAACCGATGATAGCACACATGCGTTTTGTACACCGGCTGCTGCTAATGGCGTTCTTGGCTAGTGACACAACCGTGTCGATGGCATCGATTGTTGAGCCACCTTTCCTAAAGTCGCATTGGTTATCAGTCAAGTATCCGCCCTGCGGTATAGCTGCCTCCAGTATGACAAATATGATCCGCTCAAATAATTTCCCGACAATATCCAGCATACGGAGTAGTCGATACGAGGATGGTCCATCTGGAGGTTTATTTCCCTTAGGAAGGAGTACCAACCTCTGTACCTTTTACTGTGTCGGGAAAATTCCTTCACATAGGCATGCATTGATAGTGTCCTTGAATATATCAGGAACATTCAGAGCTGCGGTCTTTATAGCTAAACCAGGCACGCCATCCAGTCCTGCAGCCTTTCTTATGGTAATCATCTTGGCCGCTATCTTCACTTCTGTTTCGGTAACTTCTGTTGGCTCAGCGGCACCAATGTTCTCCATTAGACCAATGCCAGCTTGCCGTTTCCGGTGATCTGAGAAAAAATGTTGGACCACTCTGTCGAGGAAGATTGGGCAAGAAAGCACTGGGGGGCCTCTGAGTTTGATTTTGTTCATGACCCTTTTGTACGATCGTTATACGGTCGCATTATTTCTGTGTTGATACTTTAGCAGGTAAGGGTCAAAACATCCATATCCACTGAGAGCTTGCGCTAGGTGGTATTCCAGTTTGCCATGTGTCCGTTCCATCCAGTCTCTGACTCCGAGTATCAGTTTCCATCTGCCCTTGTCTGATATATCCCACTCCAGTTTCCAGTCCATGAGAAGGGGATCCCGTCTGTAACTGCCAAATCGTTTCCTGTTCTAGCCAGATGTCTGCCCTCTCCTTGACGAGGAGATGTATAGGTGGAGTCGAAAATAGCACGTTTGCTGCATCTTTGGAGATCGCCCTGAATCCACTGATTACTCGAAGCGCCATTTTCCGCTGCACTGGGCCCAGCCCTTGCTCGATGATACTTTGCGACGCTATTGGGCTAAAGACTGATGCGCCGTATAGAAGAATGGAATGAACCACTTTCATCAGGAGGGTCTTTTGGTCGGTCCTAGGCCCTCCAACGTTGGGTATAAACTGTTAGAGTGCGGTTGCCATGCGGTCTGCTTTCTTGGCTGCCCCAGTAACATGAACTTCAAAGGACCAGTCCATGTCGATCCACACCCCTAGATAGTTAATCCGGTCTTTTAGTGGTATCTCAAAGCCGTTCAACAAAGCATGGCGGTTTGAACTTTTACCTCTTGGTTATCAGCACAGTCTCACTTTTTTGTTCAGTCAGAGCTAAACCTGTGTTCTTCATCCACTCGTTTATCATTTCCAGTGCCTGGTTGCACATTATTTCTGGCTCGGTCGGATCTTCCACCATCGCCATCATCACGACGTTATCCGAAAACGCTGCAACCGTGACTCCTTTATGGTATTTTTTAATCAAAGAAGGCTAACATACTGGAAATTCCAGTGGAATGGCCCTTTAACCGACCCTTGAGGAACTCCTGCCGATAGGTCGACTTCAGTTCTTCCTTAGTCTGTATAGATTACTAGCTTTCTTTGCTGGAAGTAGGAGCATACTACTTTGAGCAGATAGTTCGGTATCTTACCATCCAGTGCCCGATAGATGTGTTCCCATCCAGCAGTATTGAACGCAGTTTTTACGTCGAGGGCTATAACAGCGGCGTACCCGCCTTTTATCCATCCCATTGTCCTATCTATCCTCTTCATTGCATGTATGATCGACCGTCTTTTGCGGAAGCCATTTTACGAATCAGGCAGCCCACCACTTTCCTCGTACGCTTTCTCGTACAACTTTCCCGTGTTATCGAGCATACCGAGGGGCCTAAATTAGGACGGGTCCCTAGGTTGGTCTTTCCAGGCTTCGGTATAAGCACCAGCCTTTGTCGCTTCCACTCTTATGGAAAATAGTCTTCAAGCAGACATCTGTTGTACAGTTGTAGCAAGAATCTGGGTTTTCCTTTTGTGATCAACTTGAGGACGTCAACTCCATCCAGTCCTAAAGATTTACCTGTATTAATTTTACCAATCGCCTGTTGTAGTTCCTCTTGGTTAAAGGGTTCTACGACCGATGTTTCATCTCACGCATAGGAGATCCTTGGTTCGCCCACAATGAATAATATAAGCGGATTGAATTTCTCGTACATCCATTTCAATGTATATGTAGCACGGGTCGCTCCTTTTAGGCTTCTTCTATACTTGCCTTCGGAGCGCTCCCGCGCCCTTGATTCACGATGTCGCGCAAAGTTCGTCTGTCTGTGGGGACTACGACTCTGCTGCGGACGCGCAGCTTGCTCATAACTACTCTGTATAGGGAGTCCCCTACGGACCTCTACTTATGTATCTATCAGGGCTCTCCAACACTCTCTCTTGCGTGATCTGATTGCGTTGTGTAGATTCCTCCTTGTATCCGTCTACGCTTTGTAGTATCAATCTATACTTTGACTGATGTCATCAGTCCACCAGCAGACTCCCCTTCGGTGCGGGGGACCAGTTCCTTTTTTACGTATACAAGCTTCGTAAATGCTTTTTATCACCTCATCTATGGATTGTTCCCTAGACCAGTCATCCCTAATACCAGGTAACCGATCGAGAGATTTCAATAACAGTTCTTCATTTAGCTTCCGGCTAACCTACCCAACTTGTCTTTGACTTGGTCTCAAGTTCATCCCCCCAATCTCAAATAAGATATGTCTATGAACGCTGAATTATTTCATCGGATACCTCCCACATGATGAAGTTTCTAACCAGTGATGAACTTGTCTACGTCAGGTCAAATACTGATTCAGATTCTCTTCTCTCGAACGTCGCGACTCCGATCTGATTCATCTACCAGATCTAGAAAAGCCATCAGTTCATCTAGGTACTGGCTTAGAGTTGAAGTCGCCAGTCACCAGTATTAGTCCCTGTTGCGATGTAATGTCATCTTCGAGCCCTGCTAAGTCTATAGCATAGTCTTCTTGGCTTACGTTTGGGGAGATATAGCAGCTGCATACCGTTACACCGCTAATTTTCACCCTCACGAAGCCTTGTCCTCTCAGATTCATCAGTAATAACATGTCATACGATCTGAATAGCAGCATCGTTCCGGCAGTTGCTTATCCAGTGGCGCCCCTTGGTCTTGCTGTTCTGCTCAGAGATGAGAAGCATACCAATTTTCCTACTGTTTAAGGTAGTCCACAGCAGGTCCTGTGCACCCCCGTGCCGGTTTAGGTTCACTTGGAGAAACCTAACCATTTTTTTTGTGCTTTTCTGTACCTCCTTTTTAGCTCTTCCAAGGGCTTCACACATCCTGCCTCCAGCTTTGTGGTTGAAGTCAGCATTTAATGCCTCGCAAGCCTGGCATTTAAGGTCATTCTCACAATCTTTGGCTAGATGTCCTGTTTGCCCACATCTAAAACAGGACTTCTCCCCATTGTTACTGCATTTCACTGTTACTGCATTTCACGGTAACGCACCCGAAATCTTATAAGCACTTATAGCACCTAGGGATCCTAGTTTTTCTTTCACTCTAGCATAGACGTATCCTATCTTGAGCCTGTCAGTTGCTAGTAAGCTTCTGACGGCAGCATTGGGCACTGTGACAATCGCCAGTTGCATCCAGGGCTATAGGCTGATTTCATTGGTCGGATTTTAAAATCCTCTGGTTGAGCTCCTTCGAGTTTATTGTATAGAGCTTCCTTCATCCTTAGTTATTGCGCCATCTAGATCTCTAATTTCTAACACCATAATGGTACCTAGTCCCCAGATTGTTACTACTTCTGCGCCCAGGCCCTCTCTAACCACCTTGATCAGTCCTACTGTACTATGTTTCCGTAGTTTAATAATCAAGCTGCCGTCTTTATTCTTTTCGAAATGGTCGACATCTGTATTCAGCATTGCTTTGTCCATCTTCTCTTTAACACTTCTGAGGATCTCTGCATATGTGGACTTACAGTCGTCCGCCCTTTCTAATGGCTTGTCAAAGACAGCCTCTGTCTGTTTTTGAACCATAGATTCTAGTCTTTGTCCCTTTCTCCTCCCTTTTCTTTTAAGCTCTTGTTTGAAGCCCTGCTCTTCGGTATCGTCTGGCGATTTATTACGCTCTTCTTCTTTATAGCACTTTTGTAGCACTGCTAAGTTCTACACAATATTATTAAGAAAAAATATACACATCTATAGTCTACACTAATCTTAGTGTACACGATTAAAATCTACACTGAAAAAAAATTTGGCACAGGAGCTGCCCTTGACGGTATAACCTACGCCAAAACGCGGAGCTGTACGATCCCATGACTTAACATGACTCCTGCCTCGCACTGAAAAAAAATCTGCTAAATCAACTAGGGAGTCCGGCAGTTTTAGCCGGAGTCGCATGGGTGATACGATTCAGCTATGCGAGAGCGGTGCTGTATTATTTATCTCGCTACCATTTCCTTTCCATTGATTTTTATGACATCTTCTTGAAGGCCTTCCGTAACTTATGAAACTAATAAGAAGTCTGTAAGCATGTACAGAAATGAAGGAGAATTGTTTAAAAATTACATAACCTCCGAATCTGGAGATATTATTTTCAACGAGAAAAGTTGTGTTATGAATCCAATTTTAACTATTAAGTATTAAAATTTAATAGTTAAAGAAAGTTTCTGCAAAGTTTTAGCTCTCAAAAAAATTTTGAATTAATATGGATTAAAGGTTGGGGATTATAGAAGTTCAAATTGTATTTGAACTAAATCAATACATAAATTGATTTTTTACAAGTTGAAAATCGTACCATAAAAGTTCAAACACACTTGAAGTACATGATTCCAAACAATCGCACAACGCAGTCCGATGTTTGTATTACTATAAGTTCAGTGCGCGATAAACTTCTATAGTGCGGCTGAACTCGGGTAGTTCAAAGCTTGGACCTCTCAGATTTCCAATATCGAAGTGCGGCGCGTCGAGCGTCGGACTATAGAAGTTCAACTCGCACTGAACTATAGTAATACAAACATCGGACTGCGTTATGCGATTATTTGAAATCATACAGTTCAAGCATGTTTGAACTTTTCTAGTACTAATTTGGTCGTAATTTAGTTCGAATTTAATTTTAAATTAATCCAATATACTTGAAGTACATTGCTTCTAAAATATTTGAACAATCCCAAATTTTTTTCCGTGTAGGTATCAAGGATGCTGAGTAATAACAGTTTGTGTAACTGCTAATAATTGGGCGGCGTTCGTCGTCTAATAGGCACCGTCTGTCGCAGCGTCCACCGCATCCATCTGTTAACAAACTTGAAAATTTCTCAGCATCCTTGACACATAGAGTGCTAAAACTTTGCAAAAACCTTCTTTAACTATTAAATTTTAATACTTAATAGTTAAAATTGGATAAATCGAGAAGTTATAACACAAATTTTCTCGTTGAAAATAATACTTCGAGATTTGGAGGTTATGTCATTTTTAAATAATTCTCCTTCATTTCTGCACATGTTTACAGACTTCTTATTAGTTTCATGAGTTGCGGAAGGCCTTCAAGAAGATATCGTAAAAATTTCAAAACGAAAAAATCAATGGGAAGGAAATGGTAGCGAGTTAAATAAAACAGCACCGCTCTCGCATAGCTGAATCGAATCTGCCATGCGACTCCGGCTAAAACTGCGGGGCTCCCTGGCTGATTTGGCGGATTTTTTTTTCAGTGCGTAGCGGAGCTCTCCCATCCCAGCGCCGCACCGCTCATGCCCCCTTCGGTGTACGCGCGACACTAGTAGTAAGGTTGGGTTAACCCGGCACAAGAGCCGTGCCGATATTGGGAGCTCTCCCGTACTATGAGGAAGGCAGCTGCTATGCTAAATTTTATCAATGTACATCATGTATAGAGCATATTGATGTAGATTTTAACTGTGCACAATTTATCTCGATAAATAGCTTATGTGTGTAGATTTTTTATTATATTTTAAAGACTTTGTATACACTATTGTCGTGTACAAAATACTTGTGTACGGCATCGCCGAAAGTCGTCGATTAAATTCATAATTATAGATAGTTTTTAATCAATTACATAAGATTTGCATGAAAATTGTAATTTCTCGATAACGGCTTTTTGTTTCAATTTAAAATGACTCAAAAATAGTTTCTGAATTGTTTTAGATAATTTTACAAGGGATTTAACTGCAGATAATATTTGTTGCAAGAATAATTTTTATATTTCATATAATATTTTTATTACGGATATTCATAAACAAAATTTTGTTGTAATAAATTCATTTTTGTTATTAAAATTCAACGAATGGAATCAATAAATTAGTTTGAGGAAGCTCGCAGCGGTTTTTCTTACAATAGTATTTTCTTACAATATGGGATCAGATATTTTACTGTATTACTGAAAAAAAAAACAGTTTCCTCCCTTTCCGTCACTTGTTTTGATTGTACGCACACACGCGGCCTTTCGTGCGTGCACAACCGAAAGTCGGGTCAGCTTCGGCTCGCGGTAAAAACCGCAGAATTTAAATAACTCTATTACAGTATTCTGGCCTTTCCCATGCATGCAGCTTATTCGAACGCGCCCGCTGGGCAAACAGTTGTCTTCAATTTTACAACATAATTAAAATAACAATTAAGACGATGGTACGCGCGACGTTTATAATCATTTTGGTGCGCGTACAGAGATCCTCGCGGCTGCACGACATTTCGCTTTGTATTATATAGATAGCGATAGTGGTACGGTTATTACGCGGAAGATTACAGTAATATGATTTTGCCTGAAATTGCCGTGCTGAGTATTAATTGCACTGCAATATACGCACAAGTAATATTAGCGCTGAACACAGTCGTCGTATGATGCGAAACCATTTTGTGGTGTACCACTCTCCCTCTCTCTCTCGATCTCTCTGTCTCTCTGTATCCTTGGACATTGGGTACGAACAAGTAATAAAAATTACCATATGCAAATGATTTACAGCGTCTACTATAGCGTCTAAATTTATTTTCTACTTTTTTTTATTAAATTTGTAGCCTTTTAATTAAAAATGTCCATGAAATAATAAAATTTAGTTTTGTATTATTAAATTAATCGTTCTTTATAAAATTGCAGAAGTCAAATGATAAAGATGCAAAAAACTAACAAAAAGGATTACCGACAAGTATATATAGAAAACGGTCTCATTTGCTGCAACCGGTTACAGTTAAAAGATTACCGGCAACAGAGCGGGGTGGCGAACAAATTTCCGCGTCAAACAATACGAATGCCTTTAATTAACGAAAATCCGTCTCAATAGAGTAAACGTTCGTTAACGTGTTCAGAGCGGTCCCATCAATCACCTTCCACTTCCCCGCAATTTCACTCGCTCTCCCGCATACACGCACACGCGCACCACATATTATGCACGCACATACACACGCTGCGCCGGTAAACGGAGGAAATTTTCATTGATACTTTTTGTTTCCGCAATCCTCGTCGCTCCTCCTTCTTCCTCTCTCTCTCTCTCTCTCTCTCTCTTTCTCTCTCTCTCTCTCTCTCTGTCTCTCTCTCTCTCTCTCTCTCTCTCTCTCCCCACATATAAACACACACTCTCGTCATTCGACGCAGTAACGAATTTGCAGTGCCAGTGCGCGGAGGCAAGCAAATGACTTTCCGCAGCATGGCGTTCGCGTGTATATTATATATATGTGTGTACGTACATAGCGTACACGTAGACGCGTGTGTATATATACACAAAGGAAGAAACTTGCGCGTTCGCGAGAGCGCGCACGGCCTATGCACTACAGACACGCACACATACAGTCATACCCACACAGGAAGGAAACGGCGAAACCACTTTCGACCCCACGGCGCACATAACGACACACGTACCGCGCGCGCATACACACATACGTGCAGAGCGCTCCCGAGAGTGGTTAAGCCCTGCGGCGGCGGCGGCAGCGGCAGCCTCCGACGAAAGTAAAACTTATCGCTCAAAGTCAATTCCAGAGAGATTTAGCGGTAATTGGAATCGTCCAAGGTCGTAAACATACCTCGTAACGAGTTTACGTCGCGGTAAGCGGCATTCCTCCCTGGAAATCAGGAATTGCGTGGACAGGCAGTAGCAGTAGCAGCAGAAGCCCGGACGAGAGAGGGAGAGAGGAGTAAAAAGCTATCCGCCGCGGAGAGGAATTAACGAAACGAAATCCCCGCACGAGAGCGAGCGAGCGGGCGCGCAGAGGCAACTTGTCCGCGAGTGATGCGCGCGGGAATCGAGGTGTAGAAGAGTGTGTATGTGCGGGAATAAGGAGACGAGAGAAAGAGGGAGGGAGAGAGAGATAGCCAACGCTGCTGCTACTGATCCTTTGTGTCCGCGCTCGGAGACGCACTGCACGACCCTGGAAGAAGCTGTAATTTTCGGGCCGTCGCGCTTGCCGGTTTGTCTCGTCTCCTCTCGTCCTTTTTTCCTCGAGGAAGGGGGAAGAGGATGTATCGCGATCTCGGGGAGAGCCAGTCGCGCGGGAAGATGTTGATTACGCGCGAGTACGGAGATATGTGTGTGCGCGCTCCTCGCGTATTATATGCTTCGCTCGGCCCTTCTTTCGGCTTCCGTCTGTGTTTTTTGTGTCCTCTTTGCGCGCACCACGGGGATGGGACTTTAATTTGACTGCGAGAACGGAGTTTTTTCGGTCATTCTGCGGTAAGCCCTCGGCTCGGTTGGGAAAAAAATTCCCGTGCCCGCTCGGGCTTGCATAAGCTGCATTGTGATGCTTGATGCTTGATAAAGCGGGATAATGAAATTGCGAAATTCATGAAAGTGTTGTAATGGATGTTTATCAATGCTGTTATATTCGAAAGTAAATGTCTAAAAAAGATAATAGTGAGAGAAGAATATTGTTACTGTTAACATATTTATCTATTTGAAATACAACTATTTGACATGTTTAAGGATAAAATGTGATATTGTATCAGTTACAATATCTATATTAACTAATAGCATATTGAGATTTGAAAGTGGCTGATGGTAGAAGTTCTTATAAATTGTAGTTTTTGAATCTAATAACCAATTTTCTACCAGAATGATGTTGTTATATAATAAAAAGGTTTCAAATGAAAACTCCATTTAGTTATTTACTCCAACATTTCGGACATTTTTATTGTTTATGTCCCTCATCAGGATAAACAATAAAAATGTCCGAAACAGTGGAGTAAAAAAATAAATGATATTTTTATTTCAAACGTTTTTGTTATAAAACAAAATCATCCTGGTAAAAAGTGGCCATTAGATTCAAAAACTAATAAACACATTGTAACTATTATAATATCAATCTTCTCAGGTAACATATTGAAATCGTTTATGAGAACATGGTAACTTAACTGTTAATATGGCATTATAACTGTTACAATGCCTATATGTCGTCATATTTAAACATACGCATGTTAACAGTTACAATGCCATGTTAACAGTAAACAAATCCTTTTCTCAGTGTATGAAGAAATTCAGAATTTATTTCAACTTGTGGTGTCCCCAAGACCTTTCTTCTTTCTAGTCACAAAACATACAGGGCAAATCGTGTACAATTAAAAACGTCTGTCACATTTTTTTTAAGGTTGAAATTAAAAAATGTTGATTCCTTCAAAAGTTATAAGGGTTTAAAGTTAAACGTCAAAAAGGCATAAAAATGCTGTCGAAGTTGTAGCTGCCAATTCCTTCGATTTGTGCATTTTTATGCCTTTTCGACGTTGAATTTCAAACCCTTATAACTTTTGAAGGAATCAACATTTTTTGAATGTTCAAAAAAAGAGAATGAAAGCTCTTTTTAGTTTCAATTTCTTTTTTGAACCCTATGAGTAGAACGTTTCTGGGCTAAATGGCTGAGGTTTAAAGAAAAGGGCTTTTTGCAATTTTCTTCCATAATTTCAACCTTTAAAAAAATATAAGATAAAGACGTTTTTAATTGTATACGATTTGTCCCGTATATTTGATAACATCAGAAAGACGAAAATCCGCGTTCCGAAGGTTAAAAAAAATTTTTACCGGTTTTGGGGACGCCAAAAGTTAAAATAAATTCTGAATTTCTTCATATATCCAAACATTTATTCTGCACAAATGCTTTTTTAATAACCAATTTGCCGGGTCTTTGTGTTCGGGTGCTTGTCAAGGGAGAAAAATTGGTTTTTGAATTCACCCCACACACTTGTACATCACTGATGATTTAGCGAACGTTAAAACAATGGAACTTCTTTTTGAAAAAATTTTGCAATTGGCGAATTCTATTCGTGAGTTTTTTTTTAAATAAATAGAATACTTCAAGGGAAAAATTTCTTCGCAGAGATCTTTTTTTAAAATGCGAACATTGAAAAAGTAACAAAAATAAATTTGATCGATATTCCGATACTACAAATATATCCGTCCAATTAATATTTTGAAAAATACAGGAAATTTTACTGCTTCGAAATATTGGTTCATGTCAAAATATTTCATTTATCCGAAATACGTACACTGTTAAAAGGATTTGCATTAAATTTAATGAACATGTAAATGAAGCAAATTTCAAGTATGTAAATTAAAACCAAATTAATGAAATTACCTGAAAATAAATGTACAAATAACTGAAAATTAATACAAATCTGCATTACAATTAAGGCAAATCTGCATTACAATTAATGCAAATCAGCATTACAATTAATGCAAACCTACATTACAATGTATGAAAAATTGATGGAAATCTGCATTGTAATTAATGAAAATCCGCATTACAATTAATGCAAGTTTGCATTAAAATTTATGCAAATTTACATTATAATTAATGCAAATCTGCATTACATTTAATGCAAATCTGCATTACAATTTATGCAAATCTGTAATGTACTGTAAATGTACTGGAAAATTTCATCGCTGCACATTAAAAAAAATCCCGTAAACTGGAATTTCAATTGAATGCATATTTGAAATTTCTAGCAAAAGACGTTATACTAATAAAATTTTACTTGAAAACATTGTTTACTTTGTTGAAAAATATTTTTTTCTTTTTATTCAACAAATTATTTTTTTATTTTGCGAAAATAAAAAATTTTTAGAAAATGTAATAGTGCTACACAGTTTGTAGTGGAAATTATTTATTTTGATTCAAATTTTATTATATATTTTGCTTACCTCACTTTTTTTAATTCCAGCAACAATGTTAATTTATGCATATAACTTTTTAATATTATAAATTTTCGCATTTTCATTAAAGAACTTGTAACTTTTAATTAATCGCATTTTTATTATCGCAGAAAAAAACTTACATAAAATTTTCGACCTAACCGGGAATCGAACCCGCAAACCTTGGGTTACTACGCACGCACGCTATCCGTTACGCTATCGCTCGCTTGAAGAAGTTTGACATTTTCATCTACATAAGGTGCATTATCCATATTAATACAATTGATATTACATTTTGACTAACTAAAATATTAATGGCTTTTAAGAATTATTTATTTAAACAATATTTTAAGTAAACGAGTTCGATTTTATGTAAACTTAATTAAATTGATGTGAAATACCGACATAATTTTTGAACGTGTACATCTTATGCAAATACTAATAGAATTACTCAAAAAAATTTAAGAGTATAGTATTTACATATATGGAGCGCCTGACAATCCTGTTTTTCAAAAAAAAAAAAAAAAATACTTAGAAATTATTTAATTAAATAAAAACCGCAATGCCGGTAAGTAGGAATCTGCATTTGTATAATTTTGATCTAGTTTTTAAACGAGCATATCTGATGGAAATGCTAATAAAATCACTCAAAAAAATTTCTGAGCATAGTATTTACATATACGGAGCGCTTGACAAAATTGTTTTTCTAGATAAACGTCTGAATATTAATTTCATTATTTAATAAATTAACTTTTCAAACATTGATTTGGCAAAACACAATTTTCACGCCCTCCGAACATACAAATACTATACTCACAAATTTTTTCGAGCGATTCTATTAGTACTGTCATGAGATATACTCTTTGAAAAAATTGGATCAAAATGACAAAAATGCAGATTCCTACTTATTGACATTACAATTTTTATTTAATTAAAAAATTCCAAAACATTTATTTGGAAAAACACAATTTTCACGCCTTTCGTATATGTAAATACTATACTCAGAATTTTTCTGAAGCGATTCTATTAGTACTGTCATGAGATTTTCTTAAAATAAATTTAAACTAGATGCGATAAAAAATTTCTTTTTGATACTAAAATTTAAGGCATACTTAATTGTAATTCAATGTAAATATTCATTAAAGTTAACACATTTCCTGTAAAAAGTATATAAATTTTATGTAGATGCATTAAATTTGTCTTGCTTTAACAGTAATCTCTTTATGCCCTTGCATAGTAGTATTTATGAAAATGTTTATAAAATTAAAAGAACAATAACTTAAATGTAATTCTCAGTACTGGAATAGACTTTCTTGTTATATGTCATGAAATTTCATGTAAAATTAGTTAAATTTTTAATATCATCACATTAATTTTAATGCACGTGAACTGTATTATTTATGCGGATGCCCTGGTAGAAAATAACCCAACCAAAATGGCTTAACTGCAACTGTTGGCTAATCTTTTTGGCCAACGAATAACAAAAATATTAACAAACGGTTGGCCAGTGGATGGTGAACTATCGATAATTAAAAGCATCGAATGTGTGGATTAGGTCTTTCGGGTGGCCGATGATGGACTCTTATAGGTGGTGCGCTCCGTAGTTTTATGCGTTAAGATCTCAGGGTGAATCTAATACGTGGCCCAGGTGTTCGGGGTAGCCGATGACGATGTATAGGTGGTGCACTCCGTAGTTTTTTGCATCTAGGTGTCGGAATGCATTCTATGTGTGGTCTAAGTAGTCTGTGTAGCCGATGACTGAGTCTAGGTGGTGCGCACCGTAGGTTTGTAGCTCTAGGTGTTGGAACTTATCGAATGCGTCGTCTAGGTGTTCTGGGTGACCGATTACGGAGTCTTGGTAGTGCGCACCGTAGGTTTTTGGCTGTAGGTGTTGGATCTCATCGAATGCGTCTTTTAGGTGTTCGGGGTAGCCGATGACGATGTCTAGGTAGTGCGCTCCGTAGTTTTTTTGCATTTAGGTGTTGGAACACATCGAATGCGTGGTCTAGGTCTTTGGGGTAGCCAATTACGGAGTCTAGGTGGTGCGTACCGTAGGTTCTTGGCTGTAGGTGTTGGATCTTATCGAATACGTGGCCCAGTTGTTCGGGGTAGCCGAAAACGATGTCTAGGTGGTGCGCTCCGTAGTTTTTTGCATCTAGGTGCTGGAACACATCGAATGCGCGGTCTAGGCCTTTGGGATAGCCGATTACGGAGTCTAGGTGGTGCGCACCGTAGGTTCTTGGCTACAGGTGTTGGATCTTATCGAATACGTGGCCCAGGTGCTCGGGTAGCCGAAAACGATGTCTAGGTGGTGCGCCGTAGTTTTTGCATCTAGGTGTTGGAACACATCGAATGCGTGGTCTAGGTCTTTGGAAGAGCTGATCATGCGTTTAGGTGGTACGCTCTATAGTTTTTGGCTCCAGGTGTTGGAACACATCGCAAACGTGGTGGACGAGGAAAACTACGGAGAGCATTACCTAGACACCGTCATCGGCTACCCCGACCACCTAGACCACGCATGGAATGCATTCCGACACGTAGACGCAAAAAACTACGGAGTACACCACCTAGACATCGTCATCGGGTACCCCGAACACCAGGGCCACGTATTCGATGAGATCCAACACCTACAGCCAAGAACCTACGGTGCGCACTACCTAGACTCCGTAATCGACTACCCCAAAGACCTAGACCACGCATTCGATGTGTTCCAACATCTAGATGCAAAAAACTACGGAGCGCACCACCTAGACATCGTCATCGGCTACCCCGAACACCTAGACGACACATGGAATGAATTTCGACACCTAGATGCAAAAAACTACGGAGCGCACCATCTAGACTTCGTAATCGGTCACCCTGAACACCTAGACGACGCATTCGATGAGATCCAACATCTACAGTCAAAAACCTACGGTGCACACCACCTAGACTGCGTAATCGGCTACCCCGATCACCTAGACCATGTATGGGATGCATTCCGACACCTAGATGCAGAAAACTACGGAGCGCACCACGTAGACTTCGTAATCGGTCACCCTGACCACCTAGACGACGTATTCGATGAGTTCTAACACCTACAGCCACAAACCTACGGCGCGCACCACCTAGACTCTATCATCGGCCACCATTTTGCGAAGCTAATGAGCCATTTATTTGTATCAAGAAATCAATTTTCTTATTATAACATTTATTGGCCAACCGCAAGGCTTATTCCGTGATGAAATAAGCGGTAATTATTACCGACCATTGGTTAAATGGTTGGCCAAACCTTGCGATTTGGTGAACGGATGGTGAACGGTTGGTTAGCATTTCTATCAGGGTGGTAAAGAAATTCCATGGATCGCTAGTCAAATGTAGTGCTCAGAACTGGAATATCCTTTTTCATTTTGTCATAAAATTTCATGTAAAGTTTATTAAATTTTTAATATCATCACATTAATTTTAATGCACGTGAACTATATTATTTATGCGAATGTGAATGAAATTCAATGGATCGTTACTCAAATTTAATGCTCAGTACTGGAAAAGCCTTTTTCATTTTATGTCATGAAATTTCATGTGAAGTTTATTAAATTTGTTTCATATTCACATTAATTTTAATGCACGTGAACCGCATGATTTGTGTTTATGTACATGAAGTTTAAAGCATGGTACTTTAAATTTAATGAACATTAGTTGATTTAATTATTCGTATAATGTAATGAAATATTATGAAATGTAATTAAATTTCGTTATCTTCAACATTAATTTTAATGCACGTGAACTGTAATTTTTATCATCATGTTCATTAAACTTTGTGCATAAGACATTAATTTTAATTTACACTCGTAATTTTCATGCAATACAGATATTTCATGTACTCGTACAATAATTTCTATGTACAGGTACAATAATTTTAATGTACTTTCATTAATATTGTATGGATTTACATTAATTTTATGGTAGATGTGCATAAAATGATATTTAAGTTACAAATTCATGAAAATTAATGCACGAGTGTACATTAAAGGTGCATTAAATTTAATGATATTTTTAACAGTGTATACATAATGGATGTTTCGTTTTCACTTTTTTTTCTTAATATCTACTCGATATACGAAATGTTACACAGTTAACAGGTAGTCTGGAAGCCTCTCTACGGCAAAAAGGAAATACAGAGATTATTTACATGTAGGTAGCTGCTGTATCGCCTTAGGCTACGTAATAATTATGAATAGGACGAAAAGAGAGTAAAATGGATATAGCGTGTATATGCGCGCGTATAGGCCGCATGATGCAGGCACACACGAAGCTCTCGGTATAGTATAATAACTGCCGCGCAGTCATTAGGAGTATATGTTCGCTCCTAATCAGCCAGTTGTATTTTACGATGCATTAAACTTTATTTATTCTGATATATTCGCCATTTATTAAGCCATTCCGGCTCATTTGCCGCGTGCACGTACGTACATGTGTGCTCCTTTTTTTCGCCATAATACATTATGCGCATATCAAAAATACGTCGCGCTGAATTAATATATTCACGGAAATATTTTTACGCGCAGCCTGAATAATTTCGCGACGCAATAAATGGCAACCCATTTATCAGATTATATACTTAGGGTTATAGATAAGTGTCGTAATCTATATGATATATATTGAGGATGTCATATTAATAATGAGATATTGGTAAAAGATAGTATGTTATCTGACATCGAGGGCCGGCTGGGTGGGTGAAGGGTGTATAAGATAAAAGTTCCAAATGTGGATCGCTGAAATATCCGTTCGATCGCCTATAAATATTACATCGACTATATATGTATGCCCATATTCCAATCCTCGGCACACGGATCTAGCAGCTTTCTTCACCAAACTAGCGTGACGTTTATAGACCAATGCAAGTGAAAGTGATGGGTATATTTTAAGAAAACCAAGGCAAATATAAACCCATTATCGCAGCTTTTTGCCATAAACCTTGTCCCCTATACCAACGTATATCATTCAGTTTCGAGGTATCAATATAACGTAATATACTGTAACGTCTAACGATAGACTTGCGCTCATTACCGTAATTAGCAGCAACCACCGCCGGTTATTAATCAATTACATCGTGTTTAATTAGCTTCCCCACTACCCAACGCCGTTATTAACTTCTATACCAACACTGCTCCAGTTTGCGAACACCAAAAAAATAGACATCGCACGATACATCTCGCGCGGGAATAAATTCAGTTCGCCGAGCTCCCGCGGCTTTCTAAAAGAGCGCTGGGACGCGCTCACGTCCTGACCCCCCAACCTCTCCATAACTCATCGATACACATCTTTATTAAACGCGCTCTCACTCTCTACGGCTTTGTGTATATAATACCAATGGAGTGCAAAATTTCACTTCATTCCCCCATGCACATAAGCTGAAACACGATAACCCCGCTTGCTTGAGGAAAAGTAATTTCTCGCGGGCATCTCGCTGTCTCTCTCTATCTCTCTCTCTCCCAAGAGTTTATATATATACGTCGGCATCACGCGAGCAGTCTAAAAATGTCTCTGGCGTCGAATTCATCCTCGCGCATACACATTTTAAAAAGCGCCCGCACTCTCTCTCTCTCTCTCTCTCTCTCTCTCTCTCTCTCTCTCTCTCTCTCTCTCTATCGCACGCGCGCTCCCGAAGCTTCAGGTGCAGTTAGCGTGATGTTGATTCTCCGTGACTGTTCCAGTTCTCTCGCCGTGCGATGAAGAAAGTGAGTCGCGCGCGCGCGCAGTGAGAGGAGACAGTGCGACGGCATCAGCCTAGCTCGCTCTGTGCATTATATATACGGCATAACTCTCGTCGCGTATACCATATACATTTGATCGATCTTAAGCCCGCACCGAGAGACTGAGAGAGGGGGAGGGCATAGAGAAAACACCTCGGATATTGGATCCAGCGACTTCTGCGCAGCGGCGGCGGTGGCGGCGGTGTCGCATTCATAATTTCGAGAGCTCTGCGGGAAACCTGATATATCAATGTATGACTATCGCGTCGTTGTCGGCGCGCGCCGCCTACTCTCCTTTCTCGATTTTTCGCCTCCTTCTCGCGCCCGCGCCGTCCTAGATAGCTGTGGCGGCGGCAGGAAAGCCTCTCTGAGAAATAAGCCGATCTGGCGCTCCGATCTCCCCACGCATGGCCCGCGCGCACGTGCATTATGTACCGAGACACGCTGCCGCTACCGTTGCGCTTCCTAATGCTGCTGCTTTCGTATGCGACTGTTTAAGGTGGCCTCATACGGAGCTTCCACGGAATTTGCTTTGTATATATGTCTATATGCATGCAATTATGCACGCGCGGCTTCGGGTTTGACCAGTTTATCTCTATAACTTGAGAGTTTTCTTTTTTTATAGAGGTTGTTGGAATATGTTTAATATGTTGAACAGCAGATTTGGTATACGGCATTCAATGCAGCTTCTGATTTATTTTGCCATTTTGATTTTGTCTTAGTTTTAAGACTCGCTGTTGTGGTCATAAAGTCAGGCCAATATTTTTTAAATTGATATAATATAAAAGCCTCGGCATTGGATTGCATATTTAAACAAGTGGCTATCGCTTATCACGTAAAAATAATCACT
Source organism: Torymus aiolomorphi (assembly GCA_036365515.1). Lineage (NCBI taxonomy): Eukaryota > Metazoa > Arthropoda > Insecta > Hymenoptera > Torymidae > Torymus > Torymus aiolomorphi. Next base: position 4,953,657 of record CM070876.1, read on the forward strand.
TTTAAAATATTCATTTCACATGCAGCTTTCGTATATTTCAATTTGCTGATAAAATTTATTGCGATTTCTCATTAACTTTATCGAATTATTATATTATATCTATAACGTTTCTAGTTGTAGATTATTCTTGTATAATACCAACGCTTGTTGCGTAATAATTGAGATTGAATTTACAAATCACCTTGTAAAAAGATGAACTCGCTCTCCTATAAGCTAAAACAAATAGGATATTCCTTGAATAATACATTCAATCGTCCTGCAGAAAAAAGTGATTTTTTCCCTTTAGATTAATTTTATAACCACACGTCATCTCTGAGATACAGGATTGTCAAAATCTCAAGTTCGAGGCGGCCAGACTCATTTTCGTGAAATTTGTCCATATTTATCGGGCGATCGGTTAATTTCAAACCGACTCTGACTTGAAAGCTGATACGCGCGCACGCATTCGTAAGTATACAAGAGGTGAGCGGCCGAACTGATTTAGTTGCACCACCACGATTACTCGCGCGGCTGCCCGCCTTTCCCACATACACTGATTTTAATCGGCCCACAGCCGTATAGTATATGTATATACACGTATGCACATTCATGAATATATCGAACGGACAGACAGTGGCAGCTGGAAGTGCTTATATAGAGTCGGGAAGGAATATTCGGCGTCGTCGATCTATTTTCCATCTCCGCTTTCCTAATTGGATGCACTGATAACGCCAGCGACGTCTCTGTAATCGCGCGTAAGTTGCGCCCCGCCTGTATGGCATTTGTAAATGACACGCTAATTTGTATCGGTGATTTATAGTTCGAAAAGAGCCTAATGAATATTTATTACCATAACCCGGAATTGTGACTGTGACGATATGAGATTTACATAGTTCGAATGAAAAGATTTTAGAATAGGTTTTAATTTATTTTCCGAGTAAGTATTTGTAAACTACACTATAGGTGTTGTATTTAAAAAATGATTAGAAAAATTTAATTAAAATTCCCAGAACCTCTGCGCCAAATGAATAGATTAATTAAAATTCCGTTTTTAGTAATCATCGAGATCAGTTTATTTTAATTGTTTTGTCAGATTCTTGGAAAAATGTTTTTTTCAACATTTAAATTTGATCTACAAATAAACCAATCTATTTGATAAAAATTGAAGAGATTTATATTAAACTCGATTGTTTCTGGTTATAGAAAAATAAATTATATTGTCAAACCTCGTGTACTTTATTTATGCAGATTTCTCGCCAAAAGCCGAGAGTGTTGAAAGTATCGCGCAATTCAACGACTCATTAAGCCCATTCACATCGATTCCCAATTCACTTTTCCGGGAAATTGACACCATTGTTTTTCCTCCGCCCGTCGGGCCTCTCCATTCCCAAACTTCCCGAACACGTCTCCTCTCTCCGTCGAAAAATCTGAATATTCAAGACCGAGGCGCTCGCGCGCAACAATCGTTTAACGAGCCGCCGGCGTGAACTCCCCTTAACTTTCGTTTCTCTCGTGCCTTTCCTCTCACTCTCTTTCCCTCTCCTTCCCACACGTACAATCAAAAGCACTCACACGGAGACGTCCCGCAAAGCCAAGTACCTACCGGCGCGCGCGCGCCAATCTCATTTCGCGCCGGTCACGACACCCGACGATATAGTTTTCCTCTCTCAGAGGCCTCTGAGATAAAAAAAGGCCCTTAGGCAGCCACGCTGGGATAGCATATAGGTACAAATGGCAAACGGGAACTGGAACAACACTTTCACTGCAACTCGCCGGGAGTTTACAAGTCGGCGGCTCCCATTGTCGTACAGCCATCGTCAGGTTACGTGCAACGCGCGCACGATCGGCATTTTTCCAGCCCGTGCAGTGTGTGGGTGTGTGCATACGTGTGTGGGTATTTTTTTTCACTGTGACTGTTCGGTAGTCACGTCCCGAGCAGGCCTTTGTCGCGGTTTTGCCGATCTCGCGGCAATTTGCCATCTCTACTCTATTATGGTGGTGGGGGGAGAGGAGGAGAGTGGGTTATACTGCGCTGATCTCGTTAGCGCGACCGGCTTGATTGTACACTTGTTATGTTAATTTTCGGCCCCGATAATACTGCAACGAAGATTTTGCGATTAGCTATGCTGAGACCTTTTCCTAAATCTAGAAAGTTAAATATAATAGGTTGACTTTTATCCGAGTTTTTATGCTATATATATATATATAGGTGATGTAATTAAATGCATCAGGCGGTGCTTTGAATTCTTATTGAAGCCAATAAGTTAATTATTGAATAAAATAGTGTTATTAGTAATAAAATTATATAATCTATTATAAATTATTTTTCTAGTATTTTAGCAGTTTCAGATTTTAGTGAAATAGTATTACTAAAAATGTGTACTATTTCAGTCTTTTTAAGTGCATCTGGCCACGTCGAAGAATTCAATTTTATTAAAGATAAGCGCCAGAGGTACGGAAATGTAATTAAATATGGGTTTTAAGATTTTGAAATTGTTTTAGTATTTTTTGGAGGTAATTTTCGTTCGGTTATTTGTTGGTGTAAGAATGTTACTCCTTAATTTAATACCCATATTGGAAGTATGAGTGATTGTCGTTAATGGTCGCTATATTCGTGTTATAAAGAAAACTTTCTGATTTTTCCACAAGATATAACTAGCTTGCCCTCTTAAGTCTGGTAATGACAATTTTAAGTTTAGTATATGATTAGCATTCAATCTTCAAAGTATTAATTTTTCCTCAGTACGTATGTTATTATTTAGGGCTTTAGCATACACGGAGAAAAATTTTGTAGTAAAGATTACTATGTTTCATAGTAAACATGGAACACACTCATTTTCTCCCAAAAATACTACAACTTATATAGGAAAACTTATTATTTATATAGTGAAGCTTACAAAATAATAGCAATTTTTATCATAAATTAAGAAGCACGGGAAGGCAAGTATTATAGTACTTGTTATGACAATTTAAGTACGACGGTTACTGCAGAAGAAAGTAATTTTTAATACCAAATTTTTCTCCACTTATAAAAGAATTTATTATTTAAATAAATTTAGTGTGAATTATTTGTGTTACTCAATTGAACATTTGTTTTTGTTCTTGTAATTTATGGATCAGTAATAAATAAGTAGACATTTATAAAATTGTTTCCCGTTGAAGAACTCATTAATAAATTAACTCTGACCTACAAAAGTATACTGCAGGTGATGGTATAAACAAAAAAAAACACACGATCAAATTAGGACGCAGTAACCGTAACTACTTAATTAAGTCAATAGGAAAGCACCGCATCTTCATTAAAAACATGTGTGTCTTCATTTTTCTATTCAAATTATTTATTACTTGATTTTTCTTTACAATTATAGTATTTCACTGCAGCACAGCATTCTGGAGGGCAGTACAATCACAGGCACACAATCTTTTTACAACGTAAAAACGACAAAACGAACTTTTCATCTGGCTGACGGTGAGAGAATAGTGGTTTCTCTCTTTCTAAAAAACACCGATTCACGTTTTTGATGTTTTTGTGTTTTACGTTCGCGCTATATGAAGTTAGCAAAACAAAACGTGTTGTATACTTTGCGTATCATTGAGCTTTGTGTAGCGCATTTTGTCCCTCTCTCTCGCATAGAATGACTGTGTCGCAAAATAGAACTTCGAATGACCCCAGTTTTTCCACCAACCTGCTTTGAAATATTTACATTTTAAAGTTCGTTTTCCTCGCAAACACTATTAACGGCAATCAAATTTTCTGTTGTACTTTGTGTTGCGAAGATTTCTGGTCAACGAAGAAAATTGAAATCTCTCACGTCAGCGAGCACGTCAGTGCATAAAATGAATATATATTGAGTAGAATTTTTTCCCCGCGTTTCTTTGCAAGCTGTTTTATTGTACGCGCACTTGCGCTGATGCATTTTGATTAGTCGCTTGTAAAGCATGTAATTATTTTAGATTTAAAATTCTCAAGTTTTTCTAAAATCACCATTACTATACACAAATTGTAATATTACTGTATACAAAATTTTATTTATCCATTATTTCCAATAAAATGCGTCAATTTTATGATGTTCTGTTAAAAAAGATTGAGCCTTTTAAAACATTGAGAGAGAAAATAGAATAAAACTTAAAATGCTAAAGTGATGTGAAAGCAAAATACAAATAAATGAACACGTAAAAAAGGTTCTATCAGATATAAAACATCGAGTATTCCGACAATAGCAATTTATTGGCTTTTACTTTGAACGTTTAATTTGAAAAGCAAAATCGATGCCGAAGCAAATGTTAAATCGTCTGATAACCCTTTTTCGAATGATTCGCGAAACATTCGGAAGCATTGTATTATTTCCAAAAAGTCTACATGTATTGCTACAATACAGATAAATTGGTGTAAAATAAAATATAAAATCTTGCACTGCTTCTCGCAAAACAATCGAACGGAAGATTTTTCGGCTTTAGTGTCAAAGAGTGAGTTTCTGAACAGTAATTTGATATACATGGGAATACATATTCGATAAAAGTTGCTTGGAAAGCTCAGCCAATATATAAACCTTGGTAGAAAATTAAGCATATTTTATAGCTAACGTGTTAATTAAATGGAAGCATTTTAGCAAAAATCATAATGCAAAAATAATATAATACATCTAACAGTTCTACTATTACTTAAAATACATAGTTTTTTAAGTGTAAATGCCATAATTTCTTTCGGACTGGTACATAATTATAAAATACAAGTAATGTTCGTTTTTAGCCATAAAATTAACTGAAAAATAGCTAGCTTCTGGTTAACATTTCTACCAGGGAATGGATAGATTTTAAAATTATAATTTCTAGTTTTTTTTTGCAATACGTTTCCTTAACAGTAATTCTACGTAATTGAAATTGTATTTATTACAAAACACTATCTTCAGAGCATCCATTTTGCTCAAAAACCATGTTCAGAAATGCTTTTGGTCGATTGCAAATCGTCGCTTTCGCATAAAAAGGCGTTATTTCGGGCGATAATGTTTTCGCTTCTATTTATATTGTCAACCGATGGCGAATTAAACTACTAATAAATTAACAAAAAATAAAGGGTAAATCAATATTATAAGTTGTAGAACGTGTAAAAATTAAATGGTCAGTCATTTTTTACGGTATGAAAAAAAAAATATTAAATAGAAGCGAAAAACATCATCGCGCGAGATAACGCCTTTTTTAACCGGATTCTGAAATAACGTCTATTTATGTGGCAGCGACGATATATTACTATCCTCTACAAGATTTTCGAGTTGAAAAATCAAGAAGTTGTCGTGTTGACATTTCACGCCCTTAAGTGTTCCCTTTTTACGTGCTTTTCCTACTAACTACTACTTTAAATGTTTGTGAGAAAGCTGCCTTACGACTTTCAACGCGAAAGAGGACTCTGTCAAAGAAGTGAGTTTCATCAGTGTTTAGTAGAAATCCCAAATTAATTTATCTCAGCTTACAGAAAAATTTACACTTTTGCCATACTCACACTGAGTCGCAATAATGAACTCGATTTAATCTTCTCCCCGAAAGTAATCAATCGAATGACAGTTATAGGGCGCCTACAATTTTTAATCCACGGAAAGGCAGTCAGTCACCCCCGAGCAGCAGCGTAGTTCTCTCACGACCGCCCGCATTTTTCCCTCCAAGAGTACAAAGTTAATTTCCATCATACACGGCCCATTGATGTTCGGTCTCTGAAAAATTAGCCCCTGTCGCAGCTGAACTTTCGCGGATTACTCGTCGCGCTCTGCACGCACGCGTCGCAAAAAGAGGGACTGAAAATGAAAGAGAGAAGAGCGATCGGAACTGTCGATAGATTACATGCTAGAGTCCAAAAAGCCCGTTAAATGTCGAACGAGTGACTGCGCTCGTCCAGTATCTCCCTCTATCCCTCTTTTCCCCTCTCCCTCTCCTCCACGTATCTCCGGAGCACGCGAGCGCGTGCACGTGAGTTATACAAAATCCAGTCGAACGAGCCCCGCTCATACATACGGCCGCGGCGACCTTATAACGCGTGCAGATAACTGCAATTGAATTAATACAATGGCCCTTTATGTACTCCGATATTCGGCCGCGGAGCAGCGCGCACGCTTATATTCTCCCTCTTTTATCTCCAAGCGCACGCGCGCGTTTCGTTTCGTTTGTGGCCGCGCGCGCGAATGCATATATGTATACGGCCTCGCGCGTAGTGTAGGGAGAACGAAGGACAGCATGAGATAAAGTCGAGTGTTACTCCCCGAAACAAAAGTCGCGGTAGTTTGAGAAATCCTTGCAAAGGACGCGCGCGCGCAAGAGAGAGAAAGAGGGAGAGAGAAAAACGACGACTACTCGTCGATGAAATATTCATGAGAGCATCGCGCGTTGCAGCATCAGCAACGTCGAGATTCTCGTGCCTTGATCCGTGACTCTCTGTGTACACACGCGCGTGCTGCAGCCGTCTCTCTGTCCCCTTTCCTTTCTTCTTGCGGGCTTCCTCTCTTTTCTTACACGGCGGCAGCGCGCGTAAGACCGTGCAAATTAATATCGCGGAGAAATTTTAGTGTGTTTGAATTGCGAATATTTTTACCGCGGAGCGCTGGAGAGCGAGAGAGAGAGAGAGAGAGAGAGAGAGAGAGAGAGAGGCACTAAACGCTTCATTGGTTTTATTCCGAGAGCGAGGGAGAGAGTGTTTACTCGATTTTAAGCTCTCTTCCTCCTCTCTTTCTCTTCCCCTCTTACCATCCATTCGATTGCGCGAGGCTGCGAAGAGTCGCTACTTGTGCATCTCATTGTCGGGTCTGCCAAGGAAACTTTTATGCAACAAGAGAAAGAGAAAGAGACTTCTTTTTCTAGTGGATGGCCTTTAAGAGGCGTGTACCAGGGTGTTGGTTTTATGTATAAAATTCTGTTTTTAGCGGTAAATTTGCAGTTATATAACTTTTTATTAATCACGAGAATAGTTTTTGTTGATAATGGAATGACCAATTAAAATTTAATTAAATATTATCGATATTATTAGTATATTGAAAGCGCTTTTTCCTATAAAACGCCTCATTAATCAATAAATCAATTAATTATTTTAATATATAACACAGAATAATTTTATTAAAAATTACTTTCATACCATAAACTTGGATTAATTAATACACGCATAATGTGTGTATTAATTTATGCGTGTATAATTATATACAGGCATAAATTGTTACCTCAATATGAGTACTTTTCATCAATCATCTACATAAAAATCATTCGTTTCACGGGCGATAGATAAAATCCATGGATTTTTTATTCATACAAAGGACGTATTAACACGGCATTTTCCATTGTATCTGCGCCCGCGTAACACGCCCGGCTTATTTCTCCTTTTTACATACCAAGCTACGAGAGCAAACAACAAATCCCATTTCAAAGCGTTCAAACTCGTTAAAATCGCGCGAGAGAGGACGCGCCCGCGCGCTAGTATTTTCACTATCACAAAGGTTTTTTCCCGAGAAAGTAACAACGGAAAAACGAAGAGGCAAAGACGGGATACTAGTACACACAGGGGGTGTGGATACGATAGGAAACGTCGAAAAAAAGTCAATTTTGTTTCGACCTGTTTCGCGCCTGCACGCCCGGAACACAATAATGCCGAAACGCAGGACGCGTTTTTTCACGCGAACTAACACGTTTGATGGGACGCATATATATGTATATATATATATGTAGAGAGAGAGAGAAAGAGAGAGAGAGAGAGAGAGAAGAGATCGTCGACGCAGCAAACTATTTACGTCGCCCTCGCGTTGTCCCCGAAAATCCAGTGAGTGTGTGTGTGTGTGTGCATGAGCGCGCTGAAATAATCCGCCACCGAATCGCAAGTGCAAAGTAAACCTCGCGCACCGAACTACGAGCGAGAGAGAGAGAGAGAGGGAGAGAGAGAGACTCGTGATGGTCGAGAAGCTCTGCGAGATGAAGTAACCGCGCGCAACTCCCCGTACTTGAAAAAATAAAATAAACGCGGCTCTGCGCTGGTGCTCCTGGGAAAGAGGGGCGCATTTCAGTTGGAAAAATTAAGGCAGTAGTTTAAATGGGTTTTGAAACGTGAGAGCACGGGCGAATGCAGTGTTTACAAAAAGTTTGAGCATGATTAAATGTGAAATTTTAATAGAGCTACAGTTACACTCTTTTTTTCTGGAAAATGCGTGCTTTATATTTTACTGAAAAAGGGGAAAAAATAATCAAACGATGTACCACCTGATACCTCATATCGTTAAATTAACAACGAAAAGTAATTTCACAAAAATATTGAATATTTCATTCCTTTGCCGAGTTCGTAAAACAGTTTCCCATTGCAAATTAATTGGCCCCGAAAAAGACCCTTATTTTCCCAAAAAGAAAACCCATACAGTTAAAAGTCTGATAAACCATTAATTCGCTAACATGCTTCCTGTGCACAGTGACACGAAAGCAGGTTAGAGTCATAAACTTATTCCCCGTTGCACCGAGAACGTCACCATCGCTTCCTCCCACGAGTTAATATGTCGGCACTTCATTTTCACGTGTGTAATTATTGAACCGGGAAAAGCTCTGGGCGATATTTTACAAAAATGAGAGAGAGAGAGAAAGAGAGAGAGAGAGAGAGAGAGAGAGAGAGAGAGAGAGAGAGAGAGAGAGAGAGCAAGAGAGCGCACGCCACGGTCGTCTAAATCATTTGTCCTCGGTAAAATTCAGTAAGCGTGGATGACACGCGCTCTCGACAAACCGATTTTCCTCTGTCCGACCCCCCTCCCGTTCGTTACACTTCGTTTTTTCCCCCGTGTCGTGTCTCTATATGTACGATACTAACCGGCTGCGGAAGCGGGCGGAAGTGCGCACAGAGCCGTTTCATTTTCGTCGACATTTAAACTTCGCCGAAGCGATTTCTCTCTGGGAAAGAGAGGCACGCGCGTCTGCACGCGGGAACAATCAGGTGGAGCATTTTTTCGCCTTATCTCCCTCCCTCTCTAGCGCATGCTTTTTTGTTTGAGACTCTCTGCTCTGAGGACATACAACATTGTTGATAGAATTTGTGTCGAGTGTGTTGTAAATGGCATTTTCGTCGGTGAAAATGTTATTAATTTTGAAAGATTCCAAATAAGTGTATATTGATATCGGATAAATTTGAAGTTTAAAATAGTCCTTAAAATGCGACAACGAATAGCCATTTTATCGTTAGCTACTGGATCTTTTTACAATGATTCCATAGTCTTAAAAGAAATATTTACTTGGCAGAAATCCTCATTTATTCAAATCAACAGTTACAAGTTTCCTCCAGCTTAAAAAGCAGTAGCTTCCAACACGTTTTAATTAAATTTGACCAATCAATGAGTCAAGTAATTAATTGTAACGCTTCTACCTGTTGCATTTTGGCCTTTTTCTTATCTTTTATTGAAAAAAAAACTAGTTCAACAGTCTTTTTCACAAGGAAAAACGGTAAAAGTCACGATACCGCAATAATCCAATAACAAGACGCGCGCATTGACCATAAGATGTTTTCAAAAACTTTGATCGTAAAACCTTATTTTCCGAAACTTCCTATAAATGTCTCTTTGGAAAGTGTCCTCTCTCTCTCTCTCTCTCTCTCTCTCTCTCTCTCTCTCTCTCTCTCTCTCACTCACTTCGCCTCACACACAACTCTATCCCGAGATTAGATTTTCGCTCGAACGAGCCCGGCCCAATTTCGACGACGGTTTCGCGTCGCACGCCGGCAAAGATCAGCCCAACGACGACGGCGGTGGCGGCGGCGGCGGTGGTGGTAGCGGCGAGCGAGTTAATCTTCATTGCGGCAGAAGAAAAAGCCCCTTACAAGAGCGATTAAACTCCTCCTCGGACCGCAAGCGCGCGTGCGCGTCTCGGAGCCGCGGCTACTTTGGGAGAGAGAGAGAGAGAGAGAGGCGTGCGCGCGTGATGCATCGCTCGCAGAATTAAGAAAAGAGAGGAAAAAGAAACCGTCTGAGGGAAGCGAAAAACCGGATTACAGGGACGGCGTTTCCGCGCGCGCACGCGTGGGATAGCGATTTTTCGAGGGGTTATCTCTGTGGGACGTTCCCGTGTGTGTGCATATGTGCTGTATTGATGGTAGAGTGGAGATACAATAGCAATGTTTTCAAAAGATATCGTTACAATAAAGTTTTCCAGTAAAATATCTGTTCTGATATGCCGGTATCGGGGTAACGGTGTAAAACGAATAGTGCAATTTTCTCCTGATAAAGCGTCGGTATATCCCTGGTAGAAATTCATCTATATGAAATGGCCAAGAAGTTAGAAAACAGCTAGTTAAACTGGCTAATTAATAGCTATGATGAAACGATTTTTCGACCATTTTTGCCTATTTCTTAGATTGACGTAACAACGAAATATTCGTATTTGATGTACTTACTAATTTTATCTTTGACGAAAGAGCATTAAAGTGCATTGGATGGCTTACCAAAATATAAATAAATAACATTAACTAATAAAACACTTGTTGTACTCTCTCTATGAATAATTAAGCAAAACTTTTGTTTCTCCATCTGATTCTGTTTCTCTCACTCCTTATCATAACAGCAAGCCTTCTGCTAGCCGTTTTCAGACTAAACAAACTGATCAGTTTTAATATCTTTAAAATACTCAAGAACAAGTTTGTACTTGTCTTCGAAAAACTCAATCTATTTTTCAATCTATTAAATAGCCAAATAATAGAAGAAAAAGCGTTTCATCGGGAGCTAGAAACTGGTCAAGAGAAATTCCCATTTTATAGCAAGTTTCTAATATAGTCAGTTATTAGTTATAAAATGTTTTGGATTTTCAACAAAGATAGCAGGTCTCGGTAAAGTATATATTTTTGGATTTTGAAAAAAGCTTTTTTCCATATCAAAATGAATTTCTATAACAAGACTGATAACTGAAAATTCGCCTGAACGTGATAAATCTGGTTGAAACTCAAAGCTCGGAGATTTCAATCTGTGAATGCACATTTTGTAAATAAACTGACGTATTATTCAGAAGTATGAAAGCTCCTCCTAAAATACTATTTTAAATATCAGAACAGATATTTTACAGGAAAACTTTGAATTTCCGTTAATATTATTTATAAATCTCTTTTTTTAGCAATAATGTATAACAAATGTAATATATAGAGATAAATGTACTTTTGAATCTGTTTTAAAAATTTATTGCAGAATTGCAGCTAACTAAAGAAACATTTTATTTTTTACACTGAAACTTTCGTTGACATTGAAAATTTGAAAATTCAAAGTTCGTAGAAAATCATGAACAGATTTAATTAAGTTTCTCCAGTCGAGTGAAGAATTTTAATTAATTTTAAGGATCTGTATATACTATACCTTACACTTAAAATATACGCCCTTCAAAACTAAACTCTAGGGTGCTCTCCGAAAACGGCCAAGCCAATTACCGAAACCCGATATAAATTTCGTATACCCCGCCGCACCCCTCGAGCCGCTATTCGCCTCCTCTAAACATATTCATTCGGCTGGAGGGCAGTACCTCGTCGCTTAGCCCTCGGCGACTTTACTTCCTCTTCCTATCTCTCTCTCCCCTGGATCTTCGTCGCATGTGCAGCACGTGCAACAACAAACCTCTCTCTCTCTCTCTCTCTCTCTCTCTCTCTCTCTCTCTCTCTCTCTCTCTCTCTCTCTCGCTCTCTCTCTCTCTCTCTCTCTCTCTCTTTCTCTCTCGCTCTTCAAGACAGTCCTCTTCGCCTCCTCCCTTCGGTCGGTAATACGATTCCGCCGCAGTCTATATGTCGTCCGCGGCGGCGGCGAGAAGCGGGCTTTTTGCCCGGCGCATGCAATTTCTGATGCGCGCTGCATCAATCTTCGTTGCGGCGGGCTGAGAAAAAACCGGCATAATACGTTTTATCAGGTCCCTTCGTCGCTTCGCTCGCGTCTCCTCTCCTCTTCTCTTCCAGTACATATGTGTGTGCGTGTGTGTGTGTGTGTGTGTGTGTGTGTGTGTGTGTGAAGGGGGGCATAGAGAGCAAACGCCGTTGTCGTACGTACCTATATATAGCTGCTACTAACATGCGGGGGCTCTCTCTCTCTCTCTCTCTCTCTCTCTCTCTCTCTCTCTCTCTCCATTCTTTCTCCGCGCGCCGGGCCGAATTAATTCAGCGCGCACGCACGCGCGCGATTCGTTCGGCTTTCCTCGCCTAAATGGACGGTTATAAATTGCCGATAATGAAACGAGGAGAGGAGAGACGAGAGAGGTCCTTTCGCTGATTCTTCGAGAGGATGAGAGAGAGAGAGAGAGAGAGGGACACGACCGAGAGGTTTTTGTCGTGCGCGGCGCGAGTCATCAGCGTTCCTCCCTCTCTCTCCTCCATGCGCCGGCTTCCTCTCTTTCTTCTCGCCGTATCGTCTCTCCGTCGTGTAGTCATCGTCCCTCACCTCGTCGTATATATCGTCTAAACGAGATGCTCATGCGTAGGCTGCTTGGTTAAACATTAAAATTTGATTAGAAAGGTATGCAACCCCTCCAAAAAATACACACACACACACACACACACATACACACACAAACACACCGATAAATTTCGACACGATTGATTTTCGGCTAGTAGCGCAAGAACTAAATCTTCCGCTCGTTCTCTATCGTCTCTCTCTCTCTCTCTCTCTCTCTCTCTCTCTCTCTCTCTCTCTCTCTCCCTCTCTCTCTCTCTCTCTCTCTCTCTCTCGCCACGTGTTTTATTTCGTCCAGTATCGCTAAGTAGAATATTAACGGGCTGCGCGCTAGAGCCGCGAATAATTTGTTCTTTCCCCGAGGTCATTTGCATTCTAAAGACGAGAGTAAATTACGCGGCGGCGTTGGAGAGTGTGTGCGTGCACTACGGGCGCGTCAACGCGTATATATCTGTATTCATGGTGGGCTTTTAGAATGGATCCCTGATGAAAATTAAACAGTTCACGTTTTTCTTCGCGGCGCGGCTACGCTTGCTTTTTTGCGGGACGAGTCTTTTCGCGCGCGCTCGCAGCTTGCAATTAAAATAAGTGTCAATTAAAACGTGATGATTAAATAAATACCTATACTCTCTTTTTGGGGAAGCAATTTTTTCGCAGATTCGGGCGGTGAAAGGAATTTTAAAATGCAGTGTGTTTGTTAATTATCGCGTGTGACTGCTTTTAAAAACGTATTATTTTTTAAGGTTAATATTCAAATATCTAAATAATAGAGATGGGATTTTAAATGAAATAAAGTGTTTTAAATGAAACCTACACTGAGAAAAATGATGTATTAAAAATTACTATAATATATAGGAACGTGGGGACAAATCTCAAATACCAAAATTTTTACTATAAAATATAGTAATAATTTTAGTATTTGAGATTTATCCCCACATTCCTACATATTATAGTAATTTTTAATACATCATTTTTCTCAGTGTATAGATATTTACTTTCTGAAGTAGAGATTCTGGACATTCGCTAATCGGAGGTATAGTGGCCGACTTATGCAATCTTATAACACACACCTCGAACCACAAAAACCTCTTCGCATCCATCTCAACTAAACTCACTAATACGAGCTCCGCTTAAGACTCGCTGTTAATAAATGCGACCTCGCGTATCGCGCCTGCGACCGCGCCAATCAATAAAAAGTGCGCTCGAAATCAATTCTCCCCCTGCCGCTATCTGCGCAACACGGAATAATACACTACATGCATTTACACCGCGCGAGTCTCGTTCGCCGCCGCCAACTTATTGCGCGCTAAACGAGTTTAATGCTTGCGTAATAAATCGCATCTGCGCATATAATATGCGCATTCATCAGGCGCTCCCGTTGCACCACGCGCCACTTCCTTGCTGTCGAATAAAGAAGAAAAATAAAAGAATGAGAAAGGGTCGGAAGGAGGAAGCAAAAAGACCTGCAGCGCGCCATCTTTTAATCAAAGCTTTAATATAGCACGGTGCACACCAGGCTAATGAATATCCGAATTCGCAATTCGAAAATCGCGCGCGACGAGATCAATCTTGTAAAAGGGCTCTACCTCTTCCTCGTATGGATATAGTATAGTCGAAGGAATTTACCGCGAAAGAGCAATAAGAGGAGTGCACCGCGAGATAAGAAGCTTTGCACTCGAGATAATATACTTCTTTATACTAAAAGAGTTGCTTCATCTGATGTGTGTCAGAATATAGATATACATTCAGAGAACTCTTTTCGTTAAATGAATCAGACGTGAATTTCAAATTATCTATTTTAATGGGCCAAGTGTACCTAAAATAAAAATTTGCTGAATATTTCTATTGCTTGAGTTATTGCATGTCTAGACATGCCATAACTACTGCTATAATTCAGTACTGAAATATTATATTTAATGCAAAACTCATTCTTGAATTCGTGTCCCACATCAACCGGGAACAGCATCACCTTCACACCTACCTCGTGTTATTATAATCGAACCAATCCATATATACGCGACAGCTTGCGTAACGCCTGAAAACTGTTGCGTCAATTTCGCGAGGCTCGGAAAATGAAACGACAACGTGTGCACCTATATAATATATTGCACCTGTAGGTATCTCTTCATTCCTCATGTGAATTTGAAAGGCTCCGTTGTCTGCTGCTGCTGCTGCTGCTGCAACGCCCGTACCGCACACGGGAGACGGCGAAAGTAATATTCCCTGATGCGCTCGATACAGATACGATTGCCTTGGGGCCTTCCATGAAATCCGAATACATTTACGAGTTTTATATGGATCGGAGTAAATTCGATTGACTTGTATCCCCTCTCAGTCCGTTTCTCTCGACTATCTCTCTCCCCCTCTCGTAAATCGTGTATACGCACGTACCGGACGATTTTCCCCGCCGGCACGTGGATTAATTTTTCCGTTACACGTCGTTTTTGTCGTCGTCGTCGTCGCAATATTCTTTTTATTTGTTCCTGAACGGGGACTCGCTCGCTTGTTTTGCGAGATGTCGCGCGCGCGCGCTACGGTCTTTCGACCCTCCTCGCGGGCGAGAACGAGCGCGAGTTTTTAATTGAATATTTAGCGAGAAAAAGAAGCACGTACGAGCAGGCTGGTAGCGGCGCGGGCTCTGTAAACTTTTAATTACCGTCTGCGTTTGATTGTCGCTGGACACGGCGCGATGCATTTTCCATTTTACGCAGACGAATGTGAACTGTACAGCTGATGCCTTATACACTGCAATGTGTCCTTGCGCGGGTACTCCCGTTTTTGTTGGTGCGGTATGATGTATTTAAAATTAGCTTTTCTTCTTGCACATGAGCGATAGTCGCCGGAAGGACTTCTGTATTGTCGTAGTCGAAGTTTGAGATAGGTTGCGTAAGATAGAATTGATTAAATATTTTAGCTAATACATTTTCTTATTCAGATTATATATGAACCACGAAGTAACTGCTTTTGCTTTTTGCGTAAAAATTGAAGCTAGAGTCAACGTCGTGGCTGCTAATATTGCAAAGTGATGTCAATATATTTTGTAAAAAATTTTATACGCAATCCATTTTGTGATAATACATTTTACTGTACTTTATAGTAAGCATGAAAATTGTTATTTTTTTACTTATGTGTCGCATCAACTTCTGTTATTTATTATAGTGGCTTCTAGATATTTACATTAACAATGATATAAATGAAGGTATTATCAAAAATGATATGACTAAAATATACATAATGTGATATCAGGTTTCTAAAATATTATAGCTGTCTGATAGGCATTAGGAATATTTTGTGCTCAAAACATGGGGAGATTCGTGTCGTCCAAAATCCAGCAACAGCTCTCCGACACGCAGTTATTTATATTTATTTATTTATTGAATTTATTCCTGGACTAGCCCGAAAATACATAGATACAAATCAAGCGTGGGCGTAGTGCTCAGAACGTGTAGCAGATATCACAGTAAATATTGCAATAGCATATCATATAAAGCGTAACAAATATAAACAAAGTCGCGTACATCAAAATCGCGTTAAGCCGCTTAGTCAAAACTAGTGAGTATACTTAGGATTACTTACAATTAAAATCACAGTACTTCATAGGTGAAGTAATGTCGAAATGCGATGCATACGCTATCTGTTTAAATGCTTATACAAGAAAGGTCAGAATACAATTAAAAAAGTCATAGGGACTAGAATAAGTTGCATATTCATTAGAAAAGAAGTAGAGATAACGAATCGCAGGCAAACGATAATGTGCTCGTGCAGAGCATTTTTAAAGCGGCTGAGCGAAGTTACTGTTTAGCGGTTGCAGTTGCGAGGTTAGTTTCTTACCCAAACATTTTACTGTATATATGAATATTGTTTCAACTTAATTGTTAGACATATGAATTATATTATTGAACTAATGACAACAAATTAACCCAAAATCAGCCAAAACAGATGTACCTTCCGCAGAAATATTTCATCGAGCATTAACTTAATTATGACTAAGATTTACTAAGCTATTATACTCATATAATTAAAATAACCTCCTTGGTGGAAATCCAAAACATTTTCTAACTAATAACTGGCCATTTATATTAGAAACTTGCTATAAAATGGGAATTTCCCTTGTCCAGTTTCCAGCTCCCGGTGAAACGCTTTTTTCCTATTATTCGAACATTTAATAGATCGAAAAATAGAATGAGTTTTGCGAAGACAAGCACAAGCTTGTTCTTGAGTATTTTAAAGGTATTAAAATTAATCAGTTTTTTTAGTCTGGAAATGGCCTATTTTAGTAGAAGGCCTGTTGTTATGACAAGAAGTGAGAGAGACAGAATCTAATGGCAATAAATACATTCTACGTAATACCTTCAAAATGACTACTGTAAATGGTGTTTCTGTCTGCTCTTATTGTTTATATTTTAGTAAGCTATCAGTTACAGTTGAATACCGTCCAATTTAACGTCAATTCTTCAAGTAAACTTAAAACGAAAATTTGGGGGTTATGTCCAATCTATTAAATGTGCGAATAATGGGAGAAAAAGCGTTTCACCGGGGCCTATTAACTAGCCATTTTTCCTACCTATTTATTGAGATTGTGGCCATTTCAGATAGACAAATTTTCACCAGGGCTAAGCTGCTAGGATTTTTGCGGAAAAGAGGAACAAAGAAAGCAACGAAATAACTTTCCAATTTTTATCTGCAGCCTATAAAGCACGTACGTAGTTTTGAGCGTGCCTTACTGTTTTCAGGAAACGCCGTTGAAAGCTCGCGCCGGCGCCACTCCTATGTAGTCGACATCCTTTTATTCCCCCGCATATAACGTCCGTTCGTGCGTAAGGGCAATTATCAACCTCCCGCGCAGGAAAAATAGTCCTTGGAATGTAACTGCGCCAAAGCAGCCGCACGCTGTCGCCGCGGATTAACGGGCGCTCTCGTTAATTATTGCGAAATGGCCGTCCGATATACGCATATGTACGAGCGATAAAGCCCTGTTTTTTTACTCGCGCATGTGTGCGCGTGCAGAGTAGATAAGAACGCGCTGCGTGTTTTTCCAGCAAACAGAGCGCCCATAACCAAGCCAATTCCGCGTCTACCTCGTCATCATCCTTTTCCCGCTGTTCAAACAGAGACGAGCGTTTAAGTGCTCCATGCGCTCGAGAACACGCGCGCGCGCGTGCGAGTATTTACAGCCGAAGATAATCTGGATTAACGCGCGCGCGCGGCAGGGTTAAGCGGTGACGAGGCGCGCGAGTTAATTCTCGCGACTTTCCAAAGGGAAAGAGAGTGAGAGAGGGCTACATGCTAATGCCAACTTCATTTCCGCGCGCGAAATGTATGCGTACTCCCGAGGAATGCGTGGGAGTTTTAGACGAGTAGAGCGGCGAAAAAGTATGGCTGGAGAGAGGGGGGGGGGCGGCGAGGGAAGAGTAAGGAAAATGTTTGCGTGGGTTTTAATTTAAAGCAAAAACACTCTCCTCGGGTGGGGGTTTTAATTTAATCCCCACCCGAGGAGAATTTTTATTTTCCGTGACAGCTATCCGCAGTTATTATGATGAGCCCCGGGAATCTGTTAAAGAGAGAAATGTTTCTAATGAGGTGAAGTTTTGGAGCGGAAATTTTTGAAAAGTTCGATGTCAAAGTAGTAACATAATTTACTTCGTTGCAGGTTTTATCTCTCTTAAAAGAATGATGATGTAAATGTGAAGCTGAAATAAAACCTTTGCGATTGGTCAAGTCCGTTTAAATGGAACCCGTGATTGGTCTGCAGTGGCGTTAGCTATTAGCTTAAGGTCTTAACTGATTCATCCAAATAAAACTCATATAATTTGAAATTATGAAATATTTAAACTAAAGACATAAGTTATAAATTGTATTAATGACTAATTAAAGTTTAATATTGTATAACAAAGAAGTGTTATTATTTTGTCTGTAGTTAATAATGAAGGACTATCAAAACTGTTCTAAATACGGTTAAATTTCTAAACTCAAAATTTTTGTATTTTAGGAATAAACTAAAATAAATATAAATACGATCCAAGTTTTAATAGAAAATATTGGATAAATTTGTGTATGTTAAAAAATAAAATGAATTTTAAATTCATAATATTTCAATATTAATTGTTTAAGACAAGGTAAAGCGAAGAGTACACGCAGCAAGCTTGAACTGGTTAGTACTTTAAAGATTCTAATTAACTCAGGATTTTGTTAACAGGATATATCTTCGCGCGGTACGAAGAAAAGCCAACTTGGAAGTTACAGTCGAAGAAAAGCCAAAAATGCGTCTAAGGCGAAGAAAAGCCAGTTGCGTCCTCCCAGACGAAGAAAAGCCAGTTTGCGCCCTCCTAGACGAAGAAAAGTCAGTTTGACTTGTCTCAGACGAAAAAAAGCCAGTTTGCGCCGTCCCTGGACGAAAAATCGCAGCTCATAACATTTCGCACGAGAAAAAAAACCGCTGCCAATTCATTGGCAAGATGCTTCCTCAAACTAATTTATCGATTCCATTTTTTAAATTTAAAAAACAAAAGTAAATTTTTCACAACAAAACTTTATTAATAAATAAAACTGTTTTCTTTGTGGATCTTTGTTGTTTGTTAAACAATTTGACTGAATATAAAAAATATCTTTTTTCACACTCCGTGCTCGCAAAATCGAGCTTTGCACACGTCGTATAAAAAAATAGTGTTCGATACACGAGTGAGAAAGTGATTTTATCCTCGTGTGGCCTTTTCACCCTCGCTTCGCTCGGGCGCAAACGTCCACACGAGGATAAAATCACTTTTTCGCACTTGTATCGAAAATAACTATTTTGTTTTTTCATTTATGTATCCTATACAAACAATTAATTATTGTTATAAAAAATTTTAAAGAAATACATTAGTTCGAGAAAGAAAAGTATATATTGGCAATAATCTAATAAATATTTGTTTTGAAACAGGTATTTAACTACTATCCTGCTCGATTTAGTGGTTTAAAGTTAATTCATCATTGTAACAATCATACAAATATAATAACTAAGTTATACTTCTTAACAAAAGACAACGAATCGTTTTGAAATTTAACAGAGAGGTAGTTTTTTTTATATTTACAAATCGATATTTTATGAAATATTTTTATGAAATTTTTACGAAATTCATATTTTGAAAGTCAATTATTATCATTGCCCTAGTACACGTTGCCGCAGGACTTAATCTGAAATTACTTTCTCGGGGATATGCCCTAGTATACAATAATTATTTTATTTATATATGATATACAAATTAAATAGAACTATTGCATATTTTGCTCTAAAACTTTATATTTGTGTTTTGTGGCTAATTTGGAATGAGTAAAAAAATTTTGACCAACATAACCTATTGAAATTTTAACACAATGTTGTACTCGATAAGTGTAATAAGTGGTAAAAATTTTAAGTCAATCAATCGAATATTTAAAAAAAAAATACAAATATCAGAAATTTATAAAAAAATTTTAACCTCAAATATCTTTGGTCACAACGGTCAGATTTTTTTCGGCAAAGAACTGAATCCTTAGATATAAAAAAACTAATTCATTGCCAAATTTCAAAACGATTCATTGACCTTTACTCCTGATATCGTTAACGCAAGAAAACGCACTTGATTTCAAAAATAACTTTTTTCTCGGAAACAAATCAACATAACTTCTTGAGATTTTAACATAATTTTGTACTCGATAAGTGTAATAAGTGGTAAAAATTTTGAATCAATCAATCGAATATTCTTTTTAAAAATGCAAATATAAGAAATTTATAAAAAAATTTTAACCTCAAATATCTTTGGTCACAACCCTGGTAGAAAATTAATCATAAGTTGGCCAGAATATGGCTAAGCCATATGCTGGTTAAGCATATTCTGGCCAATTTATGGTTAATTTTCTACCAGGGAACGGTTAGATTTTTTGGGCAAAGAACTGACTCCTTAGACATAAAAAAGCTAATTCTCTGCCAAATTTCAAAACGATTCATTGACTTTTACTCCTGTTATCGTAAAGGAAAGAAAACACATTTGTTTTCAAAAATAATTTTTTTCTCGTAAACAAATCAACATAACCTCTTCAAATTTTAACACAATGTTGTACTCGATAGTGTAATAAGTGGTAAAAATTTTGAGTGGAAAAATGAAAAAGTTTTTGAGATATTAATTAAAGAAATATAAACCATATTTCACCAATAACAAATGACAGGCTAGAGATAATTTAAATTTAAAAAAAAGAAATTGTAGGTAATTTAAAGACCTTTTAAGAAAAATTTAGTTTATTAAGTAATACTGGTTGAAACAAATTAAAAAATAAAAAAAAACGAAAAATTCAAAATCATTTTTGGTTATAAAAAAAAAATCGGTAAAATCAAAAAGTAGGTTATGCTCTCTCTATTCTCCGAAACGAAGAGAATAAGCCTTTTCGGATGTAAATCGGTCGATCGGTTCAAAAGTTATCGCCTGTACAGACAGACAGACAGACAGACACACACACACACACACACACACACACACACACACAAATTTTTTTCATCAAAAACAACGGATTTTAGCGCCAAAAGTCTTAAAACATGTTTTTGAACATTTTTTGTTTCAAAAATTTTTTTCACCGTTACAAAGCTTCCTCTTTGAGGAAGCAAAATCCAATTCTGTTAGCGAAAATACTTTTACGTACGCGTATTGATAAATAATGCTGTATATTATGCTTGTAAATTTTAATTATTACAATACAATTACTATTCATACTATTAATAAGCGGCTCTAGGAATCCCGAATCAGTGTACTGATAATTCAACTTTTTGTTATCATTGCCTCTGAACATTTGTCAAAAGCACTGCAATAAGTCGTTCATAAATGATAGTGTACGCCTAATTGTACATTTATTCTGCTATACTTACACAGAAAACTCTTAGGAACGTCGAATGCAGTACCCCCGGCCGGGGGCACTACTGGCTCAAACGCTTGGAAGGCTTGCGCGTCTGCAGCTCGGAGCCGTTGCTCTTTTTTCGGATATATCTGAAAGGGCAATAAACCTGTGATTGCGAGTAGCTTATAATTCATGAACGGCGTTGCAGTGCTTTTGACATATGTTCAAAGCCAATGACAAACCAGGAACTGACTGAATCTTAAATCAATGTACTGACTGTCAGAACATTGATTCAAGATTCCTAGTACCACTTATTAATAGTATTAAGAGTAATTTTATTATGATAATTAAAATTTACAAGCATAATGCAACATTATTTATCAATACGCGTACGTAAAAGTTTTCGCTAACAGAATTGAATTTTTTTTTCGCGCGAAGTATCGGCAGTTGGGATTTTTTGTCCAAACTGGCTTTTTTTCATCTGAGACAAGTCAAACTGGCTTTTCTTCGTCTGGGAGGACGCAAACTGGCTTTTCTTCGCGTTAGACACGTTTTTGGCTTTTCTTCGCCTGTAGCTTCCAAGTTGGCTTTTCCTTGTACCGCGCGACGATATAGGACTTTGCAGTATAACAATGTTGCATGTATAGAATTTATGTTTTTATTTATTCATAGTTTTTGAGCTAGACTTTAATAAAAAACACGTAGCTTAAAAGAGCGCCGGAGCATATTGCAATGTCTTTCACCAAATATTTTATAGTTCACAAAAATATATTTAATTCTTAATATAAAATATATTAAATTTACATTAGAAAATATATTTAATTCATTAAATTACGCAGATAATGCTTTCAATTATCATTACACTTCTGAAATATGATTAACGTTTAATGCGGCATATGCTTCTATAATAATACCAGAATACCGGACATCAAAAGAATAAGTTCATTTCGAATTTGCTTTATATATTAAACAAAAAAAGATCTACTATTTGATCGTCAGATTTGAATAAAAATGACAATGTATGTATCTAGGCATGTGTGATATATTTGAATTTTTTTGAAAATATCATATTTTACAGAGCTTATGAAACATTCGTCTCATTAGTCTCCCTAAATCCCATCTATTCATTATACTATAAGACTCAATTAATTAGCATAGTAGCAAATTACCTAAAACTTATATCTTAGTAAGGTAATTAAGCGGAATATTTTCTTTCTCCTTCTGTAAATACGTTGGGAAAAAATTGTAAAAAAAGGCTTTAAAAAGTATTAAATATACTACCAAAAAAACAAATTAGGAAGCCCCAAACTTGATATTGGCTTTGTAGGGTGCAAAAGTGTAAAATGTGCGTTTTGGCTAAATTAGGTAACACTTTTCCTAATTCGTTTAAAAAATATTGATTTTTCAGGAAATTATAAGAAATTAAAGATGGTGTAAGAAAATGGTCAAAAATTTGTCTTCATTTTAAGCGATTCAATACACCGTATTATTAAACATTTTTTACGCTACCTTTGATTGCTTATAATTTCCTGAAAAATCAATATTTTTCAAACAAATAAGAGCTTAAATTTTAGCTTTTGCTGTCTATTTTTATAATCTTTTTTGTTCGTTTTCGTTTCATAAATACTTGCAATGTAAAACAGTTAATAGAAGAGACATCATTTTTTAACGAAATAGATCATATTTCAGATTAGATTGCCCACATTTCAAGAAAAAGGGCCTATGAGATGAAATTAGGAACACTGAGATTCATTTCTATATAGATACCAGAAATCGAATCTCAAATTCCTGCAGAAATTCGTTTCCCGGAGGGTGTGGACTCTCCTTGTAGGTCTAAAGGAAATAAAGGAATTGCTTACATTATAATGTATTCTATAAACGATTTTGGAATTCTATATATGGGAGTTTGCCATAAACTATACAAAAAATTCATTTTAATCAATGAAATTGATTATTGCTAATCATATTTTTAAAGTTTCTTCTCACAAAAGGGACAAATACGTGATTTAGTGAAAGTAATACGAATTTTACAGCTTCTCATACTTATTGGATGACATCTTCTTTACAGATTGTCCGAATTAGGTGAATAATAGACACGAAAGTATTTTGCTTCTATAAATTACAAAAAAAAATTATTTTTAATATTACTAATTTAAAAAAAAACCTCACCTGACCGCCCATATCACTTTTAACTGGGTTTGTTACCTTATATTTCGACTATAAATGAAACACTTGCGTTTTTATTTTATAAAACGCCTGACTCGCTGAAATTTGATAAGAGAATCTTACATAATAAAAATATAGTGATCAGTCTCAAACAATTAAAAACGATTTATAAGGTATATTTTTCATATTTGGAAGGTAACGATATTAGTTATTTAAGCTTTCGGATAAGTGAAGATAGCGAACTAGGAAAATGGCAGAACTATCATAGTGACCGAATTACCTCGAGTTACCTTATGTAAAATTGGGAAATGGTTATCCCGATCGAAGGAGGTAATGCCGGGGATAATGCAGCAAGTCGAAAATTGATAAAACTTCTGTTACTGGAATCATTAGCACACCACCATTTAAATATCCACTTTACTGAAAATTCTAGGAGTACTAAGAAGTGTTCCCCGAATCTCGCTGTATTCGAGTGAAATTAAATATATCGAAAGGCTGATAGTTAGAAGCCTTACCCTTCAGAAAATTATAAGTAGAACACGCGTGCCCCATTAGCAAAAACAAGCTTATCATACAGGGTTTAAAACAGAAAGCACGATTAACAAAATGCAAAAATACTTAAATATATATATCTACAAAATAAACTAATTTCATACTGCTACAAGTGTAGAAAATACATAGTACGAAAGGGGATTTATAGAAAATACATAAGACGAATGTCACAAATACAGTGAATGCTATACACTAATTTAGACAAAACGGTTACTTCTATGTGTATACGATATTCGACTTACATATTCTCTAATAAATGCACCTTTCGGCATATGTGTTTTCTACAATTTATTGTGCCAGTACAAAATTAGTTTGTTCTGTAGATATGTTTATGTATTTTTGCATTCTGTTAATCGTGCTTCCTTTTTTAAATCCTGTATGATAAGCGTGCGTCTGCTGATAGGGCACGCGTGTTCTACTTTTAATTTGTTCAAGGGTAAGTAGGCTTCAAACTATCAGACTTTCGACATATCTAGCCCCACCTCTGCATTCATCCTGGAATCAACTATATATTTCTATCGCGACATTATTATATGCTCGACCTACAATCCACATTCTGCAGCAATATCAACACAAGCAGCCCGGCGCCCTCTCCCCACCCCTTCGGATTATTTATATACATCATAAGCGCACATATAAGCTCGGAGTTTGTTAGCAGCATTCAAACATTCGAACGCGAGCTCAAATATTAATATAAACAGCCGCGGCGTGGAAGTTCTGTCCCCGCCTGTAACAGACGTCTGTACACAGTAGACAGACGAAGTTACGCGCAGATGCTCGCGTGCGTCCGTCGTGCCATAGGCGTCTTATCTCGGAGATTTCACTGGCGGCGACGAGCAAAGGCGAGCGAGCAATAGGAAACCGGAAGCACTCGAGGTACTAGGGGGGCCTACATCACACGCGCGTTTCGCCTCGGGTGATTTAGCCGCGCGTGCGCGTATTTGCGCGCTCGCTTTGGCCAAACCGTTATACACTCTACGCCGAATATTGCGTTAAGAGGCCGCGCTTGCTCTCCCTATATATCGCTCTATTTATCCATCTCTGTCTCTCTCTCTCTCTCTTTCCCTCTCTGCGCGTCCCTTTATCTTTATCTGCCATATACACTACCTCATCCGCTTCGCGTCTCTCGCGCGCGCGCTGTCTCTCGTCGCGTCGTCGCGGAATGGCCCATTTCCTCCTTTGTCCTTTGTACATAACGCGCCCGCGTATTGCGAGGCGACGGACGGCTGACGCTCTCTCGCTTCGCTCCTCTATAATTAAAGTTCCACGCTCTATACGTATTATACGTATATATATGTACGCACAGACGTACACGTGCTGCCGTACGTGTGTGTAGATATATATATACGTGCGGTGGCGGCGGCAGCGGTAATCGCCGATAGCGACGGAATTCCAAACGAGCTCTACTTCGATTAACATCGTCGCCCTTGGCGGATTGTACTTAACGCATGTTTAATGCATCTCTCCGCAAGACCGCCGCGAGAGCGAGCGAGTCACCGTACACACGAAGCACGAAGCGTTAATTAGCCCGACGTTCGACGTTTTCGCTTCTCTCTCTTCTCTCGCTCTTTCTCTCTCTCTCTCCGCTTCTCTCGCTCCCTTATTCGATTGAACGATTCATCGGGTTTCGTTCTGTCTCTCCCCCTCTTGCTCTCCCGAGCGATGTTTATGTGCGCAGCGCGTAGTCTTCTTATTAAGGGACGACGGAGGACGAGGAGGAGGAGAGGCCGAGGGAGCTGTCCTTGGGCGCGCTCGGAGTAGTCGCTGTCGCGCTTCTTCTTGTGTTTTCTTCTCTCTCCCTCTCTCGCGAATTGAATGTGCATAGCGCACGCGGCCGCTGCAGCAGTGTCGTGTGTCGTAGGGAAGACGGGCTCGCTCGCTCACTTCTGTCCAAACGTTCATTTATGAGGATTTTTTCAAATGCGGCAGACGCGAGTGACTTCATTTTTAGTCGTACGCGGAGGAATGTTAATTTGCCCGCTGTTTTATGGATTCGTCGCAAAGCCAGTGCGTCGAATGATCGACTGCACGCGCGCGAGCGCAGTTCGCGAAATTGGATCTGTCTGGAATGAAAGTATAAATAATAAAAAGTATTTAATATGCATTTAAACGGGGGAGGGGGAAGCGCCCACGGTTTACACAAAGTGAATTAATGAACGGAAATACGCTGTCTCGAATCTACTGCGGCAACGATGATATTGGTTTAGTTGAAGTAACAACAATGAGCTGTTTTCGCTAATAGAACGCCTGCGTCTATTTATATAGATTAATAATATCTCGTTAGTTGTAGTATGTAATTTGAATTTTACAAGTTTATTTTAACTATTGAGGCATTAGCTGCCTTTTTTCTCATACCTATACTACTTATAAGTAGAAATTTTCATAACTTTTTAATTTTTTTCTGATCAAATCACGAGGTGAATGAAATAGAAAAAAATCTGGAATTTCCAGGACAATAGCATTTTTTCTACCAGATATCATAAACATCTAGGTACTACACTTGCAATGGGCCATTTAAATTAACGCGCGAATTGAGCGAAATTGCGGCGTAGATGGCAGCTCTCGTCCTCTTTTCTGGCGAGACTGCGAGACGGTCCCGATCGTTTCGTCCGGCGTGCTGCAGACACTTGTTTTTCGACGTGTGTAGCCTGGCAGAAATGCTAATCAGAAGCTAAAAACGAATATTCCTTGTATTTCATAATTGTGTACCAACCCGAAATAAATTATGGCATTTACACTTCATAAAATATGTATTTTAAGTAATAGTAGAAGATGTATTACATTATTTTTGCATTATGATTTTTGCTAAAAATGCTTCCATTTAATTAACACATTAGCATATAAAATATGCTTAATTTTCTACCAGGGTACGATTTATAATTAGGTCCTTGATTTAGTAAAAGCGCTTCTTTTCATTTTAGTTTCTGCAAATTTGACGTTAGGAGTGGTCTCAAGGGTTTCTTTCGAGCGTGACCCGCGTCTTTATTTGTGCCCAATCGAGGAAAGACCCATTCGTTATTTTGTATTAATAATCTCGTTAATTTCACATATTTCCGCGGTAGATGTTATTATTTTAGCTGTTTGTGTGGGTGCTAGAAAACCACCGGAGGGACTAAAAGGTCGCGCGCTCATGTAATGCTGTAAGTTTCACATGGTCCAAGCAGCGCATTTGGTGCCGATAAAGAAGATTTCATAGACGAAGACGTCGATTTTCTGGGCCCTGGAAGTGTTACGTGGGGATACACACAGGAATATGAAAGAACGAAATAAGCAAGGCGTCCGATTACAATATGACGCCGATTAGCAAAAAGACGAGCGGTGGCGGCCGTGGCTTATAGTTGGTAGTATGTCTGACTCGCGAGTCGGTGGCTCTGGTTCAAGCCGAGGGTCCGTCACTTTTTAGTATTAGAAGTTTTGATAGCTCACTCGTAACAGAAGCGAACTCTACCATCTCCACATTTAAGGAGATTGCCTACCGGAAAATCTGTATGTGTGCAAAATTTTATCGAGATCATTTGATTATTCTTGGAGATATTTAACATTCAAAATTTTTGTATTTTAAAAAGTGATTTTCTTTGTCGCACGATAAATGGAGTAAAATTGGTTTAATCATTTTGACATTTTATGGAGATGTCGAGTTTGTATATTTCTTTTGTATGAATTCTTTGAGCAAAAGTATCGGTTCATAAATTTCAGAGACATTTCTTTGATGTTCAAATTTTGTTAACCTTTTTTTATATTTTGTTAACCTTTATTTATCAGCTTTGAATTTATAGATGATTTTGTATGTGATATTGGCTATATTTGTGTAAAATTTTATCAAA
Organism: Torymus aiolomorphi; assembly: GCA_036365515.1. NCBI lineage: Eukaryota > Metazoa > Arthropoda > Insecta > Hymenoptera > Torymidae > Torymus > Torymus aiolomorphi. The sequence continues at coordinate 4,981,432 of CM070876.1, forward strand.
ATCATATGATTACTTTGTCGATAAATTTCAGACATTTGAGGTTAAAATTTTGTCAACATTTTTTTCAAAATGTCATTTCTCGAGCTTGATGAATAAACATGAAATTTATAGACCATTTTGTATCACTGATAGAAAGAATTACTTGACGCAAGGCCTAAATCTCCGGCTTGACTGTGAACGCACTGAGAAAAGAATATAGTTAATATGATACACGCCTAACTAATAATAATAATTATTATTATTAAATTGTAAAGACTCTTCGCGCCGGTTTGCAATACAAACTATAAGGGCGCGACAGATTCGAATTTGAATCTCCCGCCTCGCGTGCGGCGCCGGCGAGAGTCTAGTTCGCGCGCTGCCGCTACGCGGCGCGACCCCTCTCTGCGCGGCTCCCGCAGTCAATCCGGCGGCTCGCGGGGATATAGGCGGGCACGGCCGCAGCTTCAACGGGCTTCTTTCACTCGGACATCTTCCTCGCGTTGATGGTCTCGGTAGAGGTGGGCGACATTTTCTAAAATATCGATATTACATATCGATACGTATCGTACATTCAAGTATCGATATGACTAATATATCGTGCCTAAAATATCGATATTCAAAATATCGATAAAATCGGCGTTAAAACCAGACAATTATTTAAACAATTTTAAATCCAAGTAGGCGGGGGATATGAGGTCCACGCATATTAGGTAATTACGTAGATGTGCAACAATAAGCAAGACAATTATTTAAACAATTTGTAAACCCAAGTAGGCGGGGGATATGAGGTCCACGCATATTAGGGAATTACGAGATGCGCAACAATACGCAAGATAATTATTTAAACAGTTTTTAAACCCAAGTAGCCGAGAGACGGGAGGTCCACGCATATGAGTCATGTATAGACGTAAAAAAATAAGCAAAACGATTATTTAAATAATTTTTTAACCCAAGTAGCTGGGGGATACGAGGTCCATGCGTATTGCGGAATTACGTAATTATGCATTAATAAGCAAGTAAGCAAGACAATTATTTGAATAACTTTTAAAATGAAACTTGGGTTTTCTTAAAATAGGATCAAACTTACATATTTTAGTGTTAAATAAATCATAAGGAAAACTTTATTTTTATTAAGTTTTTATTATTTTTATTAATTTTTATTAATAATATCTAAATCGCAGATCGGCAAATCGGGCAAATGTATGTTTACATTATAATACTATATGATATAATCTCATGCCTTACAATAATAATTACAAACTTTACAAAGTTAACTTTTAAACTAAATTATAAACACCAAAATTCGATTGGTAAGGTTCTTCTTTTTTCTGTTAAAATTAACGATGCTTGCGAGGACAGCCTTTCAGATGGTACCGATGTGGCAACTACTGTTAAATAGCGTAACGCTAATTTTGTAAGAGCACATTGTGGCATCATATTCCAATATTTGATTGGATCTCTCGTTCTTTCTATAGGAGGCTGTGATAAATAATAACGAAATTCCTCGGGCATTTCAGAACGAGGTTGTGCTAATGTTTGTTTTGCGTGTTGTTTTAACCTGTTCCGTAATTCATTATCGAAACTCCAAATTTTTGTTTTACCTTCTGACTCACTTGTAGCTTCTTGATTTACATTAGGAGAAACATTTTCATCTGAATTTGACGACTGTGTAATAAGTTCTGGCTCACACATTTTTTCATTCAATTTCTGTGTGATGCTATTGATTGTTATCGAACAAGCTCGGTTATCGCTAAAGTATATTTTTTTATACCTGGGATCTAATAATGTTACTGTGGCAATAATACTCATGTACTCAATCTTTTTGAAGCGATGATTAAATTCATCTATCAATATTTTTTTTAAATGCTTGCTTATAGGCGTCGTTGCATCTAGGAAGTCAATAGCATATTTTAAATTCTTAATCAGTGCTAATGCTTCGCTCCCAGTTACATATTTTTCACCACTGACGATTTCAGTTGCTTCATGGAACGGCTTCAACATTTCCATCATTTCTTTAGCCGTGGTTAGTTCTCCTCCCATTAGTGGTGCCGGAACATTGTCTCCATCTAATTTTATTAGAATTGATGCAGTAATATCTGATAAAGTTAAATATCTTTCGAGCATGGAGTATGTAGAACCCCAGCGAGTGCTTACACTTTGGATTAACGTGTATTTTGTATGCTTTCTTAGTTCATCACTAGCTATAACAGACTGCTTAAAATATCTTACAATATCTTTAATTTTTGTAATAATAGGTGCAATTTCAGTATCATTTTCCAAGACTTTGGCAGGAACTAAGTTCAACGTGTGAGCGAAGCACGGTAAATATCGTTCTTCACCGAAACCATCCATTACTGCCTTTTTAATATTAGCTGCATTATCAGCTACCACGACGACAATACTTTCTTTCTTTATTTGCCATACACTAAGCATTTCATCTAACCAACTTCTTATATTATCCGCTGTATGGCGATCGTCTAAGTCCCTTACTCCAATCATAATTGACTTCAACTTTGAATCATCTATAAAATGGCTAGTTAAACCTAAATAGCTTCTGTTATTCAAAGTATCAGTCCAAATATCTGTTGTCAAAACTACATCATTTAATTTAGAAAAAATGTTCTTCACACAATTAGAAAATCCTCTATATTTATCTTCTATTTTTTCCGTGACTTGCTTTCTACTTGGAATTTTATAAAAAGGTGCCGTATAATTAACGAACATTTTAAAGCCTTCTTTTTCGACTGTGGATAAGGGCATATTATCCTTAGTTATCATAAAGATTAATCGTTTTGTAGCTTCCGCAGCCTTTACGCCATCATCTGTAAATCAATGCAAAAATTTAATTTTTTTTTTAAATTTACATTGTAAATATTTACAAATATATTCTTAATATGAATAATAAAAAAAGTTCATTAAAAATTTTGTCAACAAAATTCATAGATGTATAAAATTTACAATTTACCTGCATATGATCGTTGGTATTCGAAAATATTATCCACCCTCAATTGAGATTTATATCGCTTCGGCGTTGTAGCTGTAGGAGTCACAGAAGGCGTCACAGTTGTAGAGTTTTCTGCTTCCTCATTACTTTTTTTTTAAATTTTTGAAGGTGATTCCTCATGTGCGCTCAATTCGTCTGAAGATAGCTTTCTTTTGTTCCCACTTTTAACATTTTCTAGTTTTATATTTGAATGATGTCGTTGCAAATGTGAATGCAAATTAGTTGTGTTGCCAGTTGACTTGATAGTGGTATCGCAAAGAAGATATTCCGATTCAGATTTGTCCATTTTCCGGAAATACTTCCAAACGTCGCTCTTCAATTTGGACACTAAATAACAACATAAAATAAATTAATTTTAATTTTTAATTGCAACTAGCTTCATCTACATTTTATTATTTCTATTCTATTCTATATATAATACTAATACTAGACTGAGAAAAGGATTTGTTTACTGTTAACGTGGCATTGTAACTGTTAATATGCGTATGTTTAAATATGACCAAATATAGGCATTGTAACAGTTATAATGCCATGTTAAGAGTAACAATATTCTTCTCTCAGTGTATGTATTATTATTGTTATTCTACTAAAGTCTAAAAAATGAATAATGAATAAATGAGTAGAAAAAAACATACATACTCTTCAAAATTTGAAGGTTAGATGAACTATGTTGCCTGCACCTATGATACTATTGTAAATGATTTAATAAATTTTGAACCTGAAAGAAACAAAAAAACTACAAAAACTGTAAAAGCGAAAAATGGTTAAAGAATAGCAAGCAAGAAAATAAAGTGATAAAGTAAAACCTCAAACGTAAATCGAATGAAAAAGTAATAATAAAATACTAACCTTAATCTTGTATAAACCATTAATGTATCGCATAATGATGATCAAGATCTATCTTCTGCGGAACGAACGCAACTTATCAACGAACGAAGGACGAATCTGTTTTAAAAACTGTACCGTAACTGTTACCGCGTGTAACAAAAACTGCAAAAGTGCCGATAAAAGATAAAGGTTGAAAAGCTGCACGTGCGCGATTCAGGCTGACCTTCTACCTTCTTCCTTCTCTGTAGTTTTCTTTTTTTTCTTTTATTTGTTTTTAATCCCAGGTAATGAAAGCCAGTGCGGGATGTTATAGCTAAATTGAGATATCTGTGAAGATAGAGTGTTTCCTCCCCAGAAAAATGGCTACTCGTAGACCTTGGGGAGACAAAATAGGCCGAGAGCCTACGAACAGAAGTGAGAGTTTGAAAAGGCGATGTGTATATTGACGGTTGAAACACGAATCCAGTGCAGTCTGCTGTGTAGTGGCGTACACCCAATGGACATTGATTCGTGTCGTTAGTGACCGTCATGCATAACCTTTTCAATTGTTTTCTCATTTCTTATGTATGTTAACGTTTAAAAGGTTATGCGTGACGGTCACTAATGGGCACGTTCGACACGAATCACAGCGAATCCACATTGCATGAGCTATGCTCGATGCGCGATGCGCGATGCCGTCTGAAAAAAAGTTATTGTCCGAAATCTACAAGATTTATAACTCTATGGTTATAAATCCTATAATAATTTTAAATATAGAGTTATAAATCTTATAGATTTCGGACAACAACTTATTTTCGGAAGACATCGCGCATCGCGCATCGAGCATAGCTCATGCAATGTGGATTCGCTGTCAATATCCATTGGGTGTACAATGGCGCTAGTTTGTCTTCGTGCGTACTGCGCAGCGCAGCAGCGCTATCCGGCTACTGGCAGCACTACCGACGTGTCGACAAAAGATGCGTTGTTGCTCGTACCCTGTAACCCGTAATTTAGTCGTTCGTCCCCCTCGCACTATATAGGGACCCCGATATTTTTTTTCCGATATTAGAGTAAACGTATCGATACAACCGAGTATCGGGTACGCAAAATATCGATACAAAATATCGATATTTTTCATTGGAAATATCGATATCTCTAAATATCGATAAATATCGCCCACCTCTAGGTCTCGGTACCTTTGCCAGTTTATTGAGTTGAATAATAAAGTTTCAGTTTTGATAGTTAAATAATTGTTTTATTTAACGTACCCATGAGGTGCAAGCAGTGCGTCGGTATGCTACTACTGTAGTCTGGCGCCTGCGCACTAGAGCTCTTCGCCGATTGGGCGCTCGGTAGGCGGCTGAAAAGAACGAGTGGTACAACTGTAGTGCGCGCGTTCGAACAGCGAGCGGAGGACTTGGCGCGTGACACGAAGTAGGGATGGGCGATTCCTTAAAAAAGAATCGATTCCTAAGAATCGAATTTTGAAAAGTATCGATACTTAAGAATCGATTATTTTGGAAAAGAATCGAAGAATCGAGTACTAATTTAAAAAAAAATATTTGCTTATTAACATTTTTATTCATGTTTTTTAATTTTTATATCACTATACATAACTTTTTAAATAAAAAAGGAGATACAAATGTAATTTTAAGGATTTAAACAATAGATATTTCTACAATTTTCTTATATTCGTTTTGAATCCAATGAATTTGATACCACATCATACAAAGCACCTAAAAAAGAAAAAAAAGAAAACTTTTATTTAAGAATTTAGAATTATGTTTCAGTGCTTACACCTGATTATACATAATATTACTACATTTTACTTACCAAATTACCAAAGAAAAATGAATAATACATAAATATACTTAAAAATTTTAAGCCATGGAAATGTACAAAGTGGATAAGTATTTAATTAGAATATGGAAATTATCTTAATATTTTCAAAACAAAACTTAATAAAATTGTTATACTACCAATGTCAAACGATTAAAATTCCTTTCTTTCTTATTTTTATAGAAGGATATGGATAAATAAAGGGAAAGGGAGAAAGTTATTATGGTGTTTATTAGCATACGGATACACTCATATACCCATACATCAAATCACATTCTAAGCGCAAAATACTTTGTTAATAAATAAATTATTATGAAAACAAACACCAGTCTTCTAACGATAACGAATTTAAAAATAATATTATATTTAAATGCGTACCAGTTATTCTGTTACGGTTATCTCTTTTAATTAGTCCTGCTTTCGAAAATAGACGTTCGGATGGAACACTTGTAGCGATTGCTGAAAGAAGGCGCAAAGCTAATTTGCTTAAAGACGGAAAACTTGTTTCCATATTTTTCCAATATAAAAATACATTTTCTTTTCTTGATATCCGGGGTCATTTTAAATATTGTTCTAGTTCGAGATATCTGTCAGTAGCATACAAATTTGGTCGATATTCTGGTTCTTTTAATGTGTCATGAAAATCCCAAATACTATTTGTCGTTTCCACTTCAGCTACAGGATGATTGGTAGATTTTGCACCTGGTTTGACTTCTCCAAGCTTTTTTGAAATGTAGTTTAACGCGGTGCTTACATCAAGAGCATCTTGTATGTGAATTTTCTTAAAGCGAGGATCTAATATAGTAGACATTCCCAGAATTGGAAGATACTCAAATTTTTTCAATCGAATAGATACAACTTGAAGAACTGTATCTTTAAATTTGATTGGCTCACCGCAACGGCGCAATCCATTCCGGCCCTGGCAGGGCCGTACTCCGATAGTCCATAGCGCATGCGCAATGAATACTCGATTCTCAGTAAAATGAGAATCGATCCACTAAGAATCGAGTCATGAAAAGAATCGATAGAATAATGATTCTCGAAGAAAAGAATCGGGCGATTCTCAAAGAATCGAGTAGAATCGCCCATCCCTAACACGAAGTCCACACATATAACGGAGTTATGTAGATGCGCGGTACTAAGCAAGACGAGAATTAAAATCATTTCTAAACCCATGTAGGCGGGGGACGTAAGGTCCACGCATATTAGGAAATTACATAAAAGTGCTACAAATAAGCAAAACAATTATTTAAATAATTTTTAAACCAAAGTAGCCGGGGTAGTGCGCCGATATGCTACTTAGTAGTCTGGCGCCTGCGCACTAGAGCTCTTCGCTGATTGGTCGCTCGGTAGGCGGCCGAAAAGTACGAGTGGCACGACTGGAGTGCGCGCGTTCAAACAGCGAGCGGAGGACTTGGCGCGTGACACGAGGTCCACACATATAACGGAGTTACGTAGATGCGCGTTACTAAGCAAGACGAGAATTAAAATTATTTCTAAACCCATGTAGGAGGGGGACGCAAGGTCCACGCATATTAGGAAATTACATAAAAGTGCTACAATAAGCAAAACAATTGATAAATAATTTTTAAACCAAAGTTGGCGGGGGAACCGATGTCCACGCATATTAGAAAATTACATAAAAGTGCTACAATAAGCAAAACAATTATTTAAATAATTTTTACCAAAGTAGCCGGGGGAAACAAGGTCCACGCATATTAGGGAATAACATAGGAGTGCTACGATAAGCAAAACAATGATTTAAATAATTTCTAAACTCAAGTAGTCGGGGGAAACGATGTCCCCGCATATTAGAAAATTACATAAAAGTGCTACAATAAGCAAAACAATTATTTAAATAATTTTTAAACCAAAGTAGCAGGGGGAAACAAGGTCCACGCATATTAGGGAATAATATAGGAGTGCTACGATAAGCAAAACAATGATTTAAATAATTTCTAAACTCAAGTAGTCGGGGGAAACGATGTCCCCGCATATTAGAAAATTAGATAAAAGTGGTACAAAATAAGCAAAACAATTATTTAAATAATTTTTAAACCAAAGTAGCCGGGGGAAACAAGGTCCACGCATATGAGGCGTTTCGCCTCAACTCTCCCAGCGCGGCGCGCGAGCGTCAAATCATGCTATTTTCAAGTCGTGTTTACGATATCAATATGAATTTCAAAAAATTATGTGATAAGCGTTTCCGACGTATTTTTTCCTCAGCTTTCCAATGGTGTAAGTGGTTTTTCCGAAATTTTCCATTTTCACCCTCAAAAAGTATAAAACATACTATATCTCGGAAAGTATATTTTTAATATTTTTTTTATCATCTAGATCGAAAGCTGAGCATTTTTTACGTCGGAAAGGATTTTTTGCAAAATTTGCTCGAATGTTTTTCTTAGAGAAACAGAACGCGAAAGAGCAGACGCAGCGTCTCCTTCGTGCGCGGTATGCGGCGCGCTGTACAGCGCGTGGACTAGATGTATTTCGCTCTCTAGTAACCTTATTATTTTTATTTATCATTTTTAATTCTTTATGGAATATCTTTTTGCACTTCGAATTTCACTTATATGCACGATTGACATTTTCATAGGTTATTTCGCAAAAAAAAACCGCTGCCAATTCTTTGGCACTTAGCTTCCTCAAACTAATTCATCGTTTCCTAATTAAAAATTGAAATTCTGAAAATACATTTTTCATAAAAAGGAATGCTAAAGAATTTCAATAATACTTTGAACCGATGCGTCTTATACCAGTTTCTTGCAAAATAGTATATTACGTACCTATTTTAAAAAAGCTTTGACAGACCACCAAGTTTAAAAAAAATTGAGATTAAAAAGAGATAAAAGAAGGGGCTAAAAATGGCACTATTAATACGTTTTGATATTTTAATTTACTACATTATATAAAAATATTAAAATGATAGTTCTCGAAAATAAATGTATAATATATATTCATATAGATAATCACTTAAAATTGCAACACAATATTGCCACCAACAAGTGTAATAAGTAACAGTTAAAATTTCAAGTCGATAAATAAATTATTTTTTGAGATATTAATTTTTTAAATATAAAAAAGTTTTCATTAATAACAAATGACAGAGTGAAGATATTTTAAATTTTAAATTTTAAAAAAAGAAAATGTAGGTAATTTGAATACCTTTTAAGAGAAGTATATTATTTTATGTAATAATTACTATAAGATACGAAAAAATCAAAAAAACTAAAAATTCAAAATCGTTTTTTGGTTAAAAACAAAAGAAAATCAATAAAATCCCAAATCCATCAGGGTACTTTCCTTTTGCCGCAAGACGAAGCGAATAAGCTTTACCTGACGAAAATCGGTTGATTAGTTTCGGAGATATTAAGAGTTGAAATATACACACACACACACGCACACACACACATACATACATCCACGAAATCAAAAATCATCAAAATCAAATAATATACACATATACCACCATAAAACATCTTTTTGAAGACTTTTTTTCGAAAATTTTTTTCACCGTTACAAAGCTTCCTCTTTGAGAAAGCAAAAACATTACAATCAATTTGAAATAGCAGACGCAACGCTTCTCACTTATTTTTTACCCGATAGGTGGCTTGCGTATAGAAAATTTTTGCCCGAGAGTAATTTGTTGTATCCAATTATATAAGTCTGATGAATTTTCGATCTTTGTTATCCTTGAAATTGTTTAAGAATTTTAACGCTGTTTCCGTTATATTTGTGTTCTTCGTGTGTTTGCTGATTAAATCATAATTTATTTTTGGTTTATTTATTGCATTTATTTTCTCGCTACTGAAATGGATCCAGCTTTGAAGCTGAAATGCATAAATCCTTTTAATAAAATTAATCACTCTGTGCGTAAAAATTTGTCGAATTTTCCTTCAATATTTAGGAGTGCGTATCCCCTCGTACCAGAAAACGCGAAACTTTGTTCCAACTGTCAACGTCAACTTTATAAACATAAGTTAGATTTACCTTCATGCGATGCCAAAAAAGCTAAAATTGAATGTACTGATGAATATCATAAAGCAGGCGTGGCAGTTCTCAACCAATTAAAAAAAAAATTTTTAGAATCACCTGGTAAGGAAGATAAAATTCAGCTACTCACGCTTGCTCCTGATTTTTGGTCTCGCAGAGACTTAATCAGAGAGTTCGGTTGTACTGAGTGGGAAGCTCGAGAAGCGAAAAAGTTAGTAACTGAAAGTGGAATTTTTTCAAAACCTGAAAAGAAAAGGGGCAAAATATTTCCAGTTGAAAGTGTAGATTCAGTTAAACGTTTTTATGAGAGGGACGATATTAGTCGTGTAATGCCCGGATTAAAAGATTGTATATCTGTTAAGCAGGATAATGGTAAAAGAGAACATGTACAGAAAAGGTTACTACTTGGTAATTTACGTGAAATTTATTGTTTATTTAAAAAAGAGCATGAATCTGTTAATATTGGCTTCACTAAATTTACTCAATTGAGGCCGCCGCATTGTGCTCTAGCGGGAAGCAGTGGTACGCATAATGTATGCGTATGTGTACACCACGAAAATATCAAGCTGATGTTAAATGCTATTAATTTACAGAGTTTAACTGAAGGTACTCGACTATTTCTTAAAAACTACCACGATTGCATCCAAGCAATCGTATGTAGTAATGCTAGTTCGAAATGTTACTTGGGAGACTGTTTAGATTGCCCCAATATGCCTGTATTACGGAAACATTTGCTTGAATGTTTTGAGAGAAATGATATTTTTCAAATACAGTATGAGTCATGACTTCAGACAGATCGTTGCACAATAGTATCTACAACTGTAAATGTTTATGAATTCATGAACATACTGGGAGAAAAATTAATAAAATTTAAAACTCATGACTTCTTTGCGAGAGAACAATATCTTTTCTTAAGCGATTTGAAAAAAACCTTCAAAAGGAGAATTCCTTGTTTGTTGTGATTTTGCAGAAAACTATGCGTTTATAGTGCAAAATTCAACACAATCGTTCCACTGGAACAATAATCAAGCAACAGTTTTTACAACAGTGGTATATTATAACGAAAATCAAGATCTTAAACATATAAGCATTGCTATAATTTCTGATAATCTAAATCACGATACTGTTGCTGTTTATGAATATCAAAAAATTATAATATCGTATTTAAAAAGTAATTTCATAGTCAAGAAAATTTATTACTTAACTGATGGAGCAGGTCAGCATTTTAAGAACAAGTCTACCTTCCAAAATCTTCTGTTTCATCAAAAAGATTTTGGAGTTCCTGCTGAATGGCATTTTCATGCAACACCGCACGGTAAAGGTGCGTGCGATGGTATAGGCGCAAATTTGAAAAGAGGGGCGAAAAGAGCAAGTCTTCAACTCTCTTCGAGTAATCATATTTTAACACCAGAAGACCTTTACAACTGGGCTTTACGTAATTGCAAAGAAACTAAAGTTTTTTACAGCACTAAAGAGACCTATGAAAAAGCCGTTTTGAAACTAAAATCAAGGTTAAGTAAAATTAAATCTATACCGGGAACTTTACAGTACCATGCCGTTATTCCAATGAATAAAACAACATTAATACTAAAAAAAAACGTCAATGAGTTCAGAATATCAAATCTTCCCTAAAAACCCGTAAAACAAAACAAAATAAAATTATCTACTTTAAAAAAAAAAGAATTATTAATATAAATACTAGTTTATTGTTGCTATTATTAAGGAAATCAAAATTTTAAGTGGTTGTTAGAGAGCGAAATGCATCTAGTCCACGCGGTGTACAGCGCGCCGAAAACCGCGCGCGAAGGAGACGCTGCGTCTGCTCTTTCGCGTTCTGTTTCTCTAAGAAAACATTCGAGCAAATTCTGAAAAAATCCTTTCCGACGTAAAAAATGCTCAGCTTTCGATCTAGGGGGTAAAAAAAAATATTAAAAATATACTTTTCGAGATATAGTATGTTTTATACTTGTTGGGGGGGAAAATGGAAAATTTCGGAAAAACCACCTACGCCATTGGAAAGCTGAGGAAAAAATACGTCGGAAACGCTTATCACATAATTTTTTGAAATGCATATTGATATCGTAAACACGACTTGAAAATAGCATGATTTGACGCTAGCGCGCCGCGCTGGGAGAGTTGAGGCGAAACGCCTCATATTAGAAAATTACATAAAAGTGCAACAATAAGCAAAACAATTATTTAAATAATTTTTAAACCAAAGTAGCCGGGAAAAACAAGGTCCACGCATATTAGGAAATTACATAAAAGTGCTACAATAAGCAAAATAATTATTTAAATAATTTTTAAACCAAAGTAGCCGGGGAAAACAAGGTCCGCGCATATTAGGAAATTACATAAAAGTACGACAATAAGCAAAACATTTATTTAAATAATTTTTAAACCAAAGTAGCCGGGGAAAACAAGGTCCGCGCATATTAGGAAATTACATTGTGAAAGCGTTATTTTGAAAATGAAAATTCGCATTTTTTTCAAATGCCCGTAGTTTTGGCCCAAGTTATCGTATCGGGCTGTTTTTGTGAAATTGTGCGGAATTTTACCAGCTTTCATGTGATTTTTTTCAGATTTTATATAACTTGAATAGTTTTTCAGATAAATTGAAAAAACTGAAAAAAGTGCTTTTTTTTCAAAATTGAATTTCTCAAAAACACCACCTTTTTTTCGTGAAATTTGGATATGTTTTTCATGGCCAAATAAGCTAGCTTTCTACCAAACAGCAGCGTGCCATCTTTCTTCGTTCGGAAGATACACCCTCACAAAGATAATTGCGATTTCTACACGTTTAAGCCTCATATGCGTTATGTGCAGCGATACATTTTACACAGGGGCTGGCTGCAAGTTCTAAAGTTAAATTTGGCATCTGTGTGTGAGAGATTAAGGGTACAGAATACACGGATGATTGTAGTATATACACGATTGTAGTACCCTAAGTGCCCGCTAGATGGCGAGCACAAACGCGCCACATTCAATGAAAAACATCACCCCGAGTGTATAAGTAGGGGCCTGCGGCACTCATTCGATCTACCCATTATTACCACATTATTTTGCCTAATATTATTTTGCCTATTTGCCTAATCGCCAATCGTTATTTTTGCACTACTTACTTATTACCTATACCTTGGTTATTGCTTTATTTATTTGCTCGAACGTACTTTACGTTTACAACATATTTTGCATCAACTTTACTTGCGAGTGGGTTGTATACTTTTCATATACGTTCAATCATATACGGATACATATCAACAAACATGCAAAAGGCTAATTTTAGTTCCAAGAGAACTCAGAAGTGTCCGGATATCGGCAGTATTCATAAAAAGTACGTTTATGAAGATAGTAAGCGGCCATTTCAATTACTTGGCGATGTAGTAAATGTATAAAAACAAGGATATAACAGAGTATAGCAAAGTGTGTGGAATTTGCTATGAAAAACTCAAGAAAATGTCTGAAGAAATTTTTAAAGAAGCAGGAGAGTCAACGCCAACAGAATCTACATCATCTAATCAAACGCCTGAATCTCAAATTACGATGCCGGCAGATTCTCAAACCTCAATTTGGAGTGTTGAGTTGTATAAAGAAGTGAATGAAATACTCACTAAGAATAAATTGTCTCTATCGCCATTCAAGCTTCCGTCAAATGTTGACGCGACAGCATTGCCAAATTACGTTAATCGCAAGCGCAAGCAATTATTAGATACTTTTTATGAAGAAACTGAGTGCAAAATTAGGAAACTGTATAACGTCTCGAGGCAGAAATTAGAGTTTAATAAATGCAAGATATGATTCATAGAAAAAGTACGATTGATGACTGTAGTACCTTCAAGTCTGTCAAGTAATTATATTTTATTGCATATAAGAGGAACCACAGATTATATGATCAGAGCTTCACAAAAGCTCGTAAAAAGTAAAGGCTTATACGAAAAACCCGATCCATATTCTGGAAATCCTGTGAAGACTGAAGTTATTGAGTTAGTTGAAAGATATTATCTAGACGACGATTTGGACTGTTCCCGACAAAGTCCTAACAAAAATGATGTAATGAATGTTAAAATCAATGGAGAATTATAAAAAAAAAAATCAAACGTTTTCTAACTCGGAGCATCAAGGAAATTTGCGATCTAATTATGAAACAAAATCCAGAAGTTACTATTTCAAGATCCAAGATTTATCAATTGCGACCAAAATGGGTATTAATTCAACCTTTAAACAATTCCTGTTTATGTGTCTATTGCGCCAATTTCGACCTTATCGTAACAGCTCTAAAAATTGTGTTAAAAAAGAGTAAATTCGAGTTTCTTACACTTAAACAAGAGATCTTATCCATGATTGTTTGCTCTATAGAAAATGATTCGTGTATTATTCGAGAGTGTAAAATTTGCAAAGATAAAACGATAACCGAAGAAAATTTTCATTTGGAAGAAGATTTACTATTTGATGAAATAACTTTTGCAATTTGGGAAAAAAATGATCTTGTAAAGAAAACTTGCACATTAGATATTTATCTCAAAGAGCTGAACAGTTGCGCAAATGCAATGAGCAAACATAGACGAATGAAAGAACTCCAACAACGTGAAATCAAATCAGAAAAAGAAGATGGACTTTCGAGTAAAAATCGTTTAATTCTACACGGAGATTTTGCAGAAAATTGGGCCATCATTCAGCAAGATGCCATTCAGGGGTATCACTAGACTAATACACAAATTTCTATTTTTACATCGGTGTGTTATGTCGGAAAGATTACTACGAGTTTTGGCATAGTGAGTGACGGTAGAAAACACGATTTAGCGTTCGCTTTAGCAGCTATGAAATTGATAACAGATGAGTGTATGAAACTAACTGCAGATGGGAAAAATGATATTACCATAATATCTGACGGTGCTGCCAGTCATTTCAAGAACAGATTTCAATTTTATGAATTGGGAAAAGAATTCCATAAAGCGAAATGGATTTTTTCTGCAACTGGGCATGGAAAAGGTGCGTGCGATGGCATCGGTGGCTTATTAAAACATTTTGCTACAACTCATAACTTGTCTGCACCACCCAGCGAACGTATTAAAAATGCTGACGATTTTGTAAAATATGTCAGTGAGTATACCAGCAAAATAAGAATTATACTTTTGAAAATCGAAGAATTGCAAAATTTTCGCACTCAAAAGTCCGAGGAATGGGAAAAAGTTCGATCGATTAATGGCATTCGCGATAGTCATATTTGATGGCAAGTTATCCGAGAGACTGATGATGCAGAAATTGTGAATGTCGAAAGGCGAATGAGAAAAACAAACACCCACGAATGGCTCACTGTTCAATGTTGATCAATATGTATGATAGACTGTCTTATATTATTACTAACTATTATACCGAATTTAAAAGTGTAATATATCAAATAAATAAATGTACTTTTTTTACTTCTATTTATATTGGACGTTGATTTTTATACCGACTCTTCTACTTATTTCTACTTATGTGACACTACTTTAAAAATAATTTTTAACACACCACATCGTAAAGTTAGTATTTCATTCTCGCCGAGGTGGAAAAAAAGTGCTACGTTAATTCCCTACCCCCACTCTAGATCCCAGCGCCACGCACATGTACGCTCGCCTTCGGCTCGGGTACAAAATGTGCGTTGCGCTGGAAATGAGAGTGAGATTAGGGAATAAATGTACAGCCTTTTTTCCCTCTTCGGCGAAAAATGAGAATGAATATTACGATAGTCGTGTTAAAAAAATGTATATTGCACTCGTGAATATAGTAGGCTGTGCGAAACTGCGCGTTTGTCTCCCTTGCTTCGCTCGGGCAACAACTCTCACGCAGGAGCACACAGCTCACCTTATTCCCTTGATGCATAATATACTATTATCTATGTTTAAAGTTATCTAAAATATTACATTACGAGCTTATACATAACGCATATGAGGCTTAAATGTGTAGAAATCGCAAGTATCTTTGTGAGGGGTGTATCTTCCGAACGAAGAAAGATGGCACGCTGCCGTTTGGTAGAAAGCTAGCTTATTTGGCCATGAAAAACATATCCAAATTTCACGAAAAAAAGGTGGTGTTTTTGAGAAATTAAATTTTGAAAAAAAAGCACTTTTTATTTATTTATTTATTTATTAACATTTAGACGGGCCCTTTATACAAAAATATTTAAAAAATACATAATGCTGCACATAGCACGGCGCAATAAACAAAGTTCGCAGAAATGATAAAACACATTCAAATAAGTTAAAAGTTGAATCTTTTTTTCAGTTTTTTCAATTTATCTGAAAAACTATTCAAGTTATTTAAAATCTGGAAAAAATCACACGAAAGCTGGTAAAATTCCGCACAATTTAAAAAAAAAACGTCCGGATACGATAACGCATATGAGGCTTAAACGTGTAGAAATCGCAATTATCTTTGTGAGGGTGTATCTTCCGAACGAAGAAAGATGGCACGCTGCCGTTTGGTAGAAAGCTAGCTTATTTGGCCATGAAAAACATATCCAAATTTCACGAAAAAAAGGTGGTGTTTTTGAGAAATTCAATTTTGAAAAAAAGCACTTTTTTCAGTTTTTTCAATTTATCTGAAAAACTATTCAAATTATTTAAAATCTGAAAAAATCACACGAAAGCTGGTAAAATTCCGCACAATTAAAAAAAAAACGTCCGGATACGATAACTTGGGCCAAAACTACGGCCATTTGAAAAAAATGCGAATTTTCATTTTCAAAATAACGCTTTCACAATGTAATTTTTGATATCACGCCACAGGGCTCCAAAATTATTTTTCGACAAAAAGAAAAAACACGGGTGTAATGAAATTTAATGTAGAATATGACCACAGAGTTTCAAAAAGATCAAAGACTTTAATGTGTGTGTGTGTGCGTGTGTGTGTGTGTGTGTGTGTGTGTGTGTGTGTGTGTGTGTGTGTGTGTGTGTGTGTCTTTTTTCACAGTTTCCTCTAAACATGCTTGCAAAATTACCTCGAGGTACCCTAAATAAATCAGTTTTCATTGTTTATAGTTTCAATAATAATTTTAACGAACTTGATAATAGATACTTTTTGGTGTAAGAATGTTAATTACTAGAATTGAAAACAAATGTAAGTAATGACACTTGATTAACCTTCAGGCAGTTACACGTACCAATGAATGTTTTTCTAAGCGATCGGTCTTATTAATTGAGGACATTCAGAAAACATAAATATACATTACATTTGCATTTGCAATTGAAACCCAATGTAGTTTCTTGTTTATACTTTTAGCGCGATTTAATTAGTTCGAGTATCGATCTTATTTACTGATACTGGCATAGCTTCAACTTATATTGCTGCTAAGTGTAGAACAAAAATTATGCATTCTTTATTGATACATTGTAGCCTTGTCACTGGAATAATTCAAAGCCACTAAAAATTGCTCGTCACAAGCAGAATTTCAAATACCCGTTTTGTTTTTTGATCCATCGTATTTAAAAAAATGGTACATAGGGAAAAGAACGAGCATCTTATAAACATGCCATTCGTTGCGAACCTCAGTCACATTCATTCGGCTCTCAAACTCGCACGTACATTAGAAAAGAGTATAAATATCGATTGTTAGAAAATAGGAGTTAACTATAAAGAGTAAAATTGAATATAAAATAAGGCCCTCACGCGCAGCGATCGTGCCTAAAATATGGAAATGGAGAAATCCGATCTTCAAGCATTTTATGCCGGCCAATCAATTTTTATTACAGGTATTTAATAACATTAGTTCTTCCACAAAAGTTTTGGAATTTTTTACCGATCCGTATTCATATTGCTTTTGAAGACACTGGAACTATAAAAATAATGTAAAAAAGTAATTTTCATCAATTTTTTTTTAAAGAATCATATATATTTTTTTCTTAATAAGCGGCTGCATTAATTACAATATCACATCTCTTAATTTTAACCACAGTACCTTTCCTTCGTAACTAAAATGTGAAAAATTCTTGAAAAATACATCAAGTACTCTTTAATAACTATCATAAATAGGTGGAACTGGATTTTTGGGAAAGGTTTTGCTAGAAAAACTACTGCGATGTTGTCCAGATATTTCGTGCATTTATTTACTACTGCGGCCGAAAGGAGAAAAAAATGCAACTGATCGTGTATGTGAACTAATTGATGATCCCGTAAGTACATTGATACCAAAAAAACATTTATTTTTTAAAACATACAATGGCAACAAATATTTTAACGAAAAACTTTTAGGTATTAAATAATTTAAAAGAGAAGAAAACTCAAATCGCAGAAAAAATTATTGGAATTTCTGGTGACTGTAGTCTTCCAAATTTAGGGATTTCGATTAAAGATAGAAACTTATTAACTAACAACGTAAGTATGATTTCGAAACACATTCTCAATAATTTGGACATTTCAAAGAAATGATTTAAAACTAAATATTTCAATTATATATTTATTTTCCCGTTACTGTATCGTACAAATTCACCGGTACGAATTTTTGTTATTTGTTAGTGTATTTTTAACAATTTTTAACTGATGTGGTATTGAATAAATGCCCTGGTGGAAATCGATTCCATTATTCGCCTAATAAATAGCTAGTTTCACCAATAATCGTCAAAAACTAGACACTTTTCTTGTCCATTTCTATATATCCATCGATGAAACGATTTTTCCGAACATATTCACCATTTAATAGATAGAATAATACAAAGTTTTTTCACAAATTTACATTAGCTTTTTATGAGTATTTAAACGATGTCAAAGCTAGCTAGTTTTTTTAGTTAGAAAATGGCTAGTAAGAGACATGCATGGTTTTGTTTGCATTCCCTGAAATAGTAATATAAACGAATTAAGGGGTTCTCCTCGGGCACTACAGTTTGTGGCTCAGCGAGAGCACAAACTATACCATGGGCGTCGTTCTGTCTCTCTCGCTGTCGTGCATGTCGTCTGCTATTTGTGTTTATAATCATTAATATCTTTTTAAAAAGATCGGCTTGACACATATTTGATAAACTTAATAGAAAGAGCTGAATTTCATCTTTCTTAAGCTATGTTTTTGATGATGATACCATATGTTTGTTTATATACATTGCGGAACAAATTTTTGAGAAAAAAATTCTTGAAAATGGTTATTTTTACATGAGAGTAAATGACTGCTATATCAAGTGTGACAGAAAGTATTATTAAACTAGCTATTTATTATTTATTATTTCATTTTTGAAGTCCAGTTTTTTTTATCAGTAATACTTTCTGTCACACTTGATATAGCAGTCATTTACTCTCATGTAAAAATAACCATTTTCAAGAATTTTTTTCTCAAAAATTTGTTCCGCAATGTATGTAAATAAACATATGGTATCATTTCTATGACTTTGAAGAATATTTTTATATTTTTTTCAGAAGCTTTTTCAGTTTTTGCAATATGAAGAGAACTACCTTAAATACCAATAATTCGTGTTTATGTTTTGGTTAGCTATCTTTTTTTAATATTTGGTTTTAAATACATGATCAGATTACAGAGAAAATTTAGTAAAAACATTTTAAGGTTACCTTATCGACATTAACCAGAGAATATGACCGAAAAAATCGTTTCATTACTACCCATAAATTAGCTATTTTTACTATCTATTTATTAACTTCCTGGCTATTTTTGATAGAGACAATTTCTACAAGGGTAACGATCTTTTAATTTTGAAAAAAGTCAATAAGAAGTTATTTTTTCATTAGTTTTATAAAGTTGTTTTTTTTAATATATACG
This sequence comes from Torymus aiolomorphi, assembly GCA_036365515.1. Classification (NCBI taxonomy): domain Eukaryota; kingdom Metazoa; phylum Arthropoda; class Insecta; order Hymenoptera; family Torymidae; genus Torymus; species Torymus aiolomorphi. Next base: position 5,000,793 of record CM070876.1, read on the forward strand.
GTATTTCGTGACCGACTGATTAACATTTCATGTAGAGGTTTTTAGGCACGACCGCTGCTCGGGAGAGCCTTATAGTTTCGTGAGGGCGAAAATTGTAACACTTCAAATCCTGAAAATTTACAACATAAAAACTATTTTCCACCCAAAATGAGTCTATTTTAAGCGTTTTCCGAGATGTATGTATGTCTGTACGTATGTATGTAAGCAAGTTTCCAGATTATCTCAACGAATTTTTCATAGGTCCAAACGAGCTTTGGCGCAGATACTCGTTTAATTATAAGTAACTGACAGTTCTCAACCGGGCTTAATCGATCGACAAACTAGGGGGGCTGCGCCCCCCAGCGTGCCTTCGGCACGCCATCCCCCCCGCCCCACACACACCTGCTCCTCGCTTCGCTCGTCGCCCGCCCCCTCCCTATGTAAAAACGAAGTTTTTACATAATAGACACGACCGCAATACTCAGGAGAACCTTGTATTTTTATAAAAGCGGAAATTGCAACACTTCCGATATTTATAATAAAAAAAAAATTAAATATATAATAATAGTAAAAAAACTAGCTGCTTACGGACTCACGGGTGTTCCTAACTACATATACCTATACAATCTCAATTACAAAAAAATACTTGCGCACATATGCATATATATACACTAATACCACGAATAGGAGAAAAACAGAAGGAGAATGCTCAATACTGATGCATTCGGCAACGGCAATCTGGCTTAGCCCTGCGACCTGCGTGCATGAATACTTATACTGCTACTGCAGCAGTCGTAACGGCTACGCTAGGTACCTCGACTCACGGTCGTACACACTTTCCGGACCTATGTATAACTTAACTACCGTGCCTCGGCTAGGCTGCGTTCGCACACCAAGAACAGCGGAAAAACACATGCGACTCGTGCGACCGTGAGGTATAAGATATATTTATATATATGATCGCGCGCGCTTTCTGCTACTGCTGAGTAGTGCGGCGTGCCGTCAGCCGTGGCGCACATGTGTCCATGGTGTGTGTTGTCAACAATCGAATCGTCTGGCTCCCGACGTCCCCAGCGATGACTGTGGCTGCTATAGTATGCCGCCCTGGTGAATCGTGTTCGCCCTTTCATCGTGTTCGTCGATTGTCGATGATTCGTCGGAGATGGGAAGGCAGTGTGTCAGCGGCGAGAGCAGATTTAGTAAGCATTTTCTCGTTCCTAACCTCTCTGATGGGTGAGCTGATGGTACTTTCGCTTGTTGCAGGTATCTGTGGCAGCGAGAGTAGTGTAAACGACGGGCACTGCTGCAGACTGTTTCTTGGGTGTGTAAATGTTGTCTGAGTCATCTATTTATTAATTATACGTGGTTTTTAGGTGCTCAACTTTCCTTGTTTGGCTCTTACACTAGTAACTATGTGTACAGTTAAGCTGCTGCTTGTGTCTTCAGCATCTTCAGTGAAACAACGGTTTAAGGTCTCCACCAGTTCTTACCCTCTAGTTGTTACAGGAAGCTGGTACAGTGAGTGAACAACAGCCATTGCTGCAGACTTTTCTTTTGTATGGTATGTTTTTTTGAGTCATCTATTTATTAATCATATGTGGTTTTTAGGTGCTCAACTCTCCTCGCTTGTCCCCCAGAATAGGGACTGATCTGCTGTTCATGCGCTTTATTGATCCCTAGGCTGAGGCAGTCCCTGACATTGAAACACAATTGACGGTCTCTGTCAGTACTTTCCTCCTAGGATCGCTGTTAGATGATTCTCAGCAGACTGGCATCCATGGAGTAGTGCCAGCCTAGACCGTCCAGCCCTATTTTACAACTTCTGCAGCTCTAAGTGATCTTCGAGTGTTAGTGCTTTAAAGTGTGAGGGGATAGGTAATAGGAACTGGGGAATATTATATAAGTGCTGTGTGTGTTGTTGAATGCGATAAGGGTAGGTAGTTGTCCCTGGTAATATTAGCTCGTCTATTTAATTTCTAAGTTTAGTCAGGGTGTAAGAACTCGCTTCAGGGTATCTGTTGTATTAAAATACATCATTATGTATTTCGCAGACTTCTACCCAGTGAGACTTCCCTATTTAATAGTTTTCTACATGCTGTAAGACTGAGTCAGCTAGAACATTGTATTCTTTATGCATTGAAATTTACCATATTACAACATTTATAGCTCATACATTACACAAAAGTTTTTTTTGTATATATGATATTCCTTTAACATGTACTTATATAATATTACACAATTTTGATTCTTTTAGTTCAATCGCTTAGGTCCTGGGAACATAGTAGGTTAAGCTGGGTAATCTTATATCAAATTTTTTAAATTTGTTATTAAAAATCTTTTTGTAGAAAACAGGGAAATAGATATTTTGTTTCTTTAATTATTCTTCCAATATGTTTATCCCATTGAATATTGTAATCAAATGTAATTTTGTATCTTATTATTATGTTTTTGTAATTATATTATCTTTGGAATGTTATGTCGATTTTTTCCATCTTATTTAGAGCTATTGTATCGAATACTTCTGTGTAAATCTAATTCTGTGAAATAATAAGCGAAAATTCACTATACGTGTATTGGGGTATTAAAAATCATGTTTATACGTTTAGATGATCCAGTAATTATTATATATAAAAATGTTAATTGGGAATAAGTTTTGTTTAAACTATATCTACATGCTTTGTATTTAACAGTTTTATTGAAAGTCAAATTCTTGTATGATAAGCGAAAATCGACTATTTCAGGTGTATTTAGGCATTAAAAATCGTTTTTATAGGTCTAAGCGGTCAGGAATCCATTTTATATGAAAATGTTAAATGGGAAAAAGTTTTGATTAAATATTATGTAGCACTTTTGTATTGAACATGTTTGTGTAAAATCAAATCCTGTCAAGTTTTAGCCGAAAATCGTCCATTTTATGTATGTTTTGACGTTTAAAATCGTTTTTATAAGTCTAACTCGACAGGAGTTGATTTTACACGAAAATGTTAAATAGAAAAAAGTTTTGTTTCAATATTATCTACAACTTTTATATTTAACATTTTTGTATAAAATCAAATCTTGTCAAGTTGTAGCCGAAAATCGTCCATTTTATGTATATTTAGGCGTTTAAAATCGTTTTTATAAGTCTAATTCGTCAGGAATTGGTTTTACACAAAAATGTTAAATGGGAAAATGTTTTATTTCAATATTATCTACAACTTTTGTATTTAACATTTTTGTGTAAAATCAAATCCTGAGAAGTTATAGCCGAAAATCATTCATTTTTGACCATTTTTGGCCGTTTTTCGCAGTTATCTTGGCAAATATTGCTCGTACAAAAAAGTGTTCAACATAAAAAAGCTGTATTTTAATTAGTTTTAGCAGATAGCCCTGTACATATTAGCTTAAAATTAATTTTTCTAGACATTAGGCTTAAAAATCGATTTTTTGAGATATTTCTTTGTGCTCGCATTTGACAAATTTTTCATCGATCTATCTCAGTATAGAACCAGCACTTAGGTATAATTAGAGGAGTATTTTCCCGCAATCCCGATGAAATCGGTCGAAAATTCATTGAGATAATCGAGAAACTTGAGTACATACGGACGTACAGACATACATACATCTCAGAAAACGCTTAAAACGCACTCGCTCTGAGTGAAACATGGTTTTTACACATTAATTTTTCAGTATTTGAATTCTTACAATTTTCGCTCTGGTGAAATTATAAGGCTCTCCCGAGTAGCGGTCGTGCCTAATAAAAAAATGCCAGAGGAAACAAAAATTTGAAAAAATCGATTTTTGGACATACGGTGAACACAATTAACTAAGTCAAAAACAACAATTGCATCTGCTAAAACTAATTAAAACACAACTTTTTTACATTGAACATTTTTTCCTACGAACAATAAAGTAAAGGTACCGATTAGTGAACGCTTTAAAAATGTGGTACCTATTAGGAAACAGTTTCGTAAAAATAAATATTAGAATTAATAATTAATCATTTACTTACATATAAAAATTTTCTGGTTTTCTACGTTTTATCTATTGTGTAACAGTATATAGAAAGTATAGTATTTGATTCCACAAAATACAAAAAAAAAAAAATATTTTAAAGATGCCATTTCAAAACTCATGTAAAATACAGCTACTGGAGTCGTAATAGTTGGTTTTTACGGTTGACGGTTTTCAACAATTTTTTAATGTTTTAATAATTTTTCGAAACGCAAAATATTTTATACCACTCTAACCTCAAAATCACAACTTTGGTATGATTTTTCGGCGCTCGTGGTATAAAATATCGTTCGAAACGAGTGCGGAAGTTGATTATTTACTTCATGTGACTTTTCGCACAAGCGAAGCGACAGCTACACACACACACACACACGCGCGCGCGCACGCACACACACACACACACACACACAGACATTTTCTAGAAAACTCATATTTCGACTCAGGAAGATCAGAAACATCGAAAATCATTGAAATCTCGAGGTCGAAAACTTTCACCGTTACCAAGCTTTTTCTTTGAGAAAGCAAAAAATAAATGTGTAAAAGCAAATGGATAGTTTTTATTTAAATTTTATTGCAGATGTATTTATGTTTATTTTAATGATAATAATAATCTCCCGAGTAGCGGTCGTGCCTAATAAAAACGATAAAAATAAAGTATTACAATTTTTGCAATAATAAAATTATAAGGTTCTTCTGAGCATTGCGGTCGTGCCTATTATTCAAAACGAAATCTTTACATAGGGACAGGGGGGCGACGAGCGAAGCGAGGAGCAGGTGTGTGGAGGGCGGGGGGGGGAGGGTTGGCGTGTCGAAGACACGCAGGGGGCACGGCCCCCCTAGTTAAATAGTAGTTTTTATAACTGAGTGCGAAAAATTCGACTTTAGATGCCTGTTTAGCGTGCGTAAAGTATCCCCTTTTTCACTAGTGCATAAAGTATTGACTTGACGTACCGACTGCATAAACTAAACATTTTACGCACTAGTGAAAAAGGGGATACTTTACGCACGCTAAGTAGGTATTTAAAGTCGGGTTTTACGCACTCAGTTATGTAATAGTGCATTACGATACTAGTGGCATAAGTTGCACTTTACGGCACGGCGTGTATAAGCACGAGCGTAGCGAGTACGCTTAACGCCGTGCCATAAAGAACGACTTATGCCACTACTAGCTTTTTTGCCATGACTGCTCGCTTTTTTGTCGCCCGAGACAAATTCCGCTCGTGCGGGAATCACCTACGCAGCGCATGAGTATCGTATACGTTTTTTCTTATCGAGTTGTGCAATGTTCGAGCCTCCACATGCACCTGCGCGCGCAGACCACCACTCTTCCACACGCTGAGACGTGCGTAAAACAAAGTATTGCAAAAGCGTTTTTTATAAGTTCGATAAATTTGACAAATTTTGAAGATAGTAACAAATGTACATTTGTTGTAGATGTCGTTACATATGATAAATTTTTTTTTATGTGCACAAAGCAAACTTTTTATACACTGCAGAATATACTAATAATTTATTTTATTCCCATCTCTACTATAATGGCCATTTTATAGCCTGAAAAGCGGGGCAAAAGTAGCATCTGATTTTCTCTTTTACTTTAGTCCCGCATAATGCGGGAATAAAGTACTTTTATTCCCGATTTTGCGGGAATAAGTAACAAAGTCTAATTTTTTACGTTTATGGTGAATTGGGTTAAAACTAACAAAATTATAACACATCAATACAAAATAACTTTTCAAATCTCCACAGTGGCCACAGTGGCGATGGGAATAAAGTACTATATGTAATATTATGTATTGATATTATCACAGGTTTCAATAGTTATTCACGCAGCCGCAACTATTCGATTTACAGAAAAATTAAGAATTGCGACTCGTATTAATGTCGAAGCTACTGCTTCCATTCTTGATTTGTGTAAAAATATGCAAAATTTGAAGGTAATAAAAACGTGAATTCAGTAATATTACTAATTGCTATCAATATAAAATTTAACATAAAAAGCCAATACAAATACTTAATAACACGGTTATTTTATGGTAATAGCTACTGATATCTATTTTTAGTCTTTTATTTATGTTTCTACGACCTACTCTAATTGTTTTACTTCAAATGTTGAAGAAAAATTTTACGATTACTCTATTAACTACAACCAACTCTTGAATATCGTCAGCTCCATACCAGCAGATATGCTACATAGGATCACCCCGGAGTAAGTTAAATTATCAAATTTTAGTATCTATAAACGTCATCTAATATATTTTGTACTTTTAGGCTCATAAGCCCTTGGCCCAATACCTATACCTTCACAAAAGCGATCACCGAAAATATGATTAAAACAAAAAGTGAAGGTTTACCTATGGGAATATTCAGGCCAGGAATTGGTAAGAAGATTTTTGCACTTATACAAATTAATAAATAAATTAAAGCTAACGTTTGTCATAATTTACATTATATTATACATTATGTATTCTTAAAAAATGTTGGTGTGCAAAAACTGTTAAATCAACAAATTCTGATTTTATAATGTAGACCAGAATATATAGCCGAACCCATCTCAAATCGAATGGCTAGAGCATGCCTATATCACCGATCGTTTTGGATTGAAGAATGTTATTCTTCTCTTAAAATAATTTGACACGTATTTTTCCATTTTGCTGCCTCCTGGAGGAAGTTTTGTAATAGTAAAATTTTAAGTTTTGCTAAATCGCTCTAGAAACACGAATAGAGGTGATAGAAGTTCGAATCACATGATTTTAGAAAATGTCTGTATGGATGTGTGCGTGTGTGCGTGTGTGTGTGTGTGTGCGTGTGTGCGTGCGTGTGTGTGTGTGTGTGCTGTGTGTGTGTGTGTGTGTGGGTACGCCTGGATCTCAGTTTCTATACTCGGTTGATTTTAACCAGACAATTCTCATTGTTTTTTTTTGTTTTTTGTGTGTGTGGGTCAAAAATTCGTTTTTTGATTGGGTCGATGCGTTCTTGTTTTGTTTCGAATTTTCGATTTTCTCAAAATTTATTCTTGCTTTTTTTTAATGATAGGATCGAGATATTTTAATCGGATGGGTAGCGTTCGAAAGAGAATTAAAATTCCTATATTTTCTAAAAAAAAAATTTCTAGCTATCACGATTATTTTGTTATTAACAGAAACGTGTTTTCTTTTAACTTATAACTTCCTAATGAAAAATTATGATAATGCAGAATGTAAATACCTATAATCTGTAAAAATTTAAATTCATTCTGTTGGTCAGTTTTTGAGGAAAAAATTGAAAAATAAAAAAATGAGTTTTGTATGTTCAACGATTATGGGAGTAAAATTGACTTAATCGCTTCAAAATTGTTTGTAGAGATAGATTTTGGATAGTTCTCGATCGAGTTCTTTGAACAAAATGATTGGTCCATAAATTTCAGAGATAAAAGCAGATAAGATGAAAATAAAAAATTTATTAAAATAATACAGATGTTTATTATTTCTTAAAGAACTAATTATTTTGAAATATTTTCGAAAATTCATTTTTCCGAGAATATTTGATAAATCGGCTAAAAACTTTAACCACTTACTACACTTCTTAAAAACTATGTTTGGCTAAAAGAGCAATAAATTTTCTTTTTGTTTTTGAGAAAAAAATTATTTTGTAAAAAAGTATAAAATAAGGAATTGATAAATTAGTTTGAAAAAGATACGTGTTTTGTAGAGATGTAGAGTTTGTATATTAGTTATTATACGAGTTCTTATGGTAAAAGAATTCGTTTATGAATTTTAGAGATATTTGAGGTTAAAACAGTTTTAGTTCTCTTTTCAAATCATAATTTTTCGGGAACGGCTTTATATATAAACATGAAATTTATAGACAATTTTGTGGGTGGTATAGGCAATATAGGGTATCTGTATTCGTGTGCTCTGAAAGCAGACGACAGTCCGTGTTAGTGACACTTTGTAACTAACGATTATTAACAAATAATACATCCAACCGAGTAATTTATGGGATAAATCGTCTTTTTACTGATTAAACCAATATTTCTTTTCTTTAGTTATCATGGAACAAATAAAATGACTTTGTAAAATACAAAAATTTTAAATATTAAATATCTCAAGAAGTAATTGTACGATCTTGATGAAAATTCACACACATATCTATATCACATACAAAATTGTCTATTTAAATTTGGAGCTGATATATCGAGCCGTTCTCGAGAAATTACGATTTGAAAAAAAGGTTAACAAATTTTTAACCTCAAATATCTCTTAAATTTATGAACCAATCTGTTTGCCCAAAGAACTCAGCATAAAGATATCCAAAATCTACGCTTACAAAAAATTTTAAAGCGATTAAGTCAATCCAGTTATCGTACGACATACAATACTCATTTTTTTCGATTTTCAATTTTTTACTCAAATGACAGAAACCGACAGAATGGATTCAAATTTTTACAGATTATAGCTATTTCTGCAGATTATATCTGTGGCTTCCCGGAATAACGACCTAACTCACTTGTACGTGTTTTCGAGAAATCGACGTTTTAAAATTTCTGTCATGACACTTCATATGTAAGATCGAAATGCGCGAGATGAGTCATAACAATGTAAACATTTACAAAGATATCGAATATCTTTCGAACCCCACTATCAGCTGCTAGAATACATTTTTATTCTTTGTATAAACAAACAAAACAATGCAGTTAAGTCGTTATTCCGGTAACTGTGCAGTTAAGTGGTTTAGGGAAATTGTTCAAATAAGATAAATAACATAGTTATTTCTACACTTAAAACATAGAATACGGATTCTTTTTTAAATATTCATTCGCACGCATGTGCCTCCCAACGGAATATGCGTGAAGTCAACGGAATTCGGTAAACCGAATACCGAACGTTACTTGGTTACTGTTTATGCACACTCGCCCCATCGCCCGGCAATCAAAGCTGTTGTGTTACTATCTATTACCTTTGATCTTTGTTACTATAAAAATAGGTATGTCATAATCTGTTTATTGCGTAGTATTAACTTTAAAACGGTGCTTTTAATTAAATATAAATATTCAATTAAGTGGTTTTTCCGGGCACAGGTGCAGTTAAGTGGTTATGCACTTAGCTGATATTTGCTCTTTGAACGCGTTTCAGATTTCCGGACCAAGTCTATATGAAAAAGGGTAGTTAGAAGGTATAAATTCCGGTGCTAACTCAATTTTGACCCCCCAAGTGGGTTAGGTCGTTATTCCTGGAAGCCACAGATATATATTCTGCATTATCACGATTGGTTAAAAATTAACAAAAATTAAAAATTCCGAAAACGATTGGTTAAAAATTGAAAAAGTTACAGTGTTACGCATACACACACGCACACACACACACACACACACGCCCACTATTTTTTAAATAGTATATTTTGACTCCAAATGACTCAAAACATCTTTCTAACATGTTATCTTGAAAACTTTTTTTTTCACCGTCACAAAGCTTTCTTTAGGAGGAACCAATAAATTCTAAATATAAATTTTTTTTTATAAAATGTAATTAAGATGATGTGATACCCACACTATTACTCAATTCTGGGTTCCCGTTTTTCTCCTTCAATTTTAAACTTTTTGAAAAAAACTCTTTGACACGTTTTAAGTTTAATAAAGAACTACAACGTATCAAAGAGTTTTTTTTTCTTAAAATTAAAAATTGAATGAGAAAAACGGGAACCCAATTTTAAGTAATAGCGTGGGTATCGCATCACCTTAAATGAAACTATACAAATTACAAGGGTGTATGCAAAAAGTAAAATTGACAAATTTGTTCATACATGATTGTTTGCGCGTGAGTATATGTTGAGTAAATGAATTTATTAAAATAGGATTCGTTGACAAACTGCTGCCAAATCATTGGCACGTAGCTTCCTCCAAATTAATGTATCTTTCCTATATTTCTCAAACTCCTTTTCTAATGTGTACACCCGAGCGAAGTTGATTCTTATCCGAACGTGCCTAGTCAATTTTAAAATCCAGCAATCTCATTGGACGATCCCAATTTAGGGTTAATGTTTACACAATAGTATACAAAGATAAATGAAGAGTTACAACCCTACATAATATGCTTATATGCTTACAGTACAATTTTTCTGATATTGTGATTTTTATGACGTCATTGTCCGGTGAACTATCTTAAATTTAATTATCCCTTGCTGTCAGTTTTACCCGAGTAAAATTTTAAATTTACGTACATTATAAAAAAATGAAAAATTACAACAATTTTACTCCAGTATAAGGGAAGATGATTCTTTCCGAACGTGCCTAGTCAATTTTAAAATCCTGCAATCTCATTGGACGATTCCAGTTTAGTTTTTCAATGATTTAATAATTTATTAATATTTAAAAAATTCCATATTTTTCATTATTTAAATTTGTTGTTATTTCACACTTATTTTATTTAATTTGTTTAAGACACAAATAATTATTTTTAATATTAATTATTTGGACATGTTTAGCGAATAAAACAGGATTAAATATAAAGTATGAGTATTACACCATCTTCATAAAAAACAAAAGCAAATAAAATATTATGTAAACACAAATATCAGTGGCAGCTAATAAAAACATTTACATACATTTCTAAAGGCAAAATGAGTGTATCTAAATTATATGTCCATGAATCATAAACGTTTTAACTTTAAAATTTTTATGTCAAAATTGAGAGATGGCAATTGCTACTATATTCAGTTCTTAAATCGTGATTATTAAAAAAATTAGTTCAAACTCAAAATAATTGGTCAGTGTATCTGACTGATTTCATGTTTATGCAGAGCTCGTGTAAATTAACCTCAATAAAAAATAAAAGCAAGTAAACAACACGCGCGCGTATCGCGTGTCATTTCCATTTTCTAGTAACATATACATAAAACCGTTCCCGAAAAATTACGATTTGAAAAGAGGGCTAATACAGTTTTAACAATTTTAACCTCAAATATCTCTGAAATTTATAAACTAATTATTTTACCAAGAACTCATGTAATAAATAATATACAAACTCTTGTGCGATATAGAAAGTCATTTCCAGAAATACCAAAATTTTAAATATCAGTTTTGGGGTATTTTTACTGTTTGTAAGAGTCAAAGATGCATTCTCTTAATAGACGTTGGCGTTCAGATAAAGGACGACCAACCAAGAGAAAGGCTCATCTGAGTTTAATCAGGAAAAAGGCCAAAAGAAAAGTAGAGCAGTCCACCCTGTCAACTGGTGAACTGCCATGCACCTGTTGATTGGAGGACTGGAAAATTTCTTCTTTTGCATGCATCAGTGTGGTCAAAACTTTTACAAATTATTAAGTGCAGTGAGAGTGGAGAGCAAGAGCTTAGTGCAGAATTTTCTGGTGCGATTGGGCACTCTTCAAAAATAACATTCAAGTGTATGTCTTGTAGTTGGGTGGCTGGAGAGAGTCATTGAAGATCTCATACAGAAGCCAAGCCCAGCTCTCGTTATTTAGTGAATCAAAGAATTGGTGGCTGGAGAAAGTCATTCAATCTCTCATACAGAAGCCAAGCCCAGCTCTCCTTATTTAGTGAATCAAAGAATTGTAAATAGTGTTAATATTCTATTCGTTTAGGTTTTTCTAGAGGCTTTTCTAGAGCGACTTTATGTTATCATGAACATGAACTGCTTGTCCAAGAATGCGTTTCAATTGCAGTTGAAAGCACAATATAAAGAAGACAGTGCCCTTAAGGATATTGTACTTAAAACTACTGTTACGTACGAGAGGACGATAGAGTGAATGAAATGAATAAGTCGCGTAAAAAATATGCGACGAGCGGGATTTGAACACACGGACCCGAGGTTTGTAGTACCGGTCTTTATCACTGAGCTAACGCCGCGATGCTTGCTTGTATGGAAGCACCGACGTTGCCAGACTTCGATCAGCTGTCATGGCATCTACCTTCCGTCAACGAAATCCGTGAAATTTCCAAACTTTAGTTAAAGCTCATTCAATATCTACACCGCTGAGCGTCTTCATTATTTTGTATAGCATGTTTGTATTGTTTTACGTGACATATTAATTTTTTAGAATGATTCATCCTATTGTTTTTAATATACAATATTTATAAATACGTTATACTCAAACCGCGTCGGTATAAGGATCGTGTGTTAAGGTAGTTCTCCGGCCAATGACGTCATAAAAATCACAATATCGCAAAAACTGTGCTATAAGCATATTATTTATGGTGAAAACTCTTTATTTATCTCTGTATACTATTGTAAAATAATAGAAAAAACGACGTAAAAAATAAGGTGTCTATACGATGTTTGAAACAATACCACTTGTATGATGCAACTATATATAGATATACAAATAATATTGGATTTTTCTTCAAATAGCCATTTTTCGGAAAATAGTATCGCTTGCCATATTACATAATATTCTACATTATCCTTTTTTGAGTCTAGTATAATATACTAGTTTTTAAGAAAATTGTAAAGAAAATTGGCTTTGCAATTAATTAAAATGTTTTTCCTACCCATATTGGGAAAAAATTTGATGATAAGGGTTTTTATCGGGATTACAACAAAAGAGTTTCTTATGATCTAAGGGAAAATATTTTCTTTTTCAAGAATAAATTACTTAATTTAGAAATTAGAGATTTGAATTTTGAAATTAATTGTTTGAATAAAGGTATATTAGAGCTTGAAAGATATTTATATGATAAAGTAGAACAGAATGATTTGCAAGAATTTTTTCGTGGTCAAAAGAGGCACTTTGAAAAAGTAAAATATAATCATAGAAGTAAATTAAAAAGAAAATTTGAATATTTAAAACATAAAAAATACTCTCAGGTCAAGCAAACTAACAATGTTAATAAAGATTGGTTTAGAAATCTAACGGACAAAGTAATACCAGAAGAAGTGGTAAATATCATGTCAAAAGGTGCTAAATTTGGAATGTCATATTCAAGTAAAGCTCTTCCGATCAATAATATCATCGCTGAGGTAGAAAGTAGTATTAGTAGTTTTAATCTAGAGTTTAAAAAAGAATGTAGAAGTTCTTTAGTTAAAGTTATTAACAATTTTAAAAGAGAAAATAGATTTGATAATTATTTGAACAGTAATTCGTTGCATGAATTAAAAATAACGAAGAAATTCTTAAGAGAGAATCTGGATATGATCTTCCAAAAAGCAGATAAAGGAAATGTAACAGTAGTTTCAGATAAAAGAGATTATATAAATAAAATTCAACTTATATTGGATAATGATACCACTTACGTGAAAATTAGGAATCCACATATCAATAGACTACAAGATAAATTCAAAGAATTATTGATGCATTGGAAACAAAAGCTTATATTAAGGATAGTATGTTTAAATATTTAAAATGTGAAAATGGCACTGTAGCTAAATGTTATGGGCTTTCTAAGATTCACAAAGAACAGTTGACAGATAGAATAATAATATCATCGATAAATTTTCCGACTTATAGACTGGCGAGTTTTTTGTCTAATATATTGTTCAAGATAGTGGGTAAAACAAATTCATATATTAAAGATAGTTGGAGTTTTTATGATATAATAAAAGATATTGTTATAACGAATGATCATAGGATGATTTCATTGGATGTAGTGTCTTTATTTACAAATATACCTCTAGAGTTGTTGAATGATATTATACAAGATGGTCTGAAATTAAAGTACATACGTGTACATAGTGCATAACGAATGCAGTTTGAGTGCAATCGAAAAATGAAAAAATAGGTTTCAAATTATTTTGAGAGAAGAATAACATTCAAAACCAAAATGATAGTTGACATAGGCATACTCTGGTCATTCGATTTGAAATGGATTCGACCATATGTTATTGCATGCACATACAGTAAACTCGTGTATGGTCAGTACTAGCAGCTGTAAATGAACCAAAACCCGGATGGATTGATCAACCACTTGGAATGACGGGTATTATAGCAGGAACAACAGATGGAATTTTGAAAACAGCAATTGTCGATAATAAACTAATTATGAATGCAGTACCTGTAGATTATGTTGTAAATGCCTTGATCGCTAGTATACGGGATGTAGCAGTGCAGGCGAATCGGTAAAGTGATCATTCACACTTTTATTCAAATATGAAGTTACAAGGTTTAAAATAATTTTATTTTATTTTAGAAGAGATGAAGAAATGCTTATTTACAATTATTCTTCAACTGTGGAAGCACCAATTTCATATGGTAAAATTATCAATGCGAGTTTAGAATATCTCAATAAACATCGTAAGAGATACACGTTTAAATATTATTTTTATTCGACAAAATACAAATGGTTATTCACATTTTACACTATTTTTCTTCATTGGATACCTGCTCTGTTCCTCGATACTATATTGTATTGTACTGGTAAAAATCCAAGGTTAAAACAACATATTTTTTAAATTTCAATTAAAAATTTTAAATGCATGATAAAAATAAAACATTTTTTATGCAGGCTGAAAAACGTGTATACAAAAGTCCACAAAAATATCGAAGCAGTCGACTACTTTTCTACAAATGAATGGAACTTTGAAAATAAAAATATAAGAAATTTATGGTCTCATTTAGATGCAGGTGATCAAAAATTATTTCCTTTTTCAATGCAAAGCTTTGATTGGGATATGTATATTTGCAGCTACAATAACGGTATTCAAAAGTATATACTTAAGTCGAAACGTATATAGAATTATGTACTTAGCAAGATTCTCGTATTTTTTGTTATTTATTTTTAATGTTTGTTTGTTACTAACTTTTTTTTACATCCACTGTTCTTTAACTGGTTATTAAATAGCGAATGCCTGCAATCATTTTGAAAAACTTCAAAACAAATCTAAATAATGTGAAATTTGATGTAGGAGTTTGTAATCAGCTCTGACACTCCCTTAATGTTGTGTGACCCGTAATATCCCATTCAAAGGTTAGTTTTTGACGTTAAAACTGCGATAAATAATTATGTAAAACCAATAATCAATTTTGAGTTTTCGCGATCTATTACGATACTAGTGCCATAAGCGGCTGATTATTATTTTGATTACATAAATACCCACATTCACACATATATTATGGAAAACATCCAAAATGGTCTTATTTTGGTAGGCAATGCATAATTATACAATAATATATATATACATGATTAATTTTAAACAATTATAATAATTTGTATATTATTATGTGTTAATTTTTTATTATTTGCAAATAAAGAGCTTTGAGAAGATGCATATAAAAAATGCCCGAAACGTTGGCTAAAATGTAACACTGGTGTTTTTTGGATCTTCAACACCAACCTGGAAAGCAGGGCCATTCCTTCCATCCATTCAAAAATTAAACAATTTCATATACTTATTTTTAAAATTTAAATCATCATGGGATTTTCTAATTCATATAGCATAGTAACAATGTTAAGAATATAATAATACTCAAATAAAATGTTAAAAAAATATTTTTATATAAATAAATCACTGACAACTATTAGACCAAAAATTTCTCTCGATCAAATTTTGATGTAAAAGTGGTAATTATTATTTAAACTAAGTTTTAGGAAGTAACGTGTCAACGAATTAGCAGCAATTTTTTTTACATTCTAAAAGATTCAATTTTACTTTAGTAATATACTAAATAAACTCACAATTTTAATTAATATTAATCTTTTCTTTTTTATACACCGCCAAATAGGTATTTATAAATTTTCAAGTCTTGCACATCTGATAAGTATAAAGCATAATAGTGTTTTCACAGTATCGAGTGGGTGATGAAGATTTGAGGGTTAACTCGTAGGAACAAAGACGCACAAGTAGACTTGATCATACCGATTTTGATTTTAAGGTACAATGACGTCGGTATGAGGTTCTCTTTATGTACATTTACAAATGCATGATGTGTCTGTGTGGCTCTCTCTCTTCTCTCTCTTGCTCTCTCTCTCTCTCTCTCTACACTAAGTTACCCCTATTATTGAACCATTGATGTAAGCTCAGCGTTGGAGAGTATGACAGGAAAAGGTTAAGAAAAAAGAGGTGGTTCAAAAATGCATTATAAACAAAGATTAAAGTTCAGAAAAATTACTTCAAATAACGGTAGAAGCATATAAAATTAAAAACAGAATAAATAAGAAAATTAAATAAATGAGTAAAAAAATGACGTATTATGCGGTTAGTTTCGCGGTCACGCAAGACTCTCTCCAGGGAGTACCTGCCATGTCCTGGTGACACCAACCCTGGCTCGGTGGGCGTCACCCCCTTTTTGCCTGAGCGGCGCGTTCAGCCGCACTTGGCGAGGGTCAGGATACTCCATATGCCTATAACAACCAAGTCGGTGTTGGCGGGAGTGCAGTAGGCGAGGTTACCTGGTGCGAGAGCCTGACGAGAGGAGGCCCATCTCCAGCGAAGCGTGGAGAGCGAGAGTGCTCCAAAATTTCGGAGTCGAGCAGATTACCTCGGCGACGGTTGGGGGCGAGAGTTTGCGCACGCTGATTGGTTGCCGCAAGGCGGCGGCAAAAGATCGGCAGTTAGGCTGCCGATGGGGTTGCGGACCGCTCGCTCCCATCTCTGCGGTTCGAGGGTGCGACCGAGCCGTGACGCGAGCTTCCGCGAAGCTCACTGGGTGCGCGAACGTTCGAGAATTCCGGAGAAAAAGTCGGGCTTGACTAATTCCCCAAATTGTAACTAAAAAAAAGTGACACTTGGAAAAACATCCAGGGAGCAGAGACGAGTGAAGATGAGCTACTGGAAAAGATTCAGACGTATCTAGTTAAGATGGACTTAGTTGTCGGTAAGGCATGTAACATTCACAAATGCGTCAAAGAGGATCTGCAAAAGGTAATATCCTTGATGAGACTACTAAGCAGCGCAAAAGAAGCGAGTAGCAAGATCAAGTCGAGCTTCGCGTTAATGCTGCTCATTTTCATTACGTATTATCTATAGGAGCAGTATTTGCAATTTTTGGAAGTTTTATTTATTGATTTCCTATAATATTTGGATTAACTCAATTATAAATGGTTACAGTGTCCGAAGCCCATAGAGCCCAAATGACACTGTCGCCATCATTCAAGGAAACAATCAAGAAACGGAGAGAGGACAAAGGAGCGACCATGCAGTTCCAGAAGACGACAGGGGTAAACCCAAACACCCTACTGCCCCCACCGCTGATGCCAGAAGCTACTTTATAGCTGCTACTACTCCTCGAATGCATCACCTGAGACGTTTCAGGCAGAATAGGATAAATTGGAGGGGCGCGCAAGACAATTTCCCGGATCCATCATTGTAGCAGGAGACTTCAATGCCAAATCTAGGTCATAGAGCGGAGGTCTGGAAGACAGAACATGACAACTTCTGGACGAAGTGATGGTTTCACTCGACCTGATAGTGATTAACCAGCTGGGGATGACAACATTTGAAAGAATGAGAGAGGAAGGTCAGAGATCGTCTGACGTTCCTTCAACCAACGCTAAGGTGACCCCTACGCGAGGGGAAAATTTTGGAAGAAGAGTCCCTCAGCGACCATGGATATATCTGCTTCGAGTTAAAGAGCCGAAAACGCGATCCCTCACGAGACAAACCCAGAGGATGGGCTATCAAGAAATTTGACCGGGACGCTTTTGCAGAAAGCATCTTGGGGACACCAGGACTGGATAAGACTGAGCCGACGGACGACATGACGCGACAGTACACAACTAAAATGAGCCATGCGTGCAATGCATCTATGCCCCGGAGAAGACAGCACAAGAATCAAAGGTCTGCTTTCTAGTCAAACTTATAAATCTCAGTACTAAGGAGCTGCTGTAAAAAACAACGGACGAAAGCTCAGAGAGCGAGGAAAAGAAAACACCAAGAACAAGAAGATGAAGAGGATAGGTACAACGACGCCAGAAAAGCGCTCCGTAACGCCATCAAGTGAAGTAATAGGCAATGCTGGAAAGCTTTGTCCGCCGATGTCGATCGAGACCCATGGGATACACCCTATCGTCTAGTGATGCGGAAAGTCAAGGGTCAGGTGCACCATGAGATAAACCAACGGTACTTAAGATTGTAGACGCGCTCTTCCCAAAGTAAGCACCCAGAGAGAGAGAGAGAGAGAGAGAGAGAGAGAGAGAGAGAGAGAGAGAGAGAGAGAGATAGAGCTACACCCGAGCGACGTAGAACTAGGTACCACTGTTCCTGATAAGCGAACCAAAACTGGCTGCAAAGAGATTGGACAACGGAAAGGCCCCGGGACCCAACAGGATCTCCAACGATGTTCTGAGAGCGACTATGCGGGAGAAGCCTCAACTCACTCTGGACCTGTTCAACACGTGTCTGAAAAGAGGCCATTCCCCGAAACAATGGAAACGCCAAAAACTGATCCTCATACCGAAGGGCAGAGACAAGGATCCCACGGCACCATCTTCTTGGAGGCCATTATGCATGCTCGACTCTATGGGCAAGCTATATGAGAAGATGATTCTCAACCGCGTGCAGAGCGAACTGGACGACCCGGAGAACAAAGGACTATCGGAGATGCAATACGGGTTCCGAGCAGCACGGAGCACTTTCCACGTGGTGCAGGAAGTGCAGAAAAGAGTAGACAAAGCACTCTCCATATATCAAGCCCTTAAGATGAGACTCCCTGAATATCTTATGAGAGTCTCTAGCAGCTACCTAGAGGATAGGATACTGATTGTGGAAACGGAAGATGGTACCAGAGAAGTAGAGATCACGGCAGGGTTCAGTAGAGGGCCCTACGATGTGGAACATACATTACGACGGATTGCTGTGGCTCAAACTACCTAAGGATGTGACTCTAATAGGATACGCGGATCAACGTGGCCATAGTGGCAGTAGCTCCAACTACAGAAGAGCTAGAGTGGAAATGCAATGAGATCCTAGAAATAGTCAGCCGCTGGCGGTATGAGGACAACCTCATACCGCCGTCATTGTACCTTAAAATAAAAATCGGTATGATGAAATCGACTTATGTGTCATTGTTCTTACGAGTTAACCCTCAAATCTTCATCACGCACTCGCTACTATGAAAATACTATAACTTTTTATCATTATCGCTACGCTCGAGCGCTAACCGCATGCCATGCAATAATGAGCCACTTAAATCACACGTATCGTTAGGTACTATTTTTGTCACTGATGCGTCATGTAATTCTTGTTCAGTAAGTTGTGATTAAATACTTACGAAATTCGCTAATGACGATAAAGCTACTTCCGAAAACCGCTACATCTATAATCATGCAAAAATATGGAAATAGTCTTTTTCGTCGAACAATTTCACAAGCACAGTTAGCAAGTAATTCAGAGAACTCATTCCTACAGCTCCAAAACTACCATACTGCACAATTTACGCCCTAAAACCGTAACGCTAATTCCGCTATAGGCGCCATTCAGCCGTCCTCCCATCAGCTCACTAAAAAGCCTCGCGTCGCGCCTCTTTTCTCTCTCTCTCTCTCTCTCTCTCTCTCGCGACTTTTCTCCGTCTGTCTTATCTCCCTCTCATGCGCGTGCATTCGTTCCGTACCTGCATATATATATATATATATACGTGTACACCTATCCTCTGAAAGGAAACGTCTCTCGTTGTCACCAAAGTATTCCAAGCCGCGTGACACCCAAGTCCCGTTCCTCGAAATTCAATACGCAGCTCGCTGCTTAGCGTTTCTCTAAGCCGTCTCCCCTCTCTCTCTCTCTCTCTCTCTCTCTCTCTCTCTCTCTCTCTCTCTCTCTCTCTCTCTCTCTCTCTCTCTGCACCGAAAGAGAACACGCGAGAAAAAGTCGAGACAGAGAGAGAGAGAGAGATGCGGAGTATAACGGCGCGCTGCCGGCAGGCGTTCCTCCGCGGTTTCGCGACAAAGGGACGCCGCCGACGACGGCTATAAGTTATGGGACCGGGGCGACGCGACGGACGTGAACGCGCGCGGATGCATGCGCGTGCGTATACCTACGTATATATATGCATGTGTATGCGGTATGCAGAGGAGGAAGACAAAGGGGGGAGAGACATCGGGCGCGGGTGCAGTGCGTGGAATGGAATGGGACACGGGATAGGCGAGAAGGTATATATAACATATATTGCGCAACTGTTTTGATTTTTGCTTAATTAGAACGATTCGTTGTGTTCGTATGATGAGGGATAGTCTTGTGCAGGATGAATAGGAGCTGAAATTTGAAAGTTTATGGGGTTTAATAGGGTAGGGATATGAGGAGGAGGGGTGTTTAAATATTGAGAAGTGAACAATTTTTAGATTCTATATATTATGTAGTACTGAACGAACACATGTTCTCAAATTTTGTTGATAAAAATAACGGTTTGATTAACTTGTAAAGTATAAAGTTATCTATATTTATTGAGTAAACATGATTCGTTATTAATCATTCAATTTGAATTGTATTTGATAATCAAAAGCTCTGATTAAAATGTGACCTTTGATTTAATACACAGAACATTTTTTGATACTAATTAATATATTCTATATCACAATAAACAGTTTGTACAAAACAAAATATTCACATTAGTATTTAAAATAAATACGAAGAGGCATAATTTACAGCATACGAGTTATACACATAGCTACAATTATTTTAGTTTATGCCATTCGCAGTCACTTCAATCAACCACACGTCCCGCAGCTTTCAGTCGGACAACGGGAGCAGGTAACGTATTCCTGGACAATGGGAGAGCTTCCCACACTGCTACTCGCTGCTCCCGCACTCACGTTAACATATAGGATGCAGCTGTGTATAAACGGGTAGGAAACTAGTTGGTAGACGCTGACTGAGACGACGACGGCGAAGCAGATAGTGAGAGAGAGAGAGAGAGAGAGAGAGAGAGAGAGAGAGAGAGAGAGAGAGAGAGAGAGAGAGAGAGAGAGAGAGAGATAGAGAGAGAGAGAGAAGTACAGAAGGCGGTGAGAGAAGATGCAGAAGCAGAGGAGAATGGAGAGAGAGAGAGAGAGACGCGAAAGCACACCGTCATTAATCCGGGAGGCGAATGATTTAGCGCCCCGCGCGCCACGCGAAACGATGTGCAATCTAAATTTTTTCCAATGATTATTAACTTGATTGAGCGCGCGCCCGCATCGTGCGTTATGTTTTTCCGCTCGCGCTGCGGTGTGGAAGCCGTCGCCACCGCGGAGGAGATTGGTGGAAAAATGCGCGTCGGCGGTAGCGTGTAGTATTATATAGTAGACGCGCAAAAAATCCGAGTGGCTTATTGGAGGAGGTGTTAATGGAGATTGAACAGAAGGAGAGAAGATGCGGAGTAGTGATACGAGATGCATTATATGTATAGTTAAATATATGAAATTCAGATGATGGGGAAGTATAGTTTTTTGAGCCGAACGTTGATTTTCCATACGATGTATACATATTGCGAATGAATTTCAGTAGCACTACTTCGTACAGAATTTGCGAAATTCCTCGCTCAAATAAAAACACGTTCAATTTCAGTCAACGACGTCTTATTAGCCCGGTCAATTAACTCCAATTTCACGCGCAATCCGCCACGAAAGAGCGCTATTCCCGATCCCGTGCGATCTCGCGGCCGCCATCCGTCTTACCCTCGTTCAGACTGACACCTGCGAATCGCAAGAATGTTTATGAACAAATTTCGGCCCGCCAGTCTCCAAAAACTCTTTACCGCCCCCCTTCTCTCTCTCTCTCTCTCTCTCTCTCTCTCTCTCTCTCTCTCTCTCTCTCTCTCTCTCCCGTTCCCTTTCTCTCCTTCACATTCCCGCGGTAGCGACAATATATATATATATATATATATATATATATATATATATATATATATATATATATATATATATATATATATATATATATATATATATATATATATATATATATATATATATATATATATATATATATATATATATATATATATATATATATATATATATACACACACATGTATATACCTCGTTGCACCGCGTGCTTCGCACACTCACCGACGTGCGCCTTAACAACGCGCAATAATTTGGGCCCGACGAAAAAAGGGCCCTACATATACGGCCTTCGTCTTGGAAAAAAAAGCGCGAGGGGCGTCATTAAGCCCGAGCTCCAAATGATTTAGCGTCAGCCGCGAGACTGATCTTCCTAAGCAGGGCCTCTCGACGGATGCGTATAAAAAAGGGCCCAAAACGAAATCGGGCCGAGGCGAAATGAAAGAGGGAGCCGGTCGTATAGGCCAGAGAGAGAGGGGGGGGATCGTGCGGTCTGGCGGATACCCAAATGCGAGCGAAGAGAGAGATCGCGGTCGCGCACACGGAGGGAAGGGGTAATGATGGATAGGGGCAATTAAGCAAACCACCCTGCAATCGCTCTCTCTACCTCTCCCTCCGTACCCACCTAAAAAAGTTGCGATGGTAATGCGGGAGGAAGTTTTGTTATTATCATAAGCAAAATTGGCAAAGCGTGGGCCCATGACGTTATCCATAAATGACTTTCTTTCGGACAACATATTTCCCATACTAATTGACCTATACTTTACGTAGCAGATTGCGCCCATATCGTCAGTTCTTTTACATCTATGTATACGTGTACACACACAAACCTGTATCGCCGCATGGC
Organism: Torymus aiolomorphi; assembly: GCA_036365515.1. Classification (NCBI taxonomy): domain Eukaryota; kingdom Metazoa; phylum Arthropoda; class Insecta; order Hymenoptera; family Torymidae; genus Torymus; species Torymus aiolomorphi. The sequence goes on from CM070876.1 coordinate 5,023,292, forward strand.
CTATATGCATATATACAGGACGACGACGACGGTTTACTCTACTCTATATACTCTCTATCTCCGGTTTTAAAGGCTCGCATTACGCCCGCACGCGCAGCTAGAAAACTTGGCCTCGCAGTATAGTAGGTTGGCGAGGACGCCGGGAGCAGTTCGGACGAGTTCCTGCAGTAATGGTCGGTGGTTGTTGCCTAATGGGGGTATAAGGCGGTGGGTCGAGCTGGAGAGGTGGCTGTATATGTATTAATGTGCCGGTGTCGGGCGGTGGGTTTAGGGGCGGCGGGCTAAAATATGGTGTCTTGGCATATAAGGGGTTAAGGCACTCGAACTCATTACCTCCAATTTGCCGGGCTTTCCAGACACCGGCGAAATAACCGAATCGGTTAATTCGCATGTACGAGGTCGGCCTCTGTTTCGAGGCACGTGGTTATGTTAATTTGCACTGTCTTTTTCGTAGCTTGAAAAATGAAATTTATAATCGTCTAATTGAATTGCTTTTGCTTGGAAATAACGATCATTTGTGCAATGGTGAATGTTATGTATGTGCGCTCGTTTATAATGTACTTTGAGAGACGACAATTTCATTGAGAGCACTTCAAATAATACTGAAGATAACAGGGTCCGTCATAAGTAGCAGGTAGTAAACAATTGCGTTCAGTCAGTGTTTGGAATACGTATTCCACTCTTAAAACACAATACTATTAAGATAAGCCGATATTATAAGTCGTTCCCGTCCGTTGGCTTTATTGTGCGTGCGTGTAATAGGGCTTTCACGACGACGCGGAAGACATATTGACGTCGTTGTCTTTTACGTTTCGTGGCGTTTTCTATATTTTTAAAAGATATCTCTTCGGAGTATTTCAAGGAGCGACGTCTATCGCGTAATTATCTGAAATTGTCAAGACATGAAAAAGAACCGATGATAGAAAATTTTCTGCCGTTGACATTTTTCAAATATGCAATAATCAGCTTTAAGAAGGTAAAATAGTGCTGAATTTTTACTGAAATTCAAAATGAACAGATATTTATTAAAAATGACACGCTTGTTGAGGAGTTGAATATAAGCCATTACCACAGTTTTAATTCCATCCAAAGACTACGCAAGCACAAAACAGTATACAATGACAAGTGAATGACCTCGATTCATTGGACACATTCAACGAAGCAGGCAACTTCCACTCCAAAACAGACCTCTCGCCTCTTGATTTATAACACGCTGCAGCGACAAACCTTCCCTCATTTGGACATCCACCTAATTAATACCAACATATCTTTGAAAGAGAAACCTCCTAATTTCAATTTCTCCAGCCCAGCCTCCTACAGCTACACAGCCAGTGACAAAAACCGTGCGGCACAGGCGCTCGAATTATTCATCCGACGCGCGCGGCGGCGAGCGCGAGGGCGCGATTTCACGCTAATTGAAAAGAGAGGATCGAGGCCGCGGAAGAGAGTCTCGAGGTATAGGGCGTGGGCAAGAGCGGAGATACAATGTGCCCGCGCGTGCGGAGAGAGCGAGAAGGAAGGAGGAAACACGCGCGTGTCCGTCTGAGAGGAGATTAGATCGCGACTATGCGCTATATAGCGGGGCGGCCGAGGCGCGCTCGCGTCCGTTCTCCTTCGAGAAAGCAATCTCCTGAAATTCGAGTCTAAATAGTAACACAACGAGGGAGCATCAATTTGATTAGAGATTTCGTATATACGGGGCCCACTCCATCACGTTAATTCGGGGGAATGCTCTCCGCTTTCGCCTCTCTCTCTCTCTCTCCTCTTACTCTTCGCTGCAGCCTCGTTCTTAAACAATGTTCCATCAGGCTGATGCGCCCGCTCCTGTTTATATTATCGAACAGAGCTGTGTGTATGTGTCTGTGTGTTTGTGTGAGGTCGAGAAGTGAAGAATATTGCCCTGGGATTTTCGGGAGGCTGCCGTTAATTATCGCCGTTTGTCCCGCGCGTCCCATTGTCCCGGCCGAAATTGAATCATTGGCCGAGTTATTCTTTTGATTGAGGAAGAGGACTCTGATGAGGTATGAAACTCGATGTAGAGATAATACACATGGCAGCGAATTGGAGAAAAGTATTTCGTGGAAATGCGGTTATCTGATTTTCGGATGAAAACGGGGAAAAGCTGAATGTCCCGTATTATTTTGAAATATGGCACTAGTCGGAAGAATGAATTGCTACAGTTGATAATAATTCGTCAAAATATCTATAACATGAATTTATTTTTGTAATCTATGGCATCTCTCGTAATTTCGGTTAAATATAGGGCTCGAGTTCACTAATAATTGCTACTTTTATTGATATTCTAAAAACCAGAACGTTTTCTCATACCGAAAATAACGCGACCTTTTCCAACCACGCGACTCGCACAAAACCCACACACGCCATCGCTATTATAAAAGCCGAAAAATAAGTGTGAAATACGCATATAATAGAGATCAATTCTGAGATACCAACAACAACATTTTCTTTTACTACTCAGAGCAGCCTCCACGTACCAGCAATGATTAAGACAAAGCAACATTCCCGACACGACGTGACACTTTCCTCCTAATGATGATCTTCGCGCGGCCGCCACCATCGACATGCCTCATCACGCGCTGCGGCTAATACGTCGCGGGCGCTTGTTCTCCCCGGCGTGGAAGTCTGTGTATAATTGCGCTACGGAGATTGATGAACCTCCATGGTGCATCGAACGCGTACACGCGGGCCGTCTGGCGTGGATGATCGACGAAGCCATAGTCATCGCGGAACGGGCCGCCGCGACACCTGAATTATACGCCCTACAGACACTTTTTTCGAATTAAGGCCTAGAAAAGGGCCGACCGGAGATCAATCATTTCGAGGGAGACAGTGAGAGTACGGACGCGACGTATGTTAGTGGAAAACGACAGAATATTTCTACGTGGTGTTGATTCAGTGTCGTAGGCTTTGTTACTATGTTATTTGAGAGTTTTGTTGGATTTTATTATGTGTAAGTGTTTATGAATGATTAACATTAATTAATTCGAAAGAGAGTTTTTAATTACCTTTTCTGTGATGCTTTTGTAGTTCTTATCCATACTTAATTTAAAAAGGGTACGGCTATTTCTAGCAAAGTACAACAAAAAGTTTACTTTGAGTTTTTCAATTCTTTGCCAATTCCGACCTCTTATACGCACCTACATTCGACCTCGTTTCGAAACGCCCCAATATTGACCGGCGCGAGCTCATCTTCATGAAAATGCACTATGCTCTCCTTAATTAATCAATCTCACAGTCAAATCGCGTCCGCTTCTCTTGCTGCGAATCCCGGAATAATTCACCACCCCGTCATTTTATCTCCCTCCCAAAAGAATAATACGCCGAGAGAGGAGGGGGCGCAGCGCGCACAGCTATGCACGCACTCGGTCGTCCGATCCATCAATAAATTCGATAAATAATTCCCGCGTCCGCGCGAAAAAGCATCCCGGGTGCTGCTCTCGTATAATCGCAACGCCGCTAAATTATTCACAACGTGCGCGTTTGCCTTCGCAGCTGTGTTTCGTCACGTTTTTTCTTTTTTTTTTTTATTGTACTTTCGTAGAAGAGAGCAGCAGCAGCACGGCCCGATTATACTCTCCCCATAAATCTCGCGACGGGCAATCGCGCGTTTTCGTGGATAAAATGTAAATTTTTAATGTGCGTATATACATAGTGCGAGAAATGTCGAAAGTTGAAGTTTGTGGAATCGGCCTACTGGACGCAATAGATCACAGGCCCGCACGCCATTCCGGCCTCTTAAATCTCGCGCGCTTGCGCAATTATACGGCCGATTTCGCCGAAAAATCAGCATCACCGCGCTCGTAAATAACTCGCTGGCTTTGTCGAAGAACTATCTACTACTACTACCTATAGTCGCAGGCATTTCCGGATTTTCTGATTTACGCGCGGATAATAGCTCGCGCCCGGGACACCCATTAGCGGCCCGATGACTCATACCCGTCGTGGACAAGTGGATGAGGTACGAGGTCAGCCCCGTGTCTCATCTCTCGCGTTGCGGTATTAAAGAGAAAAGAGCGACCGTTTGGCTGCTCGTAAAAATGCCACAGCCGTGGCCCATCATCGCGCGTCTCTAATCCTTTGTGCTAGCGCAACAAGTTATAAGCCATACGTACGGTACCGTAATATTCGCCGAACACTCATTAGCGCGACGAAACTGTCGTATTTACGAGTGAATTGAGGGGAGAAAGCCCTGGAGATTTTTTTACGTTTTCGTAATATATATTGTATATAATAGTCTAATTCTCGAAAGAGTCGAATGGCTGGGACACACGCAACGACGCACGAATTTCTATACGCGCGCTGCCATAAATAAAGTTTAAAGTACCGAGAACCGCGGCGCCGTGCGCGGGTGGCCGGACGAAAAATTTATTGTTCGCCCGATCGTAAAATTAATTTTTATATGATAATTGAAGGTAATCTGATCGGAAAGAATTTTTCATTATGCTAAGTGTCCCCAGCCATATAACACGGGCCTGGAATTCCGTCCGCGCCCATTAGGGAGCAAAAGTATAAATCTAATTTAACTTCGTACTGTGTACATAGTTAATTAAACGAAGTTATATGTGATGGTTTTTATATATGTAAGGCAGAAGTATGCATGTGGAAGAAATCTTACATTAAGTTAAATGGTTGGATCGTATAGACGTGATAGAGAAAAATTTATTTTAAAAGACAAAATTTAACAAATAATTTATTATCAGAATATATTTATAGGAAAGTGCAGATCATTATCATGTACTATGAAATCATGTCATTCAAGCAAATTTAAATTATCTGCTGCATTCAATTTTAATAAAAATGATAAATGACATTTATCTTAAGTTTTAGCGCGGATAGATAATTAATAATTCATTTATGAAAATGACCTGTTTATTACTGTATAAATGCGCATGAAAATTTCAAACGCGTTAATTGTGTGCCATAATAGATTTTAAATTTTAAACAGAGTCTCGCTCTAACAATTCACTCATTTGCTCTTGAATTATTTAAACATTATATATAACGCTACTTTCGTTATTGTAATGAGCTTCATTGTAGCACAATCATATTACGTCTAACGATTAATTAATCGCGGAATAAAATAAACGTCTCTTATCTCTCACTCATACCACGTATACTTACGCGCCCCAGCCATTTTCACCACGAAGAATTGTAAATCGACGCAAGCATAATGTATCTGGTAAAACGTATAATTTAGCATAATTCGCTCGCTTTTTTCTCCCATCTCTCGTACATAAGACTCCTCTTGCGCGCGCACGCTAGCGTCGCCTCTCCCCTCTTCCTTCTACGGTTATTTCATCGGCGAAGTCGCGTGTGGAATCAAGAGACATTCTGCCGTGCGGCTGATAAGCTGACTCTCTCTCTCTCCCTCTCCTTGCTCTTTCGCCCCTTCCTTTATTTACGTCAAAAGGGCTCGACACGCGAGCTCGGAATTATTTCAATTGGTGCGTCGTTATGCGGGTAATTTTTAGTGGTCTAGCGTCGCCGGATCTCGGCTCTTATGGGCGACAGTATAGAGAGGGATATTAAACGATTTGAGAGGGAAGGACGCGACGCGCCGATATACGTAAGTCCTCGTGGAATGGGACCTTTTAGATTAGTCGGAAGACCAAGTTTTACAGCGCGCGTTCTGTGGAACTATTAAAAAAACAGGTAAAAAGCGCTTGGGCGCGCTGGGGCTATTTTACGCGCAATAATAAAATATTAGGGGTAATAAAGGCGTGAAAGGTTTCCAAAAGATAAAGACGGGAGGGGCAAGAGTATACCTGGAAGCAAGCTTCGATCTCGATGCAAAATTAGAATAAACGATTTCATCCCCGGGGGAGTCACTTGTGGCATGGTGGGGAGGGATCGACGTTGTTTTACCAATTTTCCGATGAGTCTGCGGATGGGTTTATTAGGTTACAACGAAGCGCGGAAATTGAATTTATGTTAGTTTATTAAGGTCGAATAATGCTTTTTATGGCTCTTAATTAATTTTCATTAGGGCAAGTGTAAATTGAATAATTTATATTACAATTGACCTAAACTATAGAGATACCAACTAACAGAGATTATTTGGAATTATTTAATACCCGAAAATGTCATTGAAACGCGAAAAATGGGAATTTGCTCTAATAATCAGAACGCCATTAAAACTATTACTCGAGTCATACATATGTCCATGCTAAATTAATAATTCAATCATTGCAAAAATAGAATAACAAAAATATTACATTCGTATCCTTTACTGCCACTATTCGTTTTCCTATAGGATTTCACAGCAAAACCATTGATTTCACAGAGCGAATACCATAAAAGCAATTCCCATAACACATTCATGAAAACTCGAATTTCTACACCGCGCGATCGATAGCCCATCGTCGCAAAAAGTCGATCTTTCTCTCTTCGCACCTCCCCGTCCCGCTTAAATTGCATTTCCTCGCAGAGCCGATGCCGCAAGTCCACGTCGCGCGATAATAACCGGAAAGGCTTCGCGGCCGCGGTGAAGAAAAGTCTTTTACACGCGCGCATTTCAATATTATATCCCGGCCTGCTGCTGCCGCTGCCTAGACGACGGTGGCGCGCTCGTCATTATTCTGCGGTCGTTCGCCCTCTCTCTCTCTCTCTCTCTCTCTCGCGTGCGGTTTTCTTCAATATTCGCCGCGTGGGCAGTGTATGTATACGCGAGCGAGTGAGCGAGCGCGCGCGCGATTCAATAAGCGATTTCAACAATACCAACTATTGAATGGCTCTCGCGTCTTTCTGGAAATGTGGTGTATGTATACGTGTAGAGAGGAAAAGGCCAAGGTGAAGTTCAATTTACCTAACTACGCGCTTGCCTGCGGAGCCGGCGTTTTAATGACTTTTCCCAGTAGTAGAAAGGGAGTGAAAGAGAAAAAGAAGGAGAGAGGGGATGAATAAGTGCGAGAGAGAGAGAGAGAGAGAGAGAGAGAGAGAGAGAGAGAGAGAGAGAGAGAGAGAGAGAGAGAGAGAGAGAGAGAGAGAGAGAGAGAGAGAGAGAGAGAGAGAGAGAGAGAGAGAGAGAGAGAGAGAGAGAGAGAGAGAGAGAGAGAGAGAGAGAGAGAGAGAGAGAGAGAGAGAGAGAGAGAGAGAGAGAGAGAGAGAGAGAGAGAGAGAGAAAGAGAGAGAGCGGTGTAATGCTGCTCGTGTTCGCCGAGGTATAATTGCTCTTTTATGGTATCGGGGATATTGTGTCGAATAAACCGCGCGCGCGCGCCCGCGTACGTGCGACTGCTGCCGTTGCCGTTCGAATGTTTTGTCTTTTTTGCTTTCTGTGCGCTGGTTGTAAATAGAATTGTTGCATTAAACGTTATCGTTACTGTTTCGCGTGTTTTATTCGTTATTTTAATCGGCAGCGGATAGGACAAATTTTTCATTGTGGCCGTTGCTGCTGCTGCTGCCGCCAGTGAGCTCGTGCGGCACGTGGAACGAAGGAACAGTTATTACAGCGAGATCATTGAATTTGTCGATTATCTGGAGCTGCCGCGTGTAACCGCTGGGAGGATATATTGTTGGATTCGGTATTTTTATAGTCTGAATATTGCGTGTGGGGGGTTTTCCTCAAAAGGAAGTAGTATTAGCGTTTTTCTGCATTCATTTATGGTTTGAAAATCATCATAGAATAATGTTTTCCGCTCAGAGCGAGTGAAGAAAAAACATACGGATGTTATCATCTATTATGTAGAATGCTTTAAAATATTTTCAGCGCCGAACATTTATCGGAAATTTGCACTTTTTGAAACGGTGCCATTTCGAATGTGCTTTAAGATTGAATTGTGCTCGACACGAACTCGCGCATCAATAAAATAGTACGCTTGTTGACTTTTCCCATTATCCTATTAGGAATGAAATTAAAGATTTACCGTGCAGATCGATCCGTTCTGGTTTGAATGGGTCGCAAGAAAGACGAGTATAGGAGAGAAAGAGAGAGACGACGTGGGGAAGAGAAAAGCCGTTTACCCCTTTTTCTTTTCTTCCCCTTTCGCTGCTTGTATCTTTGTATCTTGCGGCGCTTAAGGGCTTATATAATTCATCATTCAAGTGCGCGGGCTGAGCTGCCGCAGCGGCACTCTTACATTATATACACAGGAACACGACGGTGGCGTCGGCGGCTGATATCTCAATAAACCCTACTCTGAATTCGGCTGATTGCAGATGTACTGTTAGGTAACTGTAGGTAATAAAGCACTCGCGCGTGTATAGACATGTGTACGCACGCCGGTGCAATAATGAAACAATAATTCTGTCGATCTAATTAGAAGCGGCGCAGCGCGCGCACGCTTGTGGTGATCGGTCGTATATAATAGGCGCAAAAGACAATTAAAACAGTATATTTGTCAAATTCATTATTGTCCGCGCGAGTACACACAGACACGCGCATTGCGAACGATGCTGCACAATTAACAGTTTGTATTTGGAACTTTCTATTAGTTAGTCGGGAAATTATAAATTCTATTACTCGATTAATTTACCTTGGGCTTGGGTTCGACGCAATTAATTGAGTAATCGTGAATAGATTTTGGCGGTTGTTGACTATTGTCATTCCAATTATAAATTATTTCTATTTGAACTTGATGTGATTAAAGAAACTTTTTGTTTACTCTTCTGTTTTTTACAACCAACGCTCATTTAAATTTTCATATAAATAAACAAGAGCAACTCCAAAACAAGACGACATTTAAACTGTTAGATCCGTCTTATACTCGTAAATCCGTGCCAGCAGACACCGATGCAACACGAGCAGCGTTATAAAAAGTCTCTTTTCTTAAAAACTTTCTCCCTGCTCTCCTTCCTCCCGATCTCAACAATCGCTGCTGCACCGGAAAAATTAATTCGACCAATATCGCGCGCACAGCTCTCAAATCAATAAAACTCTCGCTCTCCTCCATCATAAAACCCAATCTCACTTCAGCTCGAGGAAATTCGATCCCACTTTGAAAGATCGCTTAATAATCTCCACATCCAGACCTCGAGTCCGCGAGTTTTCTCGAAAAACTGTGCGCCCGTTGAATTTCACGCCCGGGTGTCATCTCGCGTGCATACGGGCCATATTCGTCTTCTCTTTCTCTCTCTCTCTCTCTCTCTCTCTCTCTCTCTCTCTCTCTCTCTCTCTCTCTCTCTCTCTCTCTCTCTCTCTCTCTCTCTCTCTCTCTCTCTCTCTCTCTCTCTCTCTCTCTCTCTCTCTCTATCTATCTATCTATCTCTCTTTATCTCCCTCTCTCCCTCCGTCTCTCTCTCTCTCTCTCTCTCTCTCTCTCTCTCTCTCTCTCGTTGCTCGAGGCGTACTTCACGGTCGTCTCGATTACAATCGAGTCTCGCGAGAGGCCATTAAACGCGATCGATCGACTTCGATTAGCCCTCTCTCTCTCTCGACAGAGAGAGAGAGAGATAGGATATTGCAGCCGTCCATAAGCGAATCTTAATGCTCTTTCATCGCATTATGCGGGAGGAGGCTGCCGTGTGCTGTTGCGTGCGCGGCGCGCACAGGCGTTTTCTTCTTCGGTCGCGCGATAGGGACGAGGGAACAGTGCGGTTTTGTTTTTCGCGCGCAGCGGGGCAAGTAAGCTTTTCTCTGTTTTTTTGTTTCTTATTCTTGAGCGAGGGCATGAGAGGGAGATAAGATTCCGTCCGCGACGTGCGTTCGCGCGATGATGATGAGGTCGATGAGATTCAAGCGACTTGCAGGAGGTATGGTTCTGTATAGAAGGGGTTGAGAAGCGATGGATTCGCGCGGTGATAAGGTAAGGATTTTCTCGGCTCCGGGGTGTGGAGATTTTATACGAGTGAAAATTATAGCGAGGGCAATTATGCTGACGATAGGATCGTTTGTTTATTATTAAAAGAGGCTGATTGAATTTGATTAAATAACGCGGCACGTGTGTTTCACTAGCATTTCGTAACTTACCGCTAGAATAATTATGAATCTACGGGTCAATTTTCGTCGATCATTAGGCATTGGAAAACATACAAATTAACTGCGATGATGTTCATTAAAACTTGCTGACATTTCCAATTCACATTACGATATAAATTCGTCGAAATTAAAACCTGCATTCTCACGTTATGCAACGCTTTCATCTATCGATTTTCCACTTTCAGATATATATATTATACAAACATGACGACATGCGCACATCGTTCGCGCCGCTATTGCTCTTTTTCTATATTAAATGCAAGCGCCCGGTCGCCGCACTAATTAAGCGCTTATTAATTTGTTGCCGACCTATGCGTGATGTCTGTCAGCTCGACCCATTAAATGCCCCGGCAAAACTCCCAATTGCTTAATTAATTTAAATTTCGGTTTTTCAAACTTTCCCCCCGGCCAGCGGTCAACGCAATTAATTCCCCCTTAATTGATGTTTTTCGCGTACTTTCAATGACATCACGCAGCCGACTGTCAGGTGCCGAATTTATGTCATTCGAACAAAAAACTCTACGAACTTCACAGCGACGTCGGATTTAAACCGGTTTCTCGCCCAGCGAATGCACACGCGCGCCTTTCAGTCAGTGACTTTGATGCGCCAATCGAATTAGTGGTCGAAAATTTTTAGCGCCGTGATTCTCTCTCTTCCCGTGACTTCAAAATTTAGTTAGTCTGAAGTTTTACGAGGAGGAATATTATTATCCTGCATTGTGAGTATGTTATCAGATTCAACTTTTATGGCATTCTTACTCACGATTTATTTTTAAGGTTTTTTTTACCAAAGATATTACGAACGTTTGCCGTTTAAAAATTTTAATGCAAAAAAAATTAAGCATTCTGTAATGTGCATGAGGAATTCACACTTTTGGTACACTCTCGGATGCATTTGTTCTTCTTTCTTATATATCACAAAGTATCCCTGGTATAAATCTTAACCACATTCTAGCTATAAATTAGCTATCTTTTTAGAATATGGTTAACTTTTAGCTAAAAATTAGCTAGAAACCCCGGTAATAACGATACGCTTTTAGATTTAAATCTGACTAAAATACACTTAAGCTCTGGCAAGATTATTAACCATAAATTACCTATTTATTAACTAACTTTATGGCTAAGAACAAAATACAAAAAAAAACAAAAAACGTATATAACGTGTATATAGTGTAGGCATCGTCTAGATCGTATGCGTTTTCGTTAAAACTAATTGAATCTTCGTATTAGATTTTGAATTATTAATAATTTTGGTTGAGTGAAATCAGACGGAAAAGGCTGGGAGTGATAGAAAGGAGAACGTGTTCTCATTTCGATTATGTACTGCCTAACCTAACAATTCAATTTTTCTTAATTTCTCAATTTCTTCTTTCCCGGTATCGCAGAGATCGTTTCTTGTGTCTAACAAGGGGAGCCCCAGAGATACGGATCCTGGATTTTGCTAAAACTGCAGGGGGGATTCTATTTGACAAATAATAAAACACGTTTCTCAGGTTTTTTCTGAATTGGCCTTTTAATCCGATATTCAAGCTATTTAATTTTCAAAATGAACTGATTTTGATAAAAATGATCTCTCTTCGATCGTAGCTTTGCAAATATAACATTTACGGAAACGAGCGAAAAAGAATCTAAAAGTGGACTGAAAAACTTTGATTTAAGCTTTGCATCATTATAAAATATTTATTCCTCGAAAAAGTATAGGCTATTAACGATGGATTAAGAAAATGTTTAAAACTTTCCCTTTTTTCAAGCAATTTTATTGGTCGCATTTCCAACCATTTTCGTAACCCATCTTTAATAGTTTATTACTTCTCGAGAAATAAATATTTTTTAACGATGCAAAGCTTATGAGGGTAAGCCCGGGTTAAAGGCTGAAAAAATAGATTTAAATAGTATAATTAGTGAGGTCATTATTTTTTCAAATCTATATAAAAAACAACCTTTAGCGAATATCGCGCGTCGAAGGTAAACCATAAATTAGCTGGATTATAGCTAACAGAGTAGCTTATTTATAACTAAGAAATCTAGCTAATTTATAACAGCTTAGGCAGAAAAGGTGGTTAATTTTCTACCAGGGATACGAGACAAATCGTGTACAACTAAAAACATTTTTGTGACACATTCTCTTTAAAGGTGGAAATTTTTTAAGAAAATGGCAAAAATGCCCTCTTTTTTAAACCTCAACCATTTAGCCCAGAAACGTGCTAGACAAAGTTTCAACAAATAAATTGAAACTAGGAAGAATGAGCTCTCATTTACTTTTTCGAAAATTCAAAAATGTCGACTTCCTAAAAAGTTATAACAGTTTAAAATTGAACATCGAAAAGGCATAAAAATACACAAATAGCAGGAATCGGAAGCCCCGACTTTGCAAGTATTTTTATGCCTTTTCGGAACTCAACTTTAAATTCTTATAACTTTTAAAAGAATCAAAATTTTTTTAATTTTTAAAAAAGTAAATGAAAGCTGAAGCTCTTTCTTTCGAGTTTCAATTGCTTTTTTGAAACTTTGTGTAGAACGTTTCTAGGTTAAATGGCTGAGGTATAAAGAAGAGGTTTTTTTTTTACACTTTCTTAAAAAATGTCAAACTTTAAAAAAAAAGGTGTCACAAAGATGTTTTTAATTATACGCATAAGAGTTCACATTCATCCTTTTGAAACACAAATCCGTGATCGGCAACGAAACTATATAGATCCATCACGCTAACTACACATTTTAATCGCATTGCAGCTGACTCCACCCTATTCTATAGTAGGTAGCAAGCAACGCGTCACTCAAACAAAAGTGCGCCCGTATAAAAAGTTTTAAGCACGCCGCGGCGCATCGACCTCACCTCGGAGCATCTCGACACTCGCCAACAAATGGGAGAGAGTTTTAATAACCAACGCTGCTGCGTTCTCAATGAGCGTGTCATTGAATTTTCCACTGTATATACATCCTCTCTCACGGCCAGCGCACTCAACTTTTTCCCGTCTAATCTCGCCCGCGCGTCGTGCGCTCTTTATTACACTGTACTCTTCTCTCTCCCGAGGAGAGGAGAGCTCACGTGGGCGTTTTCTCCTATTCTTCGCGGGGCTAAGACCGTCGTAAAGCCGACCACGAGTACAAGAGAGAGAGAGAGAGAGAGAGAGAGAGAGAGAGAGAGAGAGAGAGAGAGAGAGAGAGAGAGAGAGAGAGAGAGAGGAAGAGAAAGAAAAGGAGGACGGCCGAGAGCAGCGCGCGCCGCGGAGATTTATTGTGTCCGTGACAATAGCGAACAAATACGCATAATTCGTAATATCATTCATTGAAATAAAGATATATAAAATAACGGAGGGGAGGAGGTTTGATTAATTGCGCGGCATTGTTTATTATGCCGATGCCTGAACGAGTGCGCGCGTGTATGCATGCGCGAGGGAAAAAGTCGAGCCGCAAGATTTAGAGCACATTGTTTGCAATTCGTTGCTGCTATATCGCGGTATAAACATATAAGCTATTGTTGGTAAATTAGGCGAAGCTCGATTTTTTGCGTCGTTCGAGTAGGAGTTACATTAAGAGCTATCATTATAATATACGTAAGGACGCTTTTATACACTCCTTTGCTTTAGTGCAACATATATATATATGTATGTACCTCGTTCGGGTGTGCATTACACTTTTCGAAAAAAAAATATATATCTCGCCAAGGTCCATAATGCTTTCGCGCTCGCGCATTCAAACGTATATCAGGGCAAACATTTTTTGCGTCGGGCTGCAAATCACAGCGCGGATTTCAGAGCGAGCGGTCGGCTCAAATTACTCCCAGTGTATATCATTTCACGGTATTTATATTTCATTAAATAGACATTATCATGCGAGAGCGCGTGCAGTGGGCATCGCCGTCGCGAAACGTTATGTGCTCTTTTTTTTCAACTTTCGGGGCCAAATTTTTCGGTGCAATATATAGGTAGGTATAGTGCACGCAATCTGCAAGGACGAAATAATCTAAACAGCGTAAAGTTACACTGCTACCCCACCCCCCGCCGGCCATCGAAATGACGGTAATTCAAGCCATGTTAAACATATTATGCGCACGCCCCATTAGTTGGTATAACCCGGCTATCTGCACCTAAAAGCAACAACAGCACATGTGCAATCCTATATCATTGTTTATACACTGGCATTCCGAATTTCCATGAGAAAATATTTTAGCCGGAATATCCTGTTCACTCGTATACGCCATATTATTATTACTATTAACTAATATTATATTTGTTATCTTTAATGAACAAAAAATCGCCAATTTCGCTAAAAATACTTGTTTCATCAGTCGAAGAAACACACCAGAACTCGAGAATCAAACGAACATTAGCCTAGAATAAGCTCAACGAAAAAAAAAGAACAATGAAGTCCAGTTAGCTCTGACACTAGCTCTTTCCCTTCGCCCACACAAGAAAAATAATCCGCCGAACGTTCAGCCGCAATGCGCAAGAAAAACAAGGGAAAATAGTCCAAGACAGAGGAGAAAAATTAATATCGGCTCGCTAAGGTCCTGCTCTCTCTCTCTCTCTCTCTCTCTCTCTCTCTCTCTCTCTCTCTCTCTCTCTCTCTCTCTCTCTCTCTCTCTCTCTCTCTCTCTCTCTCTCACTCTCGTTTCTCTCGCACTTTTGTTTGCCGCATGATGGGATTTATTAAGGCCGACCTCGTGATGGATGCCGGCGGATCTCACTGCGCCACCTCCGCCGATTGCATTTTTTCGCGGACCTACTAGTTCTCATTGTCTCTCTCTCTTTCTCCCTCTCTTGCTCGCTCTCGCTGCGTTGTGGAATTGCTGCTCCGTGAAGAAGAAGGCGAGTGCACGTATAGTGTCTCATTGTTCGCCTATCTCTCAATTGATAACGGGGAGAGTGGAACAGGTTGTTTCTCGCGCGTGAGCAGCGTCTCGTAATTCGATTGTCTGCGCGCGCTCTCTCCCCCCCTCTCTCTCTCTCACTTCTCTCTCGTCGCTCTCTCCCTCACACATATACACTGGGAGTTATTATTATTATTATTTTTGTTTGGTAAAAATAAACGGGTATGTGTGCCTGCGGTTGATAGAATTGGGGTGATAACTTCCGTCGATGTCGACCTACATTTTGCGGAAAAGAACGAAGCAGTAAATGAGTGATTAGCTTTAGGGAATGGATTTGGCGTTATAGTCGATAGAAAAAATAAGAATGTGTAAATGTGTATAGTGAAAAATTATAGTGTAGAAATTTTGATGATTAATTTAATTATTTTTATTTTATTTTATTTTATTTTATTTTATTTTAAATACATTTACGGGTACCCTCGAATACATGATTAAAAGAACAACATTTATTGCAGTCGTTTTAATACGATTGTAGTAATAGCGGCTTAACAACATTTTTGAAACTCGATATTGATGTAATTTCAGATCGATTAATTCTCAATGAGTTCCAATTCCTACGCAACCTAAAAGCCGGGCAGTTAAAAGTAGATACAAATACACAGCTTTCCTCTTTTAATTCTAAAGTGCCTAACTGAGTAGGATTACACTCTTAATCTAAATAAATCTGCTAGGGCTGGGTGTTTAACAGTAGAGGTTACAAATTTGTACATAAAAATGGTCTCATTCAAACAATGAGTAGGTTTAATCGAAAATAGACCAACTTGTTTCGGTATCGAACTATGATTATGGTCGAGTCTACTCATTGGTACAAAGAATTTATAAGACATATGTCGCAAGAACTTATGTTGTACCGATTCCAGTAGTCTTGTAAGGTATTCCTGATAGGGAGACCAGATCAAAGACCCATATAATAAATTAGGCATGACTAAACTTCTACATAACGTTATTAAAGAAGACGCATTCTTGAACGATGTCGTATTCCTAAATATAAAATAATGCTAATTATTTGTTTTAATTTTGATTTATTTAACATATCGATCAAATAAAATTAAAGGAAGATATAATTATTGCTAAGTTAAGAGAAAACTTGTGGATAATCTTTCACTTAAAAATATATAATAAATCTCAGTGTTTCAATGAACA